>JAFFJZ010000027.1:3000000-3461947 GCA_018340375.1 Gonatopus flavifemur | reverse complement strand
GGAAACATAATATCCCCATAATTATTTATGAGTCATTAAATCACACACGAACTATGCAATTTCGTATGAGAAATGCACTGAAAGAATTTTCCTCAAAAAATTATCGCGAGATTCCATTAAGCGAGGAACATGTGTTTGTAACGTATCCAAAAAATACATATTTTTCAAAAAATTGCTGTGCAGCCTGTAAAAATCAGTAAATCCCCAAACAGTTTGGAGATATATTTCTTGAATATTCAATTTACCACATACTTCAAGTTCGGAACTATGATTCCCGCTTATCCCTCGATTACTAGAATTTCAGAGTAATTTTCCGAGTAAAATTTTTCAAGTAACATTACAAACTTTGAATGACCCTGAAGACATCTACTGGAACTATTAGCCACCTGCTGTAACTTTTTATAGAAAGTTCTTATTAAAAATTGGGGGGAAGAGAAATTAACCCTCTGGGGATACACTTATAGTTTCCTCACACATGTGATACACTGGGTCTGATTGACCCAGGTGTTTTCTTATCGCTCATATCCCGGCTTTAAAACATCATAGAGCATTATTTTTCTTCGAATTCATCGCCGAAGTCTGCAAAATACGAATCTGGAACTTGCTTTGCTCTACACTTGATAGTTTCTTCAATACTTGAAGGAATTTAAAGGTACTCTTTAAAAAAAACGTGTTTTGGTGGAATTTTTTCAAACCATTGTACCTACGATCAAAACATAGATAAAGAGACCTTATTTGTGTTGTTTTTGAATCTGAAGACGTGCACTTTCAAGGCTATTCAGGTCATTTTGCGAACCGTTGCGAAAACATATTTTTTTGGAAGTTTGAAAGTGAGAAAATTTTGTCATGAATACTGTAAGACCGTTTAATAACAGTTACAGTAATTTGCGGATAGATGTTAGTCGATGTATGCGAGGTCATAAACTTTCATGGGAATAGTTGAGACTCTGTGACCAACTGTTCACTGATGATTGACTGAAATCTGGATAAAATATCAATAATATTCATGAAATATTCATTCCAACTTACAGATCCCTTATTCCAGTTGTCTGTAGAAGCAGATGCCTCAATTCCCGGATTTACGGACTCACTGAGGTTCTTATTTTCATTTGGCACGGGTTGTTTTGTTATATTTTCTCCGGAAGAGACTTTATCATCGGATTTTTTAGGAGCCTGTGAATTCACGAAACGCATAAAAAACATATGCGCTTCCATAGGATTGGTAATTGAACCGTTAGCTGCCACACTTCTTTGCCGTTAAATAGTTGCCACACTGGGGTGTAAAGCACCCCAGCAAAGAAAACATTGAAACCAATTTTTCATGTGAGATTTCGACTGGAAAATTTTTTGCGCATAACTTGAGACCTTGTTCAATAATATGATTCACACATATTTAATCAATGTGCAAGTTGGTTATAACAAAAAATTATAAATACCTCAACAACCCCAAATAACGGGTTATTTCACCAAAGGGTTCTAGAAAGCTCACTTTTTCTTTAAATTATCTCAAAATGCCTACGAGTACTCCTGAAATACACTTACCTGATGAATAATGGTCCCGACAGGAGGTTTTTGTAAGGAAGACAATTATTCCGACAAATGAAACGTGAAATTTTCTGAAAGAATCAATTTTCTTATTCCTTGGGATTAGATCAATTATTTACTGTTAGAATGGAAATGAAGCGAAACTGGCGCTTTGAGGCAGATGCTGTGTGTCTGAAAAGCAAGTTGTCTGATTGAGTTATTAATAGATTCCGCTGATAACATCAATTGTTCCCATTAACGTGCTTCAAACTACACGTTTTCAAGATCTGGGGTGCAATACATCCCAGTGTGACAGCTAACAGTTAACACTGCATTGTTCGCGTCTGATCTGACAGATACATGATTCCTTATTTTTGTCATAGCTGGCACGCGTATGTACAAATATTGGTCGTTGACAAATTTTAGAGAAGTCAAATTCAACACCTGATTTTATAATTTAACACGGTCGATTTTTTATGTTGAAGCTTATAAATATCCTATTCTAAGTTGCGTTTACTCATTTACCACAACATTTGAACAAAATATTATAGGTAACTATGAAAAAATTATTGTGTATCTCCCCTGGTGGAAAAATTTCTCTGAAAATTTCAGAGATTTTCAGAGAAGAGTTTTTTCAGAGGTTTTCAGAGCTATTCATGGACAATCAGAGAAGTTTTCAGAGAAAAAAACATGTCCAATAAGCAAGAGTTCTTCAGAATGTTTCAAAGATTTTCAGAGTTTTTCAATGTTTTCCAGAGTTTTTTAGAGAAATTTTCAGAGATTTTCAGAGAAATGTTTTTCACCAGAGTCATAGATACTACGCGAGCAACAATGTTATTCTTTTTCACACGGCCAATGCAGTGTTAACATTACGAGTCACTAATTCTGATTGATCAATCAACGCCCACGAGACACGTTTTTCACCGTTGATTTCAGAGCTGTCTAGAGGGGATCAACGGTAGCCTAAAAATTTTGTTGAGACATGAATTTTGAAGATTTTTTCATCGATCTTTCGAATGGTCACTGTGGGGATGAAAAAAAAAATTGTTTAACCCTCAAAAATGAGATTGAACCAAAAAAAACCACGAAAAATGAAAAAAAAAATTTTTTTCAATCCCATTTTGCTTGTATTCATCGTTATGCACTCCCCTTAAAACTGCAAAAAAAGTGTCCTCGGAATCTCAGCTTTAAAAAGACCACGTTTGAGGTTCAAAAATCTCTTCTGGATAATCCAAAATGGCGTCTGGAATGAAAAATCCACTCATAATCTTTCAGGCGCCCCAACTACAGAACTAAGAGGTTTAGCAAAAATGTTCTCCAGATCAAAAGTTCTTAAAATTCATCAGAGTATACACTGGAGACTACAGTGATATTTATATTTCCATATCTGTGTACTCGATAGGTATAAACTTCTCAAAAAAATTATAGAGAATAAAAAGTGCTTGAAATTCATCAAGAAGACAGGAATTTTTCCAGAACCAAGGAAAATTTCTTTTAATTTTCAATAATTTTGCATAAACAAATTTGCAAAAATGGTAACAAAAACATCTGAGACGACTCCAATGTATTCTCCGATGTTCATTTTTGCTAAACCTCTTAGTTCTGTAGCTAGGGCGCCTGAAGGATTATGAGTGAAATTTTTCATTCCAGGCGCCATTTTTGATCATCCAGAAGAGATTTTTGAACTCCAAACGTGGTCTTTTTAAAGCTGAGATTCCGAGGACAGTTTGTTTTGCAGTTTTGAGGGGACTGCACAACAATGAGTACAAGAAAAATGGAGTTAACGAAAATTTTTTTTCATTTTCCGTGATTTTTTTTGGTTCAATCTCATTTTTGAGGGTTGAAAAATTTTCTTCAACAGCGGAGCGATACTCGTTACTTTCTATCCGCAAATGCGGATGGAAAGTAATACATTGCCGGTCCCTGTTTGACGCGGATAGGAAAGGCGCGGCGACGAGTGCCACCATCTCTTGAGTTATGGTGAAATCTCACTCAGTTGACTGTTGACTCGCGGTTCTCTCCCTTGCCTCTCGGTCATCTCTTATAGTTCATTTGGAAGGGTGAAACCTCACTGTATATTTTTCTGTACAAATCCATTATCATTCAATCTTATTTTGTTATTTTCACTCGTATCGCTCCGCTGTTGAAGAAAATAGTATGTTCACCTCGGAGAAAACGGTCTTTTGCGCCTCGTACGAGTTAAGCACCTCGACTTTGCCTCGGTGCTCAACTTCATACTCTGCGCGTAAATGACCGTTTTCTCGCTCGGTAAACAATGTACTATTTTCCTCTCATTCAAACAGTGAGCATTCGAAACATCGATAAAAAAATCTTCAAAATTCATGTACCAACAAAATTTTTAGGCTGCCTCTCTAGAGAGCTCTGAAATCAATGGTGAAAAACGTGTCCCGTGGGCGTTAATGGGTTAATGAATAGTGTGTGGGAAAAACATTAATACAGTAATATTTCTATCATTATTCACCGAATTCTCTTTAGCAGCTGCAGTCTCCACTGATTTTTCAGAGGGGGTCTGTAAAATAACAAATAAGATAAAAAAAAATCATGATGCCTCAAAATCAGTATTGAGGAAACGAATTTTGGAATCCAAAACTATACTTTTTGCAGGGTGAAAAAAGTGTAAATGAAATATTCAATTCAACTTACAGATCCTTTATTGGAGTTGTCTGTAGAAGCAGATGCCTCAGTTCCCGGATTCACTGACTTACTGAGGTTCTTATTTTCATTTGGCACAGTTTTTTCTTTATATTTCCTCCGGAAGAGACTTTATCATCGGATTTTTTAGGAGCCTGTGAATTCACGAAACGCATAAAAAACATTCCCTTCCATGGGATTGGTAATTCAACCGTTAGCTGCCACACTTGTTTGCCGTTAAATAGCTGCCACACTGGGGTGTAAAGCACCCCAGCAAAGAAATCAACGAAACAAATTATTCATGTGGGATTTCGACTGGAAAATTTTTTTAGCACAACTTGAGACCTTGTTCAATAATATGATTCACACATATTTCATCAATGTGCAAGTTGGTCATAACAAGAAATTATAAATACCTCAACAACCCCAAATAACGGGGTTATTTCACCAAAGAATTCTAGAAAGCTCGCACCGAAAGAAATTCCGAGATATTGAATCAGCGGACTTCGCGTGATTTTTCATCTCTCAATTGTCGTGAAACAGAATCAACTGATTGGTGATTTTTCATCACCAACTGCATGCTTTCCGAGCATCAAACTGCTTGATTTTAGATCTCCAACTTCACGGTGAAATAATATCAAAAGATTCGGGATTCATGTTCTTCGATGTTGTGATGTGTTTCACGCATTTCGAGATGAACAATAACCTAACTGCGAGATGCAAAATCACGTGATGCTCGCTGATTCAATATCTCGGAATTTTTCCCCGTGCACTTTTTCTTTAAATTATCTCAAAATCCCTACGAGTACTCCTGAAATACACTTATCTGATGAAAAATAGTCCCGACAGGAGGTTTTTGTAAGGAAGACAATTATTCCGACAAATGAAACGTGAAATTTTCTGAAAGAATCGATTTTCTTATTCCTTGGGATTAGATCAATTATTTACTGTTAGAATGGAAATGAAGCGAAACTGGCGCTTTGAGGCAGATGCTGTGTGTCTGAAAAGCAAGTTGTCTGATAGAGTTATTAATGGATTCCGCTGATAACATCAATTGTTCCCATTAACGTGCTTTAAACTACACGTTTTCAAGATCTGGGGTGCGATACATCCTAGTGTGGCAGCTAACAGTTAACACTGCATTGGTCGCGTCTGATCTGACAGATACATGATTTCTTATTTTCGTCATACCTGGCACGCGTATGTACAAATATTGGTCGTTGAAGAATTTTAAAGGAGTCAAATTCAACACCTGATTTTATAATTTAACATGGTCGATTTTTGATTTTGAAGCTGATAAATATCCTATTCTAAGTTGCGTTTACTCATTTACCACAACATTTGAACAAAATATTGTAGGTAACTATGAAAAAATTATTGTGTATCTCCTCTGGTGGAAGAATTTCTCTGAAAAACTCTGAAAATTTCAGAGATTTTCAGAGAAGAGTTTTTTCAGAGGTTTTCAGAGGTATTCATAGACGATCAGAGAAGTTTTCAGAGAAAAAACGTGTGCAATAAGCAAGAGTTCTTCAGAATGTTTCAAAGATTTTCAGAGTTCTTCAGAGTTTTTCAATGTCTTTCAGAGTTTTTCAGAGAAATTCAGAGAAATTTTCAGAGATTTTCAGAGAAATGTTTTCCACCAGGGTCATAGATACTACGCGAGCAACAATGTTATTCTTTTTCACTCAACTAATGCAGTGTTAACATTACCAGTCACTAATTCTGATTAACCTTTAGTCTGTAAACGAGAGTCATTTGTGTCTACAAAAAAACTTGTTCCTTCCATATCTTTTGTAATGGAAGAAGGAAGGGGGTTAGATCACACTGTGAAAAATTGTGATGGATACTACCAGGTCCCCCCGTACCGTTGTCCATTTCGCCGAACAGCTGTTGTCGCAGAAAATCAAAATTTTTCGTGCACACAAACGACCCCCGTTCACAGACCAAGGGTTAATGAATAGTGTGATGAAGCTGAAACTGGCAGCCATAAAGCTAGCAGCCAATTGTTGTTACTCTTGATTAAACGTTATTGGAGTTTTTTCTACCCCATTATGAATCAAATGGCATTCCAGTGAACGTTATGGATATTTGAATCCTTGTAAAGCTTTTGAATCAAAAGTCATGATAATCGGCTTCTAGCTTTACGGCTGCCAGCTTCAGCTCCATAATAGTGTGTGGGAAAAACATTAATATAGTAATATTTCCATCATTATTCACCGAATTCTCTTTAGTAGCTGCAGTCTCCACTGATTTTTGAGAGGGGGTCTGTAAAATAACAATTAGGATAAAAAACATCATGATGCCCCAAAATTAGTATTAAGGAAACGAATTTTGGAACCCAAAGATACGCTTTTCGCAGAGTGCAAAAAGTTTAAATGAAATATCTATTTCAACTTACAGATCCTTTATTCGAGTTGCCAGTAGGAATAGATGCCTTATTTCCTGAACCTGAAGACTTTTTGAGGTTCTTATCACTTCGAAAACTTTTTTTCGTTTTGTCTTCTTCGGAAGAGACTTTATCATCACATTTTCTAGGAGCCTATGAATTCACACAACGCGTAAAAAACATATTCACCCCTTCGAATTGGTAATTGGAATAATGTGTGTAGGAAAAACATTACTGCCGTCCAAGGCAAGGAGACCGTAAGTCGCGTTTTTGACGAAAATGAGTTTTTCATATCAGTTTATTCGTGCATTAAAAAAATTAAATTCTGCATTCTGTGTTCTTCATTTTGAAAAAACCTATTAGTTTTGAATAACAATAGTTCGAAGTATGAAGAACCTAATAAAATGTCAAATGTTTGTAGAAAAAAATCGTAACTAACACAAAAATGGGAAGTTTATAATAGACTTGATCATATACTTCATTTTTTCGTATATTTTTGATTACACTGAATATATATTATGTATTGATAAAATCAATAATTGATTTTAAGGGGTGAGGTCTAGTTGGAACGTTTTACAGAAAGCTCTTGTTTCGGATTTTTTTTTGGCCACACATTAAAATAATTGATAACAAATGTTCTTCCACATGAAAGATATGTATTTGAAGAAAATACTGTAAATGTTGCATAACTAAATATTGAGAAATACATGAGATACAGCAAATCTACGAGAGGTCCAACAAAAAATCGGTGATCACTGTAATTTGAGAACGGCTTTACCGATCAGTCTGAAATTTATACCACTTATTCTAAATATAATTGTCCTCCGTTTGAACGAAGGATTTTTTTGTAGACGAATACTTTTTTTACAGCTGGAAATGTAAGTGAAATTTTGGGTGAAATCGATAATCTTGACTTCAAACACTCGCCATTTTGCGAGAAATCGAATTTCTCCAAATCCCTTCGTTCAACCGGAGCATCAAGTCATTAACTAAAGATTCCTCGTCCCACTTTGGTTTTAAAATGATCCAGTGACGAACAACAGTGATCATCGCAAACCACCTTTTTTTTTTCTTTGGACCTTCCGTACGTGTGCTATATCTCATGTATTTTCAATAATTTATGAATGCAAAATTCACAATATTTTCTTCAAACACATATCTTTCATGTAGAAGAACAGTTGTGATTAATTATTTTAATGTGTGGCCAAAAAGAACCTGAAAAAGAGCTTTTTTGGACGTTCCAACTAGACCTCAACCCTTAAGAGAAAACTGTTTTTGTAGATTTTCTCGAATTGAAGTCATCTGCACTGATGATCATCTTGCTTTGGGCGGCAGATTAATTTACCATATTCTCTTTATTAGATGCAGTCCCCACTGATTTTTGAGAGGAGGTCTGTAAAATGACAAATAAGATATAAAAAATCATGATCCCTCAAAATTAGTATCAAGGGTAGGTTTTCTTTTGGCGAACCTCGAAATAAGGTGATTTTCTTGTATTTTTGTAATGAATAAGTCTCATTTGTATCAAACATAACCTCTGAAAAATGTTCAATCAAATGCGTTGATTTGTCAGAAGATAACCTTTTTCTCAGTGTCCCTCAATCACTATAATTTCACAGTAATTTTCCGAATAAAATTTTTCAGTACACTACAAACTTTGAATGACTATTAAGACATCGGCTGGGATCTATCACCCAGCTGCTGTAACTTTTAATAGGAAATTTTTATTGAAAATAAGGAGGAGGGATTAATAAATGCGAAATATTCAATCAATTTCTATAATGAAAAGTACTGTAAGACCGTTCAATAACAGTTACAGTAGTTGGCTAATAGATTTTGGTCGATGTCTTCAAGGTCATAAAATTTCATGGAAATAGTTGAGACTTCGTCAACAACTGTTCACTGATGGTTGACTGAATGCTGAATAAAATAGGAGACAGGGGGGCAAGAGTGGACAAAAATCACTTTTTTATTTTTTTTACATTCTCAGTGAGGGTTAAACGTAGAACATTTGCTTTCTACATGACCCCGGATAGTATTCGAACAAGTGAATATGGTTGTGTAATGAATCGAAATATGTTCCACCATGTATTCATTGTTTTGGTAACACCTTACATTCTGTCCATTTTTACCCCATCACGGGGTAAAATTGGACAAGCTTAAAAAGTCAAAATAACATAAATATTAGTCAATAATCGAATTTATTAGTTACAAAGATTAAAAATGCATATCGAATTATAAACTCAGAAACTCATATTGAACTCAGAAAAATCAAAATTAACCATCAAGATACAAACGGTTTTTCGACACCCTAATCCTGCAAACCAGGGTCTTCAAAGTTCTGTTGCCCTTTTCACCTTGTTAAATCATTCCAAAAATTCGGAAAAAATATAAGCCACCTTTTCAAACATTTTATTTGGAATATCAATAGCGATATTACCCGAAAAATAATTGTGTCCACTTTCACCCCAAGGGTTGTTTTTTCGTTCCAACTCCAATAACCACTTCAAGATACGACTAATGCTAATTCTATTAACGTCATTTTATTCCTTAATTGACACTGTAAAGAAGGATAACGAGCATAAAAACTAGAAACAAAATGAGGATCATAATTTTGATTTTATCATCACGACTGGCATTTTACTTTTGACCACCCAAAATGTAAAAGTTAGGGGTACCCTTACAGTATATAGCCAATGAGTTTCACACTTCTCTAGGAAAATTCTAACCTCCAACATTGTATATCACGATGATTTCAGTTTCTTTGTTCCTGTGGGTGACGAGAAATTCGAATTATCCACTCTTGCCCCCCTCTCCCCTATGAATGACAGTCATGAAATACTTAGTTCAACTTACAGATTCTTTATTCGAGTTGTCAGTAAGAGCAGATATCTTATCTTCTAAAATTGCTGTGTTCTTGAGGTTCATATTTTCATCTATTTTATTTTTTTTCGGCTCACTAGGACCTTCAGTTTCAGTTTCAGATACCTCTTGAAGAATGTGCTTCGGAGGAACTTTGCGGCGTTCATTGCGCATTCGATCTTCTGCTTTTTGAAGTGATTCTGAAAGTATACGGCGAAGCATGATATATTATGTAATTTTAAACGTGATCTCTTCAGGGTGACCACTTTGTTTTCGAAACAGAATTCCCTGACTTTTCCAGTTACATTTTCCATTTTTCCTGGACTCCACTAAACCATTCTCATCAGAGTACTTTAACTGATATAAAATTCTTTGCAGATGTTCCACGCAAGTTTTTTCATTGTGAGTTTGAAATTTATAATGAAATCGTATTCACTAATTCAAAATGAAATTAGAAATATTATGAAATCAACAGTTATTTCAATCCACATTATAACGAAAACCGTTAATACAATGCCAATCAAAAAATGAACAAGAACAACTCAATTCATAAATGAAAAAAAAATGTATAGGAACATCGCTATTTTATGATCGTTAAGGATGCCCCGATTGACCCATTAAAACCGAAGCCGAATCTAGGCGGTATAACATTCAACTAACTATTGGAGTCATGGCATGGCGAGAAGAAAAAGACTCGTATTTTTTTTCTTTTAACAATTGCGATTGTTTAAAGATGATGTTATTTTGAAAAACGGAGACAGCCAATCGATTCTACGTGGGTAACCATGAAAAAACCTATGGACACTTTTGTCTCAGAGTTCAATCTGTTGGGGGGAGATCGATATAAACAATTGCAAAAGCACAGAAGCCAAGCTTGCTGTAAACAAATTGACTTTTCACCGTCAATTTTCGACTAATTTGTTTCTTTTTTTTTGTATATTTAGGTGTATATTTAGGTGTAGGTATAAATGACTCATAGTCATGTGAAAAGCTTTAATATTTGTCGACTGTATCGACAATCCAACCATTTTCCACTAGAATAGCTGTTTTTGAACTCATTCTCTGCGGATGGATAACAAAACGTTGTCTTCTTCTAGATATTCTATATCTGTAGAAACCAGTAATCCACTTCGAGAAATTGGAACACAAGTCATCCCCCTCCATTAAAAAAAAAAAATCATACAGATTGGTCGAAAATTGACGGTGAAAAGGCACTGCGTTCACAGCAAGCCTGGTTTTCGTGCTTTTGCAATTGTTTATATCAATTCTCCCCCCCAACAGATTGAACTCTGACAAAAAAACGTCCATAGGTTTTTTCATGGTTTTTCACGTATAATCAATTGGCCGTCTCCGTTTGTCAAAATAACATCATTTTTGAACAATTTGTTTGAACAATTTCGTTGAAACAATCGCAAATATCAAAAGAAACAATAAGGGTCTTTTTTTCTCGCCATGCCATGAATCCAATAGTTAGTTGGATGTTATATCGCCCAGATTCGGCTTGGGTTTCAATGGGTTAAAGTGTCACAGAAATTCATAGGAGCTCGGTTTCATGATGAAAAATTGTAGATCTTGCGATTTTTATCAAACTTGGTAATATCGTTCGGTTTGTAGAGGAAGGGATCCCTGTAAAACCATTTACCCTATCTCAAACGATTTTCATTTTACAGCCCTTAGAAATTCGTACGAAGAAACTATTTTCACTCGAGACGCGACACATTTTTGCACCAATAAATGTTTACATCTCCCGAACGGACCGATGAAACTTGATGAAACTTACCATGTTCATTCATTAGGGTACAAAGAATGAAAAAATTGCCCTATTAATGCACCAGGGCGAGAACCAACAGAAGTGTTTAAAAAAACCCAAAATTTCCGCACTTTGGATTCAAAAGGCGTTTCCGCCGAAGGCGTAACAGATGCCGCAAGTTTTTTTTCAATACTCCTGAAGGATCGCAATATTCTTTCCAAGGAAAAAATTAATGGTTTTTTGCGTGCTTCTGCCAAAAAAATTGATTATTGATGAAAATTCATTGTATTTCTATAAATGATGCGAATATCACCACCGTAGAATATAAAAATTATGTTTTTTATGATGGATCACATTCAATCTTACTTTTACTTCTCAATTACAAAATCTACAGAACAAAATGGCGGGGTTGAATAAAAGGATTCATGGAAAAAGCAATCGATAATGGAAATTCCATTCTTAAATGGAATCCTATTAACGTACATGAATCTAGAAAAATATAAAAATTCGAATTTATCAATCCTATCATGCAATTATGCACTGAGAAAAATAAATAGTGGACTCAACTACGCACGACAGTTGGATACGTTCAAATGCAATACTGGGGTGCTTCAAAAAAAACTTTTTCTTGACAACTTATTGTCTCATCCCCCAGAAAGTTGCCTTTTGGCATGAAATGAAAGCTTCAAAAAGCTGGATCCAATGCGATGAAGTTTAGAGGTCGCGCATCCACTTTGAAGTTCCAATTCCCATGCTTCATCTGTACTAGTCTATCTGGACCTCAGTGAATTAGTAAAAATTACGTAAGCATAAAATGTGATGATTTTGATGTTTTCTTGGAATATTTCATCATATACAGTGTTTAAAATATAAGTTACAACAAATGGTGACCTATTTTATGAAGGGGGCTGAACACATATTTTCATAATTTTGAAAATGCGAGCATAAAAATTGCAACTATCAAAAATCATTATTTCCTAGTTCTCAATTGTCTATTATAGGCCCATTTCTACCTTTTCTCATGATTTAGAATAATGAAAAACCTCAGGATGCTATAGAACTATTAGTCACCAAACAGCATTAATCCTGTTTATTCGCGAATTGTTCTGAAGCATCCAAACGTTTTCCATTATTCTGAATGATGAGAAAAGGTGAAAATGTGTCTACAATGGACGATGAAAGACTAGGATACAATGACTCCTCAGAGTCGCAATCTTTATGCTCGCATTTTCAAAATTATGAAAATATGTGTTCAGCCCCCTTTATAAAATAGGTCATCATGTGTCGCAACTTTTATTTTAAAAACTTTATATGATGAAATATTTTAAGAAAACATCAAAATCATCGCATTTTATGCTCACGTAATTTTTAATAATTCACTGAGGTCCAAATGGACTAGTACAGATGAAGCATGAAAATTGGAACTTCAAAGTGGATGCGCCACCTCTAAACTTCATCGCATTGAATCCAGCTTTTTGGAGCTTTATTTTCATGTCAAAAAGAAACTTTTGGGGGGATGAGACAATCAGTTTTCAAAAAAAAGTTTTTTTTGAAGCACCCTAATGCAATACTTATTTGATTCAATTAGATTTGTAGTTGACTCAACTACGCGTACTTGAATGAACCTTGCATCCAAATTGAGTTGACGAAGGATTGCATTTGAACGTATCCAACTGTCGTGCGTAGTTGACTCCACTATCTTTTTTCTCAGTGTGTGTCTGGAAATATGGAATCACGTTTGTTCTACTTTTGTTCATCAACAATTGATTCCTTTACAATACCGATACATTTTTCTCCCGCAATTCTAATATTATCAATTTTTTATCTCAATGTACATTAGATGTTGCTGAAGTTTGAATCGTTTATTGAAACGAATTGATAATCGAGTAACAGAATACTCAGCTGTTGAGGATAACAAAATCTGGAAGTACAGTATTCAAAAATGGTGTTTCTGGTTCCAAGAAATTAATTCTAAAGAATAAACTTAGAGAATTCATTAAATTTTGTGAGTTTGAATTTTCGTTCAATTCCCATAAACGATTCAACGATTCATAAACTTCAAGAACATGTACATCAGGGTGTTTTATTTTCAGGCAATACTTTTCTTCTCTCTGTCCTATCTGAAGATCTGGTACTTGATAGTGACAAACTTTTTTTTCCTTGGAAAAAGAACTCCAAATGCATTAGAAACGCAGGGCATCAAAAAATTCGATTCTTCAACAAAATAACACAGGAAAAACTTTTTTTTTGTAAACTCAGTTTTTCGGTATCAAGGAGATTTTTTTCAAAAAAATGAGTACGATATTTTAGTAGGATATTGAATTTGCGATAGAAAAGTTCCGATAAGCTAAAGCTGTAAAACTAATAGTTTGGAAGTTATAGAGCTTAATAGGTGAACTCGACTTTTTGTTTCCACTCAATTTTTTGGTATTAAGGGGATACCAGCGACGTTATCGAACCTCTCTCTCGCATATGCGTGTCCTTTTCCAACGAACGCGCTCGGTCGGTAAGTGCTGATAACCCTTTGAGAAAATTTATTATCAAGAGAAATTTGTTGAAAAAATAATTGTGAATGCTCTTATAGGGCATCAAATATACTACTGAAAAATCAGCTGAGATGAAGCTGTATGACCAATAGCTTTGAAGTTACAGATCTTTAAAGGTGAAGTTGGGTTATTATGAGTTCAGCTCAATAGGAACTTGGCTTACCTTTCAAACATGAAGCTGAAGCTAGCAGATTTAAGCTAGCAGACGTAGACTCTGGCTCATTGTAAAATTTTCGTACACTGATGAAACATGCACTAATGAAATTTTTAGGTCCTAATCTCTAAGAATATGTATTTTAGAAAAATCCTAATGCCAGTCAGTTCGTTTTAATATGCGCTGTCTGCTAGTTGACGTCTGCTAGCTTCAGCTTCATTTTCAAACTCTATACCTTCAAAACTATTGGTCATATAGCGTTATCTCAAGAAAACTCTTTTGTAGGAAATTTGGTACTCTACAAGAGCATTATAATTAATTTCTCCAAAAAAATTTTTCTAATTTCGAAAACTGAGATAGAAGTCCAAAAAATGTTACCTTTGTTATTCAAGTGTGGAATCGAGTTTTTGAATGAGCTGAGTCTATAATGCATTTGGAATTTTTTTCCAACGAAAAATATATAACTATAATATAAAAGTATAAAGTCGCAGATTTTCAGGTAGGACAGGAAGTAAAGAAATACCGCCTAAGATTCCTGAGGAAAAATGAATTAGATGTAATGAGATCTATGTAGATCTATGTAGATTTTCGAAAAATAAGATCTACAGTGATCCAAAGAGATCTTGATTTTCCAAAATTTAGATTTGAAGAGATCTAAATAGATCTAATTAGATCAGGTTCATTTTTTCGGGTTGAAACACCCCAATGTACATTGAGATCGGAATCGATAAGATTAGAATTGTTGGAAAAAAATCTATCGGTGTGGTAAAGGAAATAATCCGTTGGTCAAATGAGTGACTTTATAATCTCTTGGTTTTCTTCTTAATAACTCTGATTGAGATGAAAAATTTGATACCAGATTTTTGAAATATCGCGATCAGACACATTCGTTATCATTGAAATACCAGTTATTAAAAAACATAACTTTTTACGTTTTGTCTTGCAGTTGACGAATTGTTGATGAACAAAAGTAGAGAGAAAAACAGGATTCCATATTTCCGTACATCTAATTGCATAATGGGATTAACAAACTGGAATTTTTATGATTTTTTAGAATGCTGTACGTCAATAGGATCCCATTTAAGAGGATACCAGCGGATAGGTGGCTGCATCTGGTGGCAGTTTTATTTGCTCCAAAATACTCGAAACTGGACTTATAAAATGGTCTGAAATTTTCAGGGATGAATCTTTGAGAGTTAATCTAGCTCTGTACAGAGCCAGAATTTTGAATTTCGAAAAATAGCAAAAAACATTTCTTTCGCTAATTCTGGCTGTGTACAGACCTAGATTAACCCTCAAAGATTCATCCCTGAAAAGTTCACACCTTTTTATAAGTCCACTTTGGAGTATTTGGTGCAAACAAAACTGCCACCAGGTGGAGCCACGTATCCGCTGGTATTTTCTTAAGGATAGAGTTTCCATTATCGATTGCTTTTTTCATGAATTCTTCCATTCCGCCCCACCATTTTGTTTTATGGATTTTTTAATTCAGAAGTAAAAGTAAGATCGAATATTCTACGGTGGTGATATTCGCATCACACTGTAAAAAATTGCTTCCTAAATTTCATAGAAATGTATGTGAAGCAATTAACATTGTGATGCTGTAGTAACCGTATGTCTGGCTACGGTAGCCATCTCTGTCTTCTCTACACGGAGAAAATCCTACAATCGTGAGTGTTGTAGCCCACACGACTGGCTCGTGTTATGAAAAAAAAATCATTCCAACAGCACTGGTTACTGTAGTCACACGAATCACTCGTGTTTCCACACTATTCTCTACTGCGGAGACACGAGTGACTCGTGTGACTACAGTAACCAGTAGTGTTGAAATGATTTTTTTTTTCCAGAACACGAGCCAGTCGTGTGGGCTACAGTACTCACGATTGTAGGATTTTCTCCGTGTAGAACGATGCGTTCAGTTATCACAGTTATGCAGAGATCGCTGAACTTCGGATAGTCGTAAAAGGTGAGCAGTATCGTTATGATAACAATATTCTTTTGCCGTGTCCGGGAAATCCTGAACGATTCAGAGAACTCCAGAAAAATTAAAAAAAAAGGAAATTGGATAAAAATTTTGGTCCACGACTACAGAGGTGATTCCAAGAGAACTTAATTGAAATTCAACATACTGTGAGATTCTAAAAAATTCAGAGGAATTTCAGTGAAAGTTTGAAAATTCAATATGAATGAATCATAAAAATTTACAGGAATTCAGAGAAATGGGAGAAAAACTTCGCAATCCGCACAAATAGAATTTTGAAGGCTTCCAACTGATTCAAGGAGATTCAAATCAATTCGGAGTACTTCGGAGGGATTACAACAAATTCAGAAAAATTTAGAGACAGTTGAAGAGATGCAGAATGCATCGCTATCTGACAAACCTGTTGCTTCCTCTGAACTATTGTACATTACTCTACATCTTTCAGAAAGATATTTCAAAATATTAGAGATATCCAGATAGATTTCGAACAAATTCAGGAGTATTTATTGTCTGAGAAAATCTCAAGGAAATTCTTAAGAATCCAAAATGATTGAGGATTCAGAGAAACTCAGAAATTCTAATGCAAGATCTCCTTTTTTTCTTTTTTTATCCCATTTTTTGTGGGATATTCGTGAATCAGCTCAAAATCAGGATACAATCCAAAAGTGGAAGAACCATATCTATCGACATTTTTCGGTTCGGGACGTTATCCAAATCTTTCATGCAAGATATTACAAATGTACTTGAATATTTTTGATTAATCGCTTTAAACTGCATTTCTCGAATACTTCTACAATTGCTCTGTAAAGCAGTATTCTAAGTGCTCGAGTATTTGTGAGGAAAAATTTTTTCAATCATTTTAAGTGGCATCAACAGTCGATTTCAGCTTCAGACTAGTTTTGAATTCGAATGTTATTTCAAATACAAATTTCAATACAATCGTGTAGTTGAAGAAAATTTTTGTAATTTATACTTCTAACTTTTATTTTATTTCGAAACAATGTTCTGTGTCAGGTACTAAATCTTACGGATATTATAATTTAAAAGTTAAATACATTTCAATAGTTAACACTTTTTTTGTAACTCTATTGAAAATTATGAGATTTGACAAAATAAGATGAACAAGTTGGATTATTTTTCTTCATAAAATTTAACACTCATAAAATAAGCATGAGTTTGCATTGAGAGTCTTTCATAGGTAGCAGAAATAATTCATAAAGAACTCCATGCAATGCATAAATTTTCTATTGTCAAAGTTTCTACTTTTTGATGTCATGAAATTATAATCATCAGTCAGCTTCCCATTTATAATGTTGCATAAGTTTATATTTTGAAACGCATTGTAACTGCATGATATTGAATTCTCACCACATAACAATGACACAATAAACTTGAATTATTTCCCATAATTTAGAATTCTCAAATTCATAATGCTGACATCCCTATATATGGGAATCTTTTTATCAATGTAATAC
The DNA here is from genome assembly GCA_018340375.1 of Gonatopus flavifemur. Classification (NCBI taxonomy): domain Eukaryota; kingdom Metazoa; phylum Arthropoda; class Insecta; order Hymenoptera; family Dryinidae; genus Gonatopus; species Gonatopus flavifemur. Next base: position 3,444,617 of record JAFFJZ010000027.1, on the reverse strand, counting down.
GAAATAAAGAATATCAGTCATAGAATAGATGAAAACCGAATATTGATAGATTCTCAAGAAATCGTGAGAAACTCGTAGGATTTTTTTATTTTCAAGAATGGACGCCTGAAAAGTTGGAATTATAAGTTTCAAGTTCCAGACTTGAGTGCGACGAGGGAAAATGTTTTTTGATTTTCGTTTTTTAAGTGCTCTGATATACGCAACTCATCATATTGGGATTCACGTCTGAATCCCTGGTTAAAATGTCATAGTGATTCATAAGAAAATATTTCCATTCCCTCACAGCACCACTGTTCAGAAAGAGTTCACAATGAATTCATTTTGAGCTATGAGAGTTCAAAATGAATTCATTATGAACTCTTTCTGAATTGTGGTGCTGTATGGGTTATGAAACACTATGGATTTTGCAACAGAATGTTTATGAGGAAAGCATGAAGTTTCATGGATTTGTTCTTATGATGCATCATGAACACCTATGAATTTACATCATCATCATCATCATGAAGTAATCAGTCTTACGACTGGTTTGATGGAACCCTCCACCCCTGTCTATTATCCGCCAAACGTTTAATTTCTACATATCTACTACATCCCTTGTCTTGTACGATTTGCTTCATATAACTTGCTCTAGGTCTACCTTTACCAGTTTTACCATTCATTTTCCCTTCCAATATTGTTTTCAATAAACTCTCATACCGTAATGTGTGTCCTATAAGATTGCTTCTCCTTTTCACGATGTGTTTCAAAAGATTTCTTTCTTCATTTATCTGCTCGAGTACTTCTTCATTTTTGACTTTGTCTATCCATTTTATTCTGAGCATCCTCCTATAACACCACATTTCAAAAGCTTCAAGTCTTCGTTGATCAGTTTTCCCCATTGTCCAAGTTTCGCAACCATATAATGCTGTGCTCCAAACGTAACTTTTCAAGAATTTCTTCCTTACTTCCAAGCTTATATTTTTTGAGCATAATAACTGTCTCTTTTGATAAAAAGCCTGTTTCCCTTGTGCTATTCTTGCTCTGATATCTCTTTCGCTTTTGCCGTTCTCTGTAATTATGCTTCCTAGATATTTGAATTCTTTCACCTGTTCAATTGTCTCGGTATCTATTTTGATTTTCGTTCTTCTAGCTGTTTTCGCTGCCGTACACATCATGAATTTTGTTTTGTTTTTATTTATATTCATACAATAGTTTTCCAATAATATTGTTCTCATGGTGTTGAGAATATTTTCTAACTCAGTACTACTCGTGGCCAATATAGCTATGTCATCCGCGAAACTCAACATACTTATATTTCCTCCCTGAATCTGTAATTTCGATTGAATTTCCTCCTTCACTTCGTTCATTGCTTCTTCTATATATAAATTGAACATCAGTGGCGATAATGAGCATCCTTGTCTCACTCCTCTTCTTATTTGTGCTTCCCCTTCCTGACCCTCTATGTCTATTATTGCACTTTGATTCTTATATAATTCGTATATTATTCTTCTATCTTTATAATTTATTCCCACCTTCTTCAGGATCGCAAACATCTTCTCCCAGTCCACATTATCGAAAGCCTTTTGTATATCTACAAAACCTATGTACACAGATTTCTGCAGCGCTATCCTTTTCTCTATTACTGCCCTGAGTGTTAAGATTGCTTCTCGCGTTCCCCTATTTTTCTAAAACCAAACTGATCCTCTGCCAATCTACTCTCTATTTTATTTTCCATCCTCCTGTATATAATTTTGGTCAGTATTTTCGAAGCATGTGAAGTTAAACTGATCGTTCTGTAGTTCTCGCATTTGTCTGCCCCTTGTTTTTTCGGGATAGCAACAATTTTATTGTTTGGGAAATCTTCCGGCACTTCGCCTTCTTCGTACATATCTCTAATCAATTCAAACAGTGCGTCGCGAGTTCCTTCACTGGAGGCTTTTATAAGGTCCGCACTTATGCCATCTATGCCTGGCGCTTTATTATTTTTCAATTCTTTCAAAGCCTTGTCGAATTCTGATCTCAATATCGAATCTCCCAATTCTTCTTCATTTACATCCTCCTCCTTCTCCAATAGTGCTATATCATCGTTTCCTCTATACAAGTCTTCCAAATGATTGATCCACTGTTCTATTTTCTCTTCCGTTTTTATCAATTGTCGTCCTAGAGAGTTTCTAATCTTATTGCTTCTAGATTTCATTTGTCCGAAAAATCTTTTAATAATCCTATATGCTTCATCTATTTTTCCTAAATGCAATCTTATTTCTATTTCCTGACATTTCTCTTCTAACCACTGTTCTTTTGCTTTCCTTGATCCTCTTATTATTTTATTTCTCAATGATTTGTATCGTTGCTGGCCTTCTTGGCTATCATTATTCTTGTATTTTCTTCTTTCATTTATCAATTCTAAAATTTCTCCCGTTATCCATGGGTTTTTAGCTTCTACTCCATCATTCTTCAAAATCTTATCCGCACATTCTCTTATATTCCCCTTCATCTTTGTCCATCTCCTCTCTATTCCCAAGTCTTTCCCTTTTTGATCTCCCAATTTTTCATCCAACATTTTCTCGAATGCCTCATGTGTTTGTTTTTGCTTGAGGTTCTTCAAATTCCATCTTTTCTGCATTTTCCTTTTCTTCTTCAGAGATTTGAATTTCAGAGAACATTTCATCATCAACATATTATGATCACTATCTATATCTGCACCGGGATAAGTTTTACAGTTTTTCACTTGGTTTCTAAATCTTTGTTTCACTCATATGTAATCAATTTGGTATCTTGCTGTATCTCCTGGCATTTTCCAAGTGTAGATTCTTCTTGGATGATTTTCGAATAAAGTGTTTGTGATCACCATCTTATGATTTTCACAAAATTCGACTAAACGTTGTCCTCTATCGTTCCTCCTCCCTAACGCGAAATCTCCTATAATGTTGTCCTCTTTTCCTTGTCCTACTACCGCATTCCAATCCCCCATCACTATCAAATTCTCTTCTCCCTTCACATATTCTATCACTTCTTCTATTTCTTCGTACGTTATTTCAATATCTTCCTCCGAATATGCAGATGTGGGCATGTATACTTGGACTATGACTGTGTCTACCGGTTTTGTTCTGATTCTAACCATCATCACACGTTCATCATGTTGCAAATAATTTTCTATTCTATTTCCTACTCTTTTATGCATTACAATTCCTACACCTGCTTGACCGTTCTTTAATCCTGTATGAATTATTCTATAATCCCCACTCCAGAAATCGCCCTCTTGTGGCCATCTCATTTCGCTAATCCCCATTACGTCTATATTCAACCTATCCATTTCTAATTTCTAATTTTCTAATTTTCCCGCTTGCCTCAGTGATCTAACATTCCACGCTCCGACTCGAAGAATGTTGTTTCTTTTCTCTATCCTATTCTTCGGTTTTTGTTTCTTGCTGATGAAGCTTCCTCGAGCAGCCTCCACCCGGAGATCCGAACGGGAGACTAGTTTACCTCCGGAATATCTTACCCGAGAGAGCGCCATCATGTATTTATCAATTTGTTTGTTTGTTTTTGTTACATAATATTCCAGGTTAGGAAAAAGGTTTCATTTCCTCGGGAAGTATTGAAACATGTCAAGGAAGGTAGTTTCCCCTTGCTTTCCTTCCGTTTGATTTTGCCGATGTTTCTGGCATTAGGATGATTTCGTTTCTCTCAGTTTGTATTCTTTCTCTTGAGTAGTTTATTCCACTCAGAAAAAAAGATCCAACTCTGAGATACTTATCCTCCCCACCATGTAAAGGAAGCAGATACTACCAGGGATGGATAAAAAGGATATCAAGGACAGGTATCATGAATATCCCCCTGGGAGACCCGCAATCATCCACGGGGAGGTATGAATTTACATTCATCAAAATTCATGATGAATCATAAAAAGAAATTCATAGAATTTCGTGGTTTACTTATGAGTGTACTGTTGCAAAATCCATAGTATTTCATAATAAGACCATTTTGGTATGAATTGCTATGAGACTTTAACCAGGGATGTTTTTTTGGAGACACTGGCCTTGTGTTTTTTGACCCAACAAACAAATCATTTACATTTTTTAATAGAAATAAAGTGACTCAAAAAGTTATGAATCGAAACACAAGCTACAATTTGGTTGTAAGATTTAATAAACAGTGATTATTCATCACTCCAATACTCAATGAAGCACCCAGTGACTTTCATCCACATCAAATTCGAATAAACAGAAAATAATAAATAAACCATCAACATCACAAAAACTTGAATGTCATCACAGTTACTCAGAACTGTACTAAAATTTTTACACCGGAATGGATAAAAAACTGTATAAAACAAATTTAGTATACAGTTCTGAGTAATTGTGATGACATTCAAGTTTTGTTGATGTAAATGGTTGATTTTCGTCCTTCTGTTTGAGTTTGAGTTTCGAATTGATTTCGTCTTAATTGATGAATATCACGGACAAAATATGACTTGAATGATTTGTTTGTTGGAAAAGAAATTCAGAAGTGTATCTCTCTCAAATCCTTTTTTTCGGGATATTCGCGAATCAGCACAAAATCAGGCCACCTTCCAAGTAGGAGGACAGAAACTCGAAATTTTTCGGCTCGGGACGTTATTCAAATCTTTTATGCAAGATTTTTCACATATGCTTCAATATTTTTAAATACTCGCTTTATGCAGTATTTCTTGAATACTTTGAGAATAGCTCGATGAAGCAATATTTGAAGTGTTCAAGTATTTTTTCGCAAAAAATTTTGAAAATCATTCTCAATGGCATCAACAATGATAAAAATAAAGTCGTAACAGTTGATTTTGGCTTTTGACTTTTTTTAAATTCAAATGTTATTTCAAATACAAATTTCAATTGAGTCGTATGTTTCAAAAAAATTATTGTGATTTATATGTCTCAGTTTTATTTTATTTCAAAACAATTTTATGTCAAGTACTCAATTACTTATATTATAACGTAGAAGTTGAATGTATTTCAATAATTACTACAATTTGTTTTCAGTGAATCCATTAAAAATTATGAGATTTTACATAAGATGTACCCTTAGTAGCATCAAAATGTTGCATGTATACTATGCACGTTCATAATACATACATATATGAAACGTTCGGTTGCTGTTTGGGCCTTGGGTACGCACACATACACGTATATATATATATATATATATACACAAGTATATACATTAGAAACAAATTTTAATACAGTGCAATATAAATATTTTTAGGCATGTGAATGACAGAAATGACGTAAAATCATTTTGTGAATATTTTACTTACCTTCTGTGAACTCAATTATCCCCAAACAAGTTCCAGATCCACAGTTCACTTCGTACTGCTTATTTTTTTCAACGACGCCATTGAAATTCTTTATCAAATTCGTCGCAACAATTTGCGACTTTTCATGTCTTGAACATGGTTTTAAGTAAGTAACACACGCGTACTTCATTTTTGAAACCTCACAAACGCGATAAATATCTCGACCGATTGATATTAAACGTGTCGCCTGAATATAAAATTCGTGAAACCAAACAGAATTGTGCAAAACAGTTCGATACGAGATATAGGAGGGAAATGGCTGTACTTCCTGCTTGTTCCTTTGCGTGTATATACATCGCTGCGTGTGTTCAATTACGCATGCTCACACAACAGCCAATAGCGAGACAGAATTTCAAATTCGACTTATCAAGGCTGAGGTCCCATGAAACGAATAAGCGCAATGCGGAACTAACGGAAAGTGAGTGATGGAGGGAGTCAGCCAATCCCGTGAATTCCGCTTATTTCGTTGCGTTGGATTTCCATTCCTGGGTCTCATGGAGCGGAGTCTACGGCAGACGAATTATAGCCTATTAATCGCAAATCTATTTCATGGGATCGCACTCGCAGCCTGTGGATATTGGAGACTGTTGAAGTCCGCTGGATGAAAGGAAAATAAACCATTTCCAACCATTTTTAATGTGACTTGTCTTGGCAACTGTACATTTCGAGCCAAGGTGTGTAAACTCTGTCACGTAATATTGTGAATTTTTCTTACATTGTGTGGTGTTACCGGTTTACGGATTATTTCATTGGAAATGTTTAATACGGGTGCCAATTCTTCACTGGAAAAATTAAATACGCGTGTTTGAATCAAATTCTATATCATACGGTGAGTTTAAAATGTTATACCTTTCTTCTTTAGACCAAATGTTTTCTTTTGTGTTTTTTCTTGTGTATATGTTGATTCCACCGAATCTAGTGATTTCCTTTTTTATATGACAGGCATTTTGTGAATCTTCGATACGATGGAGGACGACAAAAAGAAAAGAGCACATGATAACATAGCAGATGATGACATAGTAGATGAACCTCCAAGAAAAAGATATAAAAAATTTTTGGAGCCTAATTACCACGAAAATAATGTATCACATACAACACATCAAGAATGGAGTGAAAAGACACCTGACTGTGGTAATGGAAAAATATAATTAATGATCTATAATCTTTTATTATCTTATCACTTATTGAACTAGATAATCCCATTAAATGAATAATGAGAATTATAGAAGCAGTATGAAAAAAGAAAATGCAAATGAAGAAACAAAAACTTGAAAAGTAACAGACGATTGACAACAATGCAATTCATTTTCTTGAGCGAACACATACTTCATAGATGAATTTCCGAATGATTTTATGGTTTATGTATATTGAATAAGTTCAATTTGGGGGTAAATAAGTTTTTCATTGTTTACAAACTACCAGCATGTACACATATTTTGACAATTGACTGCCCAGTAAACATTTCCTGTCTTTCGATGTCTTTCAGATCAGTTTAAGAGTCTTGCGCAACACTTTCAGATGTATCAAACTTTTCTTTGGTTGAAAAGATGTCTAAAAGACCTCTAAAAGAGACATCTCAAAAATATGTAAAAGCGTTGCGCAAGACATCTTAAACTTATGTAAAAGACATCGCAAGACACAAAATGTTTATTGGGTGTCCAAAACTTGAAAAAATGACTGCTCAAGTTGAAATCTGATGGCTATTCATAAAATAATTTGAGAAGATCTAAAATCTAGAATCTTAGATCTAGAGATTAGAATATTGAAAAGTCTCGCAGGTTCAATCTTCAAAAATTATTCAGAATTACTTGCTGTAAGGTGATACTAGCGATGTCATCAGTCCTCTCTTTCTATCGTATGGGCGTGTGCTTTTCCAACCATCGTGCTCAGATGGTAACGCTAGTATCCCCTTACGAGCTTACCGACCGAACACGGATTTCTCTGACAGAATTACTCAAAATTGAATTCATGAAGTGATTTGAAATTTTCAGGGACTGAAGGGGGGGGGGGTTTCTTTGAGACTTCATCTGTGTTGCTAAAGAGCCCGAATTTTGGATTTTGAAAATAAAATTTTGAAAAAAAACATTGTTTTTGAAATTCGAAATTCGGATTCTGTAGCCACACAGAGAAAGTCTCCAAGAATCATCCCTGCAAATTTCAGATCGTTTCATGAATTCAGTTGTGAGTAATTTAGTCAAGAAAATCCGTGTTCGACCGGTGAGCTCGTATCCTTTTAATTTCTATTATTCTTATCCAAGGTTTATCAATCCTATTTCTTCGTTCGATTTTTCTGAAAATATGGATGGAACGCTACATTTTATCTCCGGGAAGATTTTTTCTGCAACCAACAGTGTTCGAGGTATTTACGCTGCGAAATAAGTGAAGCTTTCACATTAAAAAATTGCAAAAATTCGTAACTCGGAAATGGAGGTGGCATAAACAAAATGGGGAGACACGTAGAATATTTTTTTTATATAGAATGATGGAAACAATTACGCCACAGTAATTCAAAGAATCAATGTTAATTTCTCATGAAATGACCCAGGGATCTTGAAAAATAGCGTACTTTATGGAGATTCAGCGTTGGTCTGACCCGAGTCAAAATATTTTTGTAAACCAGGGCTGGGATGATTAGAATCAACTCAGTAAAATCGTTGATTGAAATCACGATTTAAAGCAAATGATATCTGTAAAAAAATGAATGAAACAATCAATTTTGTGATTTTTTCAATTTTGGGGAAGTATTTTATCTATATCTATTCACAATGCCCCTGTACATTCCTTCCTAGATTTTTGATAGTTATAGTGCAGAGATTCCTCGATATTTGAGAACCAATCAGAACACAATCTCTCGAATGTTCAACTGCATTCCGACCCTGTTGGAAATAAAAGTACCACAACCTTTACTGTTTCAGCATTTAATTACAATTTACTATGATGGAGTAAAGTTTTTTACGATGAGATGTAACCAGATGATCTCAGAAGATGTGAAGAAAAAAATTAAAAAAATCCAATTTGAATAAGTAAAAAATTATTGATTGAAATCAAATAAATCCGATTAATTTGTTTTTTTTTTCAAATCATGATTTTTTCCCAGTCCTGACGTAAACAAATGTCCAAAAGTACCATAATTTCTTGGGCTTTTAAACAAAAAGTATGGTTATCTTGCTCAAGGTACTTAAGATATTTTTGTTTATGTAAATATTTTTACTCAGGATAGACCAACGCTGAATCTTCAGAAAGTATGTTACCTTGGAATATACCTTTTTCTTAGCGTTTTTCATACTTTTTCGTGATGAATTATAACCGTTGAGTCCTGTAATTCCATATCTCTGTTCTATCGTCCTAAAAATTGTCATAAAACTTTTACCAAGGTGGAATTTAACGGCACGTTAAGGTAGTACTGAAGCAAATGGAATTACCGTTCAGATTCGTATAGAATTCCGTATACTTATAGGAACTGGTTTAAAAAGGACTCAGTAAAAATGTTGAGAACCTACAGTACATGAGGAAAAAGTTCACACAACTTGTTTTTCGTTAAATTCCAAAAAAATTTGTGACATTTTCATAAGTTTCCGTGTTAAATGCGCTGAGATGAAAATATTTCGAACTTTTCTTTCATGTACGCTAGGTTAACCAAATTTTTACCTATATACAGTTTGTCCCAGAATTCACGGACCGGATTTCACAGGTATATTCTGCAGTCAAAATGCAGTGATTTCCCGTTTGGAAAAAATTTTATTGACGCTGAGTGTTGGAGATATGAGCATTTTTAGATTTTTTTTTAAATCCAAATCATTCAAAGGCACCGTGTGCTACATAATTGGGCTTCACACCATTCGCTAAGTTGAAAAATGCCAGATCTGTGGAAAAAAATTAAACTATTGTATCATTGATAGTTCCGGAGCTGTAGCGATTCAAAGTTGCTGAATTCTGATTGGCTGAAAGCTCAAAAATTTCGAATCACTCCAGCTCCGTGACTAACAATGATGAAATAGTTTAATTTCTTTTCCACAGATCCGTCGTTTTCCAACTTAGAGAATGGCGCGAAGCCCAATTATGTAGCACACAGTGCCCTTGAATGATTTGGATTTGAAAGAAAAATCTAAAAATGCTCATATCTCCAAAACTAAGCGTCAAAAAAATTTTTTTCAAACGGGAAATGACTGCATTTTGACTGAAGAATATACCTGGTCCACGGATTCTGGGACAGTATATTGCTTCAGTACTACCTTAAGGGGATACCAGCGACCTATGGGTTAGACAAAGACACAACAAAAACGATTTCTGACAAATTATTCGAAAATGAAGCAATAAAATGAAAATATCGCTCTGTACCCCAAGAGAACCAAGATCTCCAAACCTTCGTGGAACGTTCACGTACATTCGTTAAATGTTCCTTGAACGTAGAGATGTCTCTACGTTTATCGAACGTTTCATGAATGTTTATTGAACGTTTGGCGGCCATCTTGTTCTCTTGGGGTATAGACCATCTTTATTGATTGACAAAGATCTGTACAGAGCGATATTTTCATTTCGTTGCTTCATTCTCGAATAATTTGTCATAAATCGTTTTGTTTGTGTCTTTGTTCAACCCACTGGGTCGCTGGTATCCCGTTATGTAGGAGAAATGTAAGTTTAAGGAAAAAGTGAATCATTATTGTATGTTCCTTCCCAGAATTATAATTATTTACAATTCAGGGCCCAGACAACAAAAGTTGCCAAGCAAGCATTACTGAACTGTTGTTGTGCGATTTTTACAATGTTGCTAGGAATTCAATAAGAACATAATTGAGTATCTGAAATATCTGAGTAATTTCACAATAACATAATAATAATTCCTACACAACACCTGAAGCTCTTCCTAGGCACGCATATGATCCACATTCAAACGCGAATCCAGATGCGTTGTTTTCTCAGTGTACTAAAAAATCGCGTGCAACACCTAATCCAACGTCGCTCTTCGAGTGCATGTTATAATCTGTGTTTTCTGGGTTTCGACGTTTATGGGTGATTATCAAATTGAGAAAGATTTCAAGTCCCTCAAGAAAAAAAATATGAAAATGACATAATTTCAAAAATTCCCAAATATATTTTGGACATCAAATACTCCAAGAGGTGAAAATAAAAGAATAAGTTCATGAAATGAAAAAATAAATGTGAAAATTAGCTGATAAATGCTCTAATCGTAATTTCGGTAACTGTCCTCCCCTTTTAACCTCAATGTTTAAGAAGTATTCTAAAGTTAATGGAATCAGTTTACGAAAAGTTCATTTTATCTTCTATTTCATATTACCCTTTACTCCTATTGTCCAAAAGTATTCAAACATCAACCCTTTACATTTTTATCTTATTTCAAAAAAATGATGTGTCCACACCAGCAGTAGATTATCGACACGTTCTTTTGAATTTGATGCTTGTTGCGACCAGAGCGTGCCAATCGGAGCAAATTAAGTGCTTTTGAGTCTATTTTTTCATTGCGCGGAGTACCAAAGCTTTTTTTTGCATATTTTATTCTTGAATTCCGTATTAATCATCATTCAAGTAAAACATACAAGTTATGTTAATTAACGATCATCTTGGTAACGCATGTAACAACAGAACATATTATGTATTTTTCATTCATAAGCGAAAACGTAACTCTTGAAACACACGAATTACGGTGGTCCATCATTCGGATCTATTCGGATACAGTATCCGTTTGTGATCACGGATGAGAATAGTATCGGGAAGAAGACGTGGAATCTTGAATAGAGCAGGATACATTCGGATGGGAATTTAATACGTTCTGAATATAAAAGTGGATTGAAATATTACTTAGGAGCATGTTGGAATCCATCTTGATCCACGATCCTGGTTGAAAACGGATTCATCTCAGTGCTATTATAGGGAACGTACCCATAATACGTGACCCGTTCAGCGGGGGGGGGGGAGATTTTCAAAGTACCACGCTTGGTCACAGGGGGCAGGGGGACTAGGTTTGCGTCACGTAGCCAATATCCTCTGAAGGGAATATCGGGTTTTTTCGAGCTATATTCAGATATTGCGCGCAGCGTTTAGCACTTCTGAAAATCACGGTATTAATAAAAAAAAATATGAGCCAAATTGATTTTTTTTTTTAACTTTTAATTTGCAAAAAATGATTGAAAACCGCATTTATGAAGTACTACGTGAAAACTAGAGGGGGAGGGAGTGTCTTCTCATATACTACGGATGGTCACCAAGGGGGGAGGGGGTAAAAATCGTCAAAAATGGGTCACGTGGTATGGGGACGTTCCCATATTAGAATGGAACAGGATATCTCCGTATTGGATCTGTGTGGAGATTGCGGATGAAAGTGTACGCGGTTCATCATTCGGATCTATTCGGATTCACTATCCGTTTGTTATGACGGATGAGGATAGATTTGGGTGGAATTCGTGAAATCTTGAATAGGGTAGGATACATTCAGATGGGGATTGAATCCGTTCTGAACATAACAGTGGATTGAACCATCACTTAGGAGCATGTTGGATTCGATCTTGGACCACGATCCTGGAAGAAAACGGATTCATCTCAGCGCTATTATATTAGAATGGAACAGGATTCCTCCGTATTGGATCTTTGTGGAGATTGCGGACAGAAGTGCACGCGGTTTGTCATGCGGATAAGGGGGTAGGTTTGTAATTACGGATGAGAATAGATTCGGGAAGAATTCGTGAAACCCTGAATACGGCAGGATACATTCGGATGGGAATTGAATACGTCCTGGATATAACAGTGGATTGACACATCACTTGAGAACATGTTGGATTCGATCTTGATCCATGATCCTGGATGCAAACGGATTCATCTCAGTGCGTTCATATGAGAATGTAATAGGACGTCTCCGTATTGGATCTTTGTGGAAATTGCAGATAGAAGTGCATGCGGTTCATCATTCGGATCTATTCGGATAGAGTATACGTTGGTAATTACGGATGAGAATAGATTCGGTAATAAATCGTGAAATCTTGAATAGGGTAGGATACATCCGGGTGAGAATTGAATACGTTCTGAATATAACAGTGGATTGAAATATCACTTAGGAGCATGTTGGATTCGATCTTGATCCACGATCCCGGATGAAAACGGATTCATCTCAGTGCTATTATATTAGAGAGGAATAGGATGTCTCCGTATTGGATCCATGTGGAGATTGCGGATAGAAGTGCACGCGGTTCGTCATGCGGATATATTCGGATAAGAGGGTAGGTTTGTAATTACGGATGAGAATAGATTCGGGAAGAATTCGTGAAATCCTGAATAGGGCAGGATACATTCGGATGAGAATTGAATACGTTCTGAATATAACAGTGGATTGAAATATCACTTAGGAGCATGTTGGATTCGATGTTGATCCACGATCCCGGATGAAAACGGATTCATCTCAGTGCTATTATATCAGAATGGAATAGGATGTCTCCGTATTGGATCCATGTGGAGATTGCGGACAGAAGTGCACGCGGTTCGTCATTCGGATATATTCGGATAGAGGGTACGTTTGTAATTACGGATGAGAATAGATTCGGGAAGAATTCGTGAAACCCTGAATACGGCAGGATACATTCGGATGGGAATTGAATACGTCCTGGATATAACAGTGGATTGAAACATCACTTAGGAGCATGTTGGATTCGATCTTGATCCATGATCCTGGATGCAAACGGATTCATCTCAGTGCGTTCATATGAGAATGTAATAGGACGTCTCCGTATTGGATCTTTGTGGAAATTGCAGATAGAAGTGCACGCGGTTCATCATTCGGATCTATTTGGATAGAGTATACGTTGGTAATTACGGATGAGAATAGATTCGGTAATAATTCGTGAAATCTTGAATAGGGTAGGATACATCCGGGTGAGAATTGAATTACTTTCTGAATATAACAGTGGATTGAAATATCACTTAGGAGCATGTTGGATTCGATTTTGATCCACGATCCCGGATGAAAACGGATTCATCTCAGTGCTATTATATTAGAAAGGAATAGGATGTCTCCGTATTGGATCCATGTGGAGATTGCGGACAGAAGTGCACGCGGTTCGTCATGCGGATATATTCGGATAAGAGGGTAGGTTTGTAATTACGGATGAGAATAGATTCGGGAAGAATTCGTGAAATCCTGAATAGGGCAGGATACATTCGGATGAGAATTCAATACGTTCTGAATATAAGAGTGGATTGAAATATCACTCAGGAGCATGTTGGATTCGATGTTGATCCACGATCCCGGATGAAAACGGATTCATCTCAGTGCTATTATATCAGAATGGAATAGGATGTCTCCGTATTGGATCCATGTGGAGATTGCGGACAGGAGTGCACGCGGTTCGTCTTTCGGATATATTCGGATAGAGGGTACGTTTGTAATTACGGATGAGAATAGATTCGGGAAGAATTCGTGAAATCCTGAATAGGGCAGGATACATTCGGATGGGAATTGAATACGTTCTGAATATAACAGTGGATTGAAACATCACTTAGGACCATGTTGGATTCGATCTTGATCCACGATCCTGGATGAAAACGGATTCATCTTAGTGCTTTCATATGAGAATGTAATAGGACGTCTCCGTATTGGATCTTTGTGGAAATTGCAGATAGAAGTGCACGCGGTTCATTATTCGGATCTATTCGGATAGAGTATACGTTGGTAATTACGGATGAGAATAGATTCGGAAATAATTCGTGAAATCTTGAATAGGGTAGGATACATTCGGATGAGAATTGAATACGTTCTGAATATAACAGTGGATTGAAATATCACTTAGGAGCATGTTGGATTCGATCTTGATCCACGATCCTGGATGAAAACGGATTCATCTCAGTGCTATTATATTAGAATGGAATAGGATGTCTCCGTATTGGATCCATGTGGAGATTGCGGACAGAAGTGCACGCGGTTCGTCATTCGGATATATTCGGATAGAGGGTACGTTTGTAATTACGGATGAGAATAGATTCGAGAAGAATTCGTGAAACCCTGAATAGAGCAGGATACATTCGGATGGGAATTGCATCCGTGCTGAATATAACAGTGGATTGAAACATCACTTAGGAGCATGTTGGATTCGATCTTGATTCATGATCCTGGATGAAAACGGATTCATCTCAGTGCTCTTATATTAGAATGGAATAGGATGTCTCCGCATTGGATCCTTGTGGAGATTGCGGATAGAAGTGCACGCGGTTCATCATTCGGATCTATTCGGATAGAGGGTACGTCGGTAATTACGGATGAGAATAGATTCGGTAATAATTCGTGAAATCTTGAATAGGGTAGGATACATTCGGATGAGAATTGAATACGTTCTGAATATAATAGTGGATTGAAATATCACTTAGGAGCATGTTGGATTCGATCTTGATCCACGATCCTGGATGAAAACGGATTCATCTCAGTGCTCTGATATTCACATAAAATCGGATCCCTTCGTATTGACTGTTCGCCTGGATTCATGATAGAAGTGGATGCAATTCATTTTTCGGATCTATTCGGATACAGTATCTGTTCGGAGTTACGGATGGCGAAGGATTTGGGAGGCAGTCCTGAAATCGGGAATTGAGCAGCATCGTTCCGGATAGGAATCATATTCATTTTGCAAATGAGATTGGATTGACGACCCCATCCAGATACTCTCGGATTCGATCATCATCCTCATTCACAGAACCAATCGGATGGATCTCATTACTTCAATATTCCAATGCTATCTGAATAGTTCGAATTGACATGTCGTACATCTAATGGATTGAAAAGGATTGGTCTTCCTAATGCGGATCAATCTGAACAAGGTAACCATCCGGTTTTCAGGCAAAAATGTATAAGATGCGAGCTCAGGATAGGAACAGATTCAAACGGATACGATATTCTCATATTGATCCAAACTTCGGATTCAAAATGATAGGGCTGTTTCCTTAGTGGATGAATCTGGATGCAAGTGGATTGCGATGTCTTATTCTCGGATAGCTTCGGATAATAGGATCCCAAGTACGGATTACGATTCTATCCAAATTTATCCATTTTCATACTTTTTTTCAGCAGGGAGCTTGTGGATCATTTCCGGTTTACAATCATAGAATTACCGTAACTTCATTGTCACTGGTTTGGGAAAAGTTGGTTCCTTTTCGGAAAAAATATGCCTGAAATCACCGCAGATAGCAGGACCCAAATCGGTCAGTTTTTGGTTCATTTCCAGTTCATCACCATGGAATTGCCGAATCTCCAGTGCTACTCATTGGTAACAATTTGGTTCATTTTTTGAAAGAGTATACCTTGGATGACCGTGAATGAAAGGAACATAATTGGTAAGTTTTTGGACAATTTCCGGTTCACAACCATAGAATCATCAAAACTACATCGCTACTGATGAGTAAGAATTTGGTTCCTTTTTGAAAAACAGCTTTGAAATACTTCAGATAGGAGGAACCAAATTGGTCAGTTCTTGGTTATTTTCCGGTTCATAACCATGAACTTACAGAGTTTTCATTGGTAATCATTGGTAACAAGTCGGTTCCTTTTCGAAAAGAGTATACCTGGAATTACCGCAGATGAGAGAAACATAATTGGTAAGTTTGTGGAAAATTTCTGGTCCACAAACATAGAATCACCAAAGCTACAGTGCTGATAATTGGTAAAAATTTGGTTCCTTTTTCGAAAAACAGCTTTAAAATACCGCAGATAGGAGGAAACAAATTGGTCGGTTTTTGGTTATATTTCCTGGTTTATAACCACGAAGCAACCAAGGAATGATCAAGAAGACCATTCCTGTGATCTGGTAAAAAAAAGTGGTTTTGTTCCGGAAAGGTACCGAATTGTGACCGATGAGTAGCACTGAATATTCGGTAATTTTATGGGTGTATACCGGAAATTTACCTAAAACTGACCAATTTGGTTTCTCCTATTCGCGGTAATTTCAGGCATTTTTCTCCAAAAGGGAACCAAATTGTAACCAATGCAGCATTCTTAACATTCGGTAAATCTTTGGTTTTTAACCACGAAGCAACCAAGAAATGACCAAGAAGACCATTCCTGTAATCTGTTAAAAAAAAGTGGTTTGGTTCCAAGAAGGTACCGAATCGTGACCGATGAGTCGCACTGAATATCCGGTAATTTTATGGTTTCAAACCGGAAATTTACCTTGAACCGACCAATTTGGTCCCTCCTATTCGCGGTGATTTCAGGCGTTTTTTTCCAAAAAGGAACCATATTGTAACCAATGCAGGATTCTCAACATTCGGTAAATCTCCGGTTTTTGACCCCGAAGCAACCAAGAAATGACCAAGAAGAACTTTCCTGTAATCTGGTGAAAAAAAGTGGTTTTGTTTCAAAACGGTACCGAATCGTGACCGATGAGTAGCACTGAATATCCGGTAATTTTATGGTTGTAAACCGAAAATTTACCTAAAACTGAGCAATTTGGTCCCTCCTATTCGCGGTGATTTCAGGCATTTTTCTCCACAAAGGAACCAAATTGTAACCAATGCAGGATTCTTAACATTCGGTAAATCTTCCGTTTTTAACCACGAAGCAACCAAGAAATTACCACCAGACCATTCCTGTAATCTGTTGGAAAAAGTGATTTGGTTCCAAGAAGGTACCGAATCGTGACCGATGAGTCGCACTGAATATCCGGTAATTTTATGGTTTTAAACCGGAAATTTACCAAAAACTGACCAATTTGGTTCCACCTGTTCGCGGTAGTCTTAGCCCTTCTTTTCCAAAACGGGACCAAATTGCAACCAATGCAGGATTCTCAACATTCGGTAAATTTTCGGTTCTTAACCACGAAGCAACCATGAAATGACCAAAAACACCATTTCTGTGATCTGGTAAACAAATGGTTTTGTCCCAAAAAGATACCGAATCGTGACTGATGAATAGCACTGAAGATGCGGTTGTTGGTTATTTTGTGGTAAGAAAAAGTCACAAACGTACCGAAATTTTTTGGTAACTTTTTGGTAACCTCAAAATCGCTAGGGACAGGACGTATGATTTGATGACTTCCCAGCAAGCGGGGATCATACGCTCCAGAAAGAGGGAGTTAAAACTTTTTTCGCTTCGTATACGTTACCTTCTCGCTTTGTGTATACGCTTCATTTTCACCAGGGATTGTATTAGAAAGTAAACCCACTGCATATATATGATTATATGAACAGGTCACACTAAAAAAAAAAAGTAATCAATCTGACATGACCCCCCCCCCCCCAAATTCATTCCTGGATCCGCCCCTGATTGAGTGCAACCCGATTCTGGATAGAATCGTGGCTATTCTGTACGAATCATTTCATATCCATTTTTAATGGCAATCAACCTGATTGCCAGAAAAGTAGTCAGACGGATTTCAACGCCGCCGTACGGTACCTCCTTAAAGTAAATTCACATGGACAGGCCAACACAAATGATTGACAAATCATAAAAATTGTTCAAGTAGTGTTAATGTATCTATGAACATTACTTCGATGGAGGTGAATTGAGGTACCGTACGGCGGCGCTGGAATTCGTCTAAAAAATTTTCATTTGCCGGCGAGTGATAATGCGCAGGGTTGGGTTTATTACATGATTTTTCAATTTCTTACGTATCATACTTGGTTTCTGACACGTAATATATGTAAGATACTTCAACCCTCCTGTCCCCTCAGAGGCAAGGGGTTGGTTTGATGCGTAAGATACTCGGTTTCTTACATGTCGTGAACTATGTGAAATATGTAAAAAATACTTAGAAGTATATTACGTGCCAACCCTGATAATGCGGGGTAAGGTAGCAAGTGCCCGAAAACGGTAGTCTGCGACTATTTGAGGGCTAAGAACTCCTCCCAAGTAGCACAACAGGTTAGAAATGCTAATAAGGTTCTTGGAAGTTCCGAGTATGTTTTATGAACATTCTTAGAATCTCCGAATGAGACTGTTTTGCATAAGTATATTCTGTGCACATTCTCAGAACATATTTTTCGAATTTATCCAAAACAGTCTCATCTGCATATTCTATGCATGATCACGGAATGAACGCAGAATATTTGAAATGTCCTTGTGCTACTTGAGCTGGTATAATCATTCTCGGATCCACGAATCATTGTCTTTCGGGTAAATGCAATTTTGGGCACTTGCTGCCAGGGATGTTAAAATACACGATTCTAACGGTTCTTCACATTACACGTAGGAAAATATAAAATACATCATGCAAATTACACCTTATATGTAAGAAACGTGAAATACTCAATTTGAGTTAGTAACCCAGATAACATTTCATGCGCGCAAATTTCATCACATATTTGCGAGCTAGCTTGTGCGCGATATTTGCTAGTATCTTGCACGTAAAAAATTTTTGAACTATTCTTTGCGTGCAAATAACAAGCATATGTATCATGCAATGTGATGATGAACTTGCGCTCCTATATTCATCATGATCACGTCATATTAATGATAAATCATGACACTGGATATCCTGCGACTTGTGCGCAATATTCTCACGTTATATGTTGTAATTGATTATAAATTACTTGATTTCTGAATAACTGGTAAAAAATGCAAACGTCAATAATTAAGTGAACTTTATACCGTCAGCATTATTTCCCATAAAGAATTGAATGTTCAGATTATTTCACCAGAGTAGTGCACTGAGAAAACATTTGTTCCAGCCAAACAAAATTTTGATTGAAATAAACGCATAGAAACTGTTTGGTTGGCTGAAATAATATTTGTTTGGGATTAACAAAATTTGGTCAACAATAATCAATAGCTTCTTACTGACAAATGAATTTTGTTCATCCTAAACAAATTTTATTTCAGCCAACCAGAAACACTTGGCGCGGCCGATAAAGATTTTGGTATATAACTTTCTGTTCGCATGCTGTTCAGTAACAAGCGAGAATTAGCATTCGCTTGCGTTCCTTGAATTTGCCAAGGCGAAAAATATCTCGTGGTTACTGGAAGAAGGCGAGTGTGAGGGTGTAAGAATTACGTTGCACAAGACTACTCCAAGTTTAACATTAATAACAACAAAACTTTAATGATGAATGGAGTATAACAATTAGAAAATTTGCAGGTGTTCGGTATAACTGGTAAACGTGAACGCGTGTCGTTTTACGTGTATCTTACGCACCGCTCGAGTTGCTGGTTGAGCGGTAAAAACCTGGTCGATCACTTGTCGCAAAAGTCCAGGCGTGATACCAATACTATCGCACAGCACATCTCACGTCAGTACATTTTAAGTGCTAAGGCACCGAATTTGTCCGTACCTTACATGGCGTGGTGCTGTGCGACAGGCGCTGTCTAAACTTATAAATGATAAAGACGAGATGAGGAATTTAATGACATCTTCTTCAACACATGCTTTCAACAAAGTCGTTTGAATACAATTAAGGCTCAAAACTCACGTCATCGGCCGCGCCAAGGTTTCGTATCGACATTAATTGAAAAATCAGGAACAACCAACACGTTTGGTTTGGATATTCAATACAATATTGCTTTTTAATGATCAGGAATTACTTTGAATACATTTTGAACAAACTGAAGTGACAATATACCAGAAATGGTTTACATCTCCCGAAACACAGTTTTATTGAGGTGATATCATTGTAATAAAACTTTCTTCCTACTATCACCCCAGACAGCACAAAAGCTCCCGCAAAGAGCTCCCGTTATGCGACTAACAATGAGTTCAATATGAATACAGTGCATTCAAAATGAACTCTTGATGAATAACTTAATGTTCAGAAAGAATCCATTATGTAGTCTCGATATGAATTCTTTCTGATCATTAAGTTGTTCATTAAGAGTTAATTTGAACTCATATAGATTCATATTGAACTCATTGTTAGTCGCATAACGGGGACTGTTTGAGAAGTCTTCAAGAAGTCTTCATGATCTTTTATGAATTCAAATTGATCATTTGGTGCTGGCTGGGACATCACAAAGTTATGCTTTAATTGCATTGAATCGATATAACATGTGTGATTGTTTTGTAACAGTAATGTTGAGGTTACAAAAGAGCCACTGTTGTATGGCCACCACAAGCTAGCATGTGCAATTACTCGGTTGCCACCTCGTTGCATCAACATCCTGTTCTATATAACGGCAACAATCATTGGTTAGTGTGATACCATTTGAATACCCAAATGTACTTGGCAGCTCATATTGATTTTACATCTTTTTTTCAGATGAGATATATCCTATTGTTTTTCATCAAAATTTTGAATGTAGTACAATTTTCCTTTAGAACAGTGTTGCGATATTCGTCGAGCTGGGCAATCGCAGCTTGGTCACGTGACCAGATTTTGCACTCACATATGTGAGGACTCTTATCGGTGAACCGCTCACCAACAAGAGCGCTTACATGTATTAATGCGAAATGTAGTCACGTGACCAAGCTGCGATTTCACAGCTCAACGAATATCACAACACTGCTTTAGAATGTATTTGTAGATTTTGTTTTTTTTCAAGTTTTGGAGGAATTTTCATGCACTTGGCGTTATTTTTTTACTTTTTTGGAGTTTTTTTTATTGGGATTTCACTTCTTTTTCTGAAAATGCCTCTAATTGAAAACACAGGAATTCAACAGTCTGGAAATTCTGTGCATCTCATTCTATTCAACCCGAGTCTGTAGTTGATCAGTTCCGTCAGAACTTCCAGACTGCGGTCACCCTGAAACGAATAATAAAAATTGAATATTCATGTGGAGTTTAATGGCAATCATAACAATGAAAGAAATATTTCAAAAAAATAAAGTGGAGTAGAACAAAAATTTTATAGGTTCTGAAATTCATGTCGATGTGAAACACTTGACGTGGCCCATGGAGAGTTTTCAGCTTTCATTATCAAACAGGAACTTGAATCATAAAATTTCCATTGGCCACGCCAAGTGTTTCACATCGACATAAATTTCAATATAAAATTTTTGTTCTACTCCACTTTATTTTTTTGAAATAAATTTTTTTCAACTTTTCTTTTTCAACTTTCCGCTGTTGCAGGATAAATCTCATTGTTATATCTATATACGGGCAGAACGATACGCTTGTTTTATTTATTTTTTTAATACAATAATGTTTTTTTGAAAATCATAAATTACCTTGGATACAGTTTAAACCAACTGAAGTTACAATATACCAAAAATCTTTCACATATCCTTTGGATAACCAATGTACTTAGTCGCTCATATTGATTTCATATCTGTTTTTTTCAAACAGAGCATGTCCTTTTATATCCCCTCGAAATTCTGAATGAAGTGAAATTTTCCTTTAGAATGTGTTTTGAGATTTTCTCTTGAAATTAAAACGATAATACAATGGGTGGAATTGAATTTCAAATATGAAAAATAATATTCACCTCTTTATGTTTACCAAGTGCGGAATTTTCAATGAATTCAAGAAGAAGAGACCACGTTCTTGGAAAATCTCCGAGCGTACTTAATTTAAAGTAATTTCTAAAGGTTTAGAGAGTCATGAAAACTGTTCAGAGACTTTGTGCGAATCCACACAGTAGTTTTCCAATCAACTGACCAGTATGAATGCAGTAAATCATGAAATATTTTTATTTAGAAACTTTGTACGAATTCATACAGTAGTTTTCAAATCAACTGACCATCCTGCTGAAAACTGCTGTTGAAGACGCTCAAGATTTCGAACAGTATCAGTGAGTATCTGAGTGTTTTTGCGAGTACGGCTGCCAAGAAAAATGAGTGCAGATTGAAGAAGAAGCAGTTCCTGACAGCATTTTTGATTGTCAGAAACAAACAGAATGCACAAGCTTGAGAAATGTCAGTTCCTTGCAGCAATCGTGATATAATGAAGAATGATTGGACTGAGAATGAAATGACTGTCTGAAATGTTGATAGTTGTAAAACGTATTCTGAACAATAAGTTGATTCATAGCATGAGACTGTATGTGGTTGGAGAAGCTGTTCGGAAATTTAATTGAGACTGATAGGATTCACATGTTGAACAACGAGTCTGCTCTTATACGCTGTTACAGATCCAATATCTGAACGAATCAATCCAAATTCCGAGAAAAAATATTATTGAACGATTCCGTTATCGGCTGAAAGAAAATCATCACGTTGTATACCGGTTGGAAAAAATAAATTATTTATTGAATGTGAGAGTTTCTGACGGGAAATGCGGTTTGAAATGTTCGTGGGCTTTGACAGGGTTCACATGTTGAACAATAAGTCTGCTCTTATTCGCTGTTACGGATCCAATATCTGAACGAATCAATCCGAATTTCGAGAACAAAAATTATTGAACGTTTTCGATAGTGGAGCCTTCCGAAGTAGCTGACCTGATCATCTGGTCATGACCAGATGACTTTCTCAGCCAATCAGAGATGATCTGGTCATGACCAGATGATCAAATCAGCTACTTCGGAAGGCTCCAGTATCAGCTGAAAGAAAATCATCACGTTGTATACCGGTTGAGGAAAATAAATGATTTATTGAATGTGAGAGTTTCTGACGGAGAATACGGTTTGAAATCAAATCCACAGTTAAAATGAATCATTTTATGCAAAAATGGTGATTTACAAAATTTTTATAAGTATAATGATTATCCATTTCTTGGTACTCAATGTATCCAGTACAGACACCTCGTTTATGGATAGGAATCTCAAAGCAACTCAACGTTGAAGTAGTCCCCTGATATTTTGATTAAACAGTTCAGTTTTGATTCATTAGATCGCCACTGCCGGACAGAATCAGAACCTTATCAAGTCGCATTTTTAACGGAAATGTCTTTTTGATATGAACTAATTCTGTAAAATCTGCAATATCAATTGATATTAAAAAAACTCATTCTCGTAAAAAATGTGGCATAACTAGGTTTTTCCGTTGTACAGCAGGAGTGGGGTGAAGTTTTCATGCGTCGAACCTCTAGCTTCGTACCGAAATCAAATTTTATTTATAAAAAGTTCAAAATGTAACTAAAATCAGATGAGTATTCATTGTTGAGTGCAATATCAATATCGTAGAAATGGATCAATAAGTAATTCTACTTTCGATATCACATCACGAAGTATATAATTTTCAAACTAAAGAACTCAGAAAATTGATAATGAAATGTGTGAGTCCTCTAAAAATCTGTCACAATTTTGAAGCGGGATTCCAAATTGATTCTGGCTTTTTTTTAAATATGATGATCGCAGTTGGAAACTTTCATCATTTCGATCAGTCCATGCTGTAGGATACTGGATTCGCCAATACTGTCAGGAACTATCACATTTCTACGGAGACTGACAGAAACAAAATGATTTTCAATGTGTCACCACCATAAAGATCTATCAAAATCATCGTGGTGAAATCCATACTACTGCGCGTGAATCATGAATCTGTAATTTCGCGTAAGAACAGACTGCTAATGGAATATGTCAATCCTCTATCGCAATGAATAAGGAATTTGAACGTTGTGAGCGAATTTGATTCGTTGGAAGTTTTTGCCGTTAAAAATATTTTCAAAGGGCTGTACATTCGGCATCAGATTCATTAGGAGAATAGCTGATTCGATTCTACAGTATTCAGTGATTCATGATACGATTGAGACTCAAAAACTCACTGTATACTGATATGCAATTTGTCATTTTTTCAAGGTAGATTCAACTGAGGTTGAAAGTATTCACCCGGTCGGAGTCAATGAGAGTTTTGCTAATTCTAAATCTCTCTGAGCGAGTGAGATTCCATCAGGGATGGGCTCTGTTTCTCAATTGGTTTCGATATGATAATGAACGGTTGAATGCTATAATATTCAATGAATTGCACAATTGACCGCATCGGATTCAATAGGAATGTAGCCGATTCAAAAAATCTGTAGGCGACTGGAATTCTTTCAAAAATAGGCGCTACTACTCAATCGGATTTGATAAGAACATGACCAATAGCGTTCTATAGTATTTAATGATTTACATTACGATACAGGATGGAAATCGCGCTCAGCCGCTGATATACAAGGTGCACTTCTGCAAGTGCGTTGCACACAGGAATCGCCTCATTTACCCAGTCGAATTCAATGAGCGTTCAGTCAATTTGAAACATCTGGAACCGAGTGGACCTTTATCAGTGTAGGATATACTAACCAATCGGATTCGATAGTGGTATGACCGATGATATTCTATCGTATTCTTTGAGCCGTATCACGGTATGAAATGCAAATCACACTGAGACGCTAATATACGAGAGACACTATTCTAAGTGTTTCGCGAACAGCAATCTCACGATTGACCCAATGGGATGTAATGGGGGCCGAGCTGATTCTAAACATTTGTAGGCGAATGGAATTTTCTCAGAGATCGGGTCTACTACTCAATCGGATCCGAGAGGGATATGACCGACTGGATTCCATCGTACTCATCAAGTTACATTAAGATGTGAAATGGGAAGCACACCGAACCACTGATTATGCAAATGGTACTATTCACAATGAGCTATAAAGAGGAATCGCACGACTGACCCAAGTGGATCCAATGGGGGTTTAACCGATCCAAAACATTTGTTTGTGGATCAAATTTCTTCAGAGACAGACTCTAGTACTGAACCGGATTCGCCAAGGGTCCGATGGATTGGATTCCATCGTAATCAATGAGTCATATGACGATACACAATGATATCACGCCAAAACATGGTTTTGCAAATTACACTATTCAAAATGAGTTGTAAAAAGAAATCGCACAACTGACCCAATCGGATCCAATGGGCAATTAGCCGATTCACAACATCTGTTTGCGAATGAAATTTCATCAAAGATAGACTGTACTACTCAATCGGATTCGATAGAGACATGACCAATTGGATTCTATAGTATTCTATAGTTCACTGGTTCATATCACGATAGAGGATGGGAATCATACGGAGATGCTGATATACAAGGTATACTATTGCAACTAAGTTGTAAACAGGAATCGCTCAATTGACTCAATCTGATTCAATGGAAGTTTAGTCGACTCAGAAAATCTGCAGACGAATTAAATTGTATCAAGGAGAGATTTTACTACTCAATCGGATCCGATCATGATATAGCTGATTGGATTGTATCTTATTCAATGAGTCATATCAATATACGAAATCTGAACCACACTGAACACCCTAAAAAGTGTTATATACCTTCTGATCAAAAAGGACTCGGAATTCTCTATTCAAACAAACCGCGCTTGAGATATTGTCGGAATCTTTTCTTTTCCATGTCATTTCATCTGTTATTTAGCACTCAAATGTCTGTTTGCGCCTCATTCGTCAGAAGTTAGTGCGTGTTGCCTTGTGATGTGCCAACCAGAAACCTCATCTATTGTGTTTATTCGTAATTGTTTCTACATTTTCAACAAAGGAGAAGAATCCAGAAAGCTATACAATATAATAATAATTTTAGGAAATGCAATTTATTCGTTTAACTTCGTGTTCGCTTTCTCGATCCTTACTCTTTAAACATTATCTCATATAGTTGAAATATTAAGCTTCCTAAGAACGAACAGAAATCACCAAAGTGAACCACGATTGCAACCTCAGCAATCTTACATCCGGTCACATTCGATTATACGAGATTCATGACTACGAAGTTCCGTAGCTACCTTGATTTCTTTTCGATCTTTCTCTTCTGCATTCTTTCATCAATTTATTTCCATTCACTGAAACATAGTTTCTCAAAAAAAATACCATTAGACCATAAACACCTCTTCAATTGTAAACATTTTTAACTAAACACAATTCAATTATTATTTTCTTTCAGATGACTTTGAGCGATTCATACAATCTTTAAAATACACGTCGACTTTGAAAATTGCTGATGATGCTTCGAGCAGAGTCCAAAGTGCGCTATGCACCTTTTTTTCCTTCCTTTTCTAATACCTCTTTTCCTTCTCGCACACACTACGAAATTATTGAGCATAACGACCGTGAAACTTTGCTGAATACGGCTAAAAACGCATTCACGCGATTTCCCACTCCCATAATTAGGAAATCTGCACTCTTGTAAATAGAGCATGCATGATGAAAACACCAGAGTACATTTTCGGGATTTATCGGGGACACGTCTTGTACAAGAGATCGTGTAATTCGCGGCCTTACCAATCAAAGTTGCAAACTAGTATTTGAGTACCGTGACACCATCTCACAAGTTCCGCGTGCTGGTACATTCTTTTCTGACAAATTCCACCTTGTCAGAAGGACCGATTATCAACGCTCTCATTCCATTCAATTCATTTTCGCACTCAAAGATTCATCTTTGAGTTAGATTAAATAAGAAATATCGTAGTGTAAATTCAGTGCGCGAACCACCATCCAAAACGAGGGACCTAGGCTCCGAATTTTGGCTCCATTTGTTCCTCATTAACGTCCAACCATCCACACTGCTCCCTTCAGGACCAGCTCCAGCGGGATCACCAACGGTTTTCAATAGACAACGAACAGTAAGAAAGAGAACTGTATTACACAAACACACACACGTTTCTCTACACTCACATAACTCCAAGTATTAATGTAATTTTATTCTGAATTTAAATAGAGAAATATATTTGTCACTTACCTTACTTAATGATCTTCTCTTTTACTATCTCCAAACTGCACATCTTCATTTCATGCCAATTTTCATTCGCATTTCTTGAGTATTTACACTGAAGTTTTCTTTGAGAATACGACTACGGTTGCCGCCCTAGGTCTCTTTACAACCTTCGGCGAACTCAGAATTCGAACAAACCCACATAAGCGACTCGACCTAGGCGCTCAGGTCGTGTCGATAAATAAATAAATTTGCTACAGAGTGGAACTCTGTTTCACTACGTAAGAGCCTTGTAAACGAGTCAGCGTTTGTTGTGGTCTGCGAATTTCGCAATGTCGAATCTGGTTGAGCAAAAAGTTTGTCTAAAATTTTGTGTTTTTAACAAAATTTCATGTGCGGAAGCGTTGAAGATGTTAACAAAAACCTACGGGGACTCGATGATGTCGAAAACACAAGCGTACGAGTGGTACAAAGAGTTGAGAGCAGATCGTATTGTGGTTGATGATTTGCCTCGTTCCGGTCGTCCATCCACCAGTATCACTGACGAAAATATTGATAAAATTAAAGAAATCGTCCTCGCAAATCGTCGTGTGGACATTAAGGAGATAGCATTCGATCTTGGTGTCTCGTTCGGATCGGTGCAGAACGTTATGCACAATACTTTGGCCATGAAACGAGTTGAAGCACGGCTTGTGCCGAGAGTGTTGAATTTGTTGCAGAAACAGCATGGCATTGATGTTGCTAAACAAATGCTTTCTTTGGGCCAAAATGTTATCGAAGGGATCATTACCGGTGACGAAACATGGGTCTATGAATATGACATCGAAACTAACCAACAATCATCGGAATGGCGCTTTTCAGACGAGTCAAAACCTGAAAAACCGCGACAGAGTCGATCTAAAATCAAGGTTTTGTTGACGGTTTTCTTCGATTGCCATGATCTGGTCCACTCCGAATTTCTCCCACCAGGTCAGACAGTGAATAAGGAATATTACGTGAGCGTATTGAAGCGTTTGAGGGAAAACGTAAGTGATTTATTACCATCAACATGCAGATATGTTATGATCTCATTGAATCAATAATCGAATCGATGTTCGTGGATCTTCTGTGCTTTCTAGCACGGAAAGAAATAGTTGAATTCACTATGTGATCGTTTTGCCCGAGGAACATACTGAGTGTCCAATGGAAGTTACTGCGGAACAGAGCTGCCAGATTGGTATTCCCGCAGAGCGGAAGTGTACCCTACTATCGTCCCGTGTATGTAAGTTACATGTGTGTAAGGGTTCCAAGTGGTGGTGAGAATATGTATATGAACGATAGTAGGGGTACTATTCCCCTGAACGGCAATCCCCACCTGGCAGCTGTGCTGCGGAACATTGAAGATTCGATTACACGTCCATTGGCTCCACGAAGTAATATAAAAGGAGTGTCATCACCCACCCGCGACAGTCACCGATGAATCACGTGGCTTCTCCGTGGAATAAAGGGAGAAGAAAGGGAGCAGTGGATACAGCGTGGTACGAGGAACAGTTTGGTCTAAATTAACCGGCCACTTGCTCATTAGAACTCCCCAATGAATCAGCGAAACACCTATTGGATCCTATTGGGATGACTACGTGAATATCACTGACCATCCAACCCAGAACCATGTAACAACTCACATTGATTCTCATCGAGTTCTTACGTCATCACACAGATTCAGTATGTGATATTTTACCATTCAAATGCAGATACAGTCTCATTCATCGAATCATTGAATGCCTCATTGAACCCATTAAAATCGCAGCAGAACATTTGTGGGATCTTTTTTGTCAATCCCGATCCGAATCATAAAAAAACCTGTAAGATCCGATTGAAAGGCCCTGTGTTGTCCTGTGAATCCGCTCATATATTCCAATTCAATTTGGTCTAACTCAACCGGCCACTTGCTGATTGGAACTCCTCAATGAATCAGCGAAACACCTATTGAATCCTATTGGGATGACCATGTCCATATTACTGACCGTCAAACCCAAAACCATGTAACAACTCACATTGATTCTCATTGAGCTCTTTCGTCATTACACAGATTCAGTATGTGATATTTTACCATTCAAATGCAGATACAGTCTCATTCATCGAATCATTGAATGCCTCATTGAACCCATTCAAATCGCAGCAAAAAGTTTGTGGGATCTTGTTTGTTAATCCCGATCCGAATCATGAAAAAACCTGTAGGATCCGATTGAGAGGCCCTGCGTTGCCCTGTGAATCCGCTCATCGATTCCAATTCAATTTGGTCTAAATTAACCGGCCACTCGCTCATTGGAACTCCTCAATGAATCGGCAGGATACCTAACGAATTCTATTGAGATGACGATATTAATATCACCGACCATGAAACCCAAACCCATGTGCCAACGCGGATTCATTCTCACACTGAGGGAAAAAATTTCCGGGAACAATAAAACATTTAGTTGAATAGTCGCCATAAAATACTTAATTGATTTGAATGAACTTTCATTGACTCAATTAAATAACTGTTTGAATTGATGGAATATTTCATAGCATATTAAATATTTGTTTGATTGAATGAATATTTAATCGAGTCAATGAAAGTTTAATCAAATCAATTAAGTATTTTATGGCGACTATTCAACTAAATATTTCATTGTTCCCGGAAATTTTTTCTCTTAGTGCATTAAGTTCATTCGTTATCACTCGGATTCAGTACATCATACCCAACTGTCAAAATGCTGATACAATCTCATTGAATAAGATTCTCAAATACCTGAATCGATTGCGATTCAGTGTAATCGAAGCTTATCGTTCTCATACACATTGGAGCCTATTCAATCCATCAGTCATACTCGCTTCTTGTCCTATTCATGAATAAGACAGCCCATGGCAGTGATCCGATTGGATTCAATCAGCATTTCGACTGCACAATGTTCTGATTCATTCCGATTAGTCGATTAATCAATAGTATTTGGTCGGAATCAATCGTTTTTTTTCAACCAGGGACGTTACGTTTCATTCTAGTATCCTTGGGGTATCATTTTTAACCATATGTGTTGGAATATAATAATTATAATTTTTATTCTTGAGTTTAAACTACGCGCTCTTATATCTTCTACTATCGTTTCTACTCTTATCAGGCGCATGTGCGCGCACGCGTATAATTGTCTCTCGTGTCTCTTTATATCCAATCGACACTTTTGTACGTTTACCACTCGGTCGATATATTAAACGCACGTATTGAACTAAACCGTGTATTGATTGAATCTATAACAAATCCTTCCCCATCAGGTTATGGACCCAGAAATATATTGCGATTTCTAATGAGCAAAAGGTGCTAGATAATCGCGAATACGGAAGGATCGATATTTTTTTTTAGTTCCGTCGAATTTATTCGAATAATTCTCGAATACCGGTACAAACACAATAATCGACGAACACGTGCGCGAGTGTGGTGTTAAAATGTCCTCGTCAAATAATTCCACAGTAATAGAAAAATTACTTGGCCGAGAAAATTACACAACATGGAAATTTGCTATGCAAGCATATTTGGAACACGAAGATTTATGGGGTTGTGTAACAGAGGAAGTAGCAGCCGATGTTGGAAATGTCCGAAAAATGACTCGGGCAAAGGCAAAAATTACGTTACCAATCGACCCGATCAATTATATCCATGTACAATCCGCAAATACTCCCAAAGAAGCTTGGGATAATCTGCAGAAAGCCTTCGAAGACTCGGGACTAACAAGGAGAGTAGGATTGTTGAAAACTTCAACTAGGACACAGTTAGAGACAAGTGCAAATGTCGAAGAATACGTTAATACTATTATTTCAACGGCACATAGATTGAATAATCTTGGATTCGAGGTGAAGGATGAATGGATAGGGACCATCTTACTCGCAGGATTGCCGGAGGAATATAAGCCGATGATAATGGGACTCGAAAATTCAGGAACGTCGATTACCGCAGACTCTATAAAAACAAAACTTCTGCAAGAAATCAAACAAAGCGCGCATGTTAAAGGTACCGAATCAGATATAGCACTTCAAACAAGAAGAGCTCCGGATAAACCAGGTAACAAGCATAATTTTAATAAACTAAAGAATATTCGCTATTTTAACTGCAATAAATTTGGTCATATATCAAAACATTGCCGCAATCCTATCAAACAGAAAAATATGAATCAACAAAGCAATAAGAATTACGAATATAGAGCATTTCAAAGTAAAAGTGTCGATAATTCAATTGATTACGTCACCTGGTATATAGATTCGGGCGCGTCGAATCATATGTCGAAAAATAAACATTGGTTTGAAAAGTTAGAAGACATTCCACATATCAAAATAAACATTGCGAATTCACAGAAAGTGATAGCAGTTGCGAAGGGCAATATCAAAGTCTCAGTTTCAGTAAACGGTGAAAATGAAATTATAGACATAAAAAATGTTCTGTATGTACCCGATTTATCAACGAATTTAATTTCGGTGAAACAATTAACCAAACGAGGCTTATATGTCAATTTTAATGCACAGGGATGTCAAATACAAGACGAAAAAGGGTTTGTCATAGCAACAGCAACGGATACAGGGAATGTTTACAAATTAGATTGTCTACAGGCATCAGCATTGTCAGCGAAAGCAAGCGATAAAGGTATACTTTGGCATCACAGATTAGGACACTTGAACCGAAAACAGATGCTACAGTTAAAAACTAGCGTCGAGGGATACGATTTACTCAACTGCAGTGACAGCACCTGTCTAACCTGCATCAAAGGAAAGCAGCAGCGACTACCCTTCCAAACATCCTTGAAAAGAGCAAACAATAAATTAGATTTGCTATATACAGACTTATGCGGTCCGATGGAAAAGGATTCAATAGGCGGATCTAAATATTTTCTCACCATCATAGATGATCATACACGTAAAGTATTCGTATATTTTCTAAAGTACAAAAGCGAAGTTCCCGAAATAATCAAGATGTTTAAAGCTCTAATAGAAAATCAAACAGATAGGAAAATAAAGATAATCAGATCGGATAATGGGAAGGAGTATATAAATAATGATCTTCTGAATTTTTTTAAAGCTCAAGGAATCAGGCATCAAACTACGGTGCAATATACGCCACAACAGAACGGACTCGCAGAGAGAATGAACCGCACCATCGTAGAAAAAGCCAGATGCATGTTAACGCAAGCTGGACTACCCACGATGTTCTGGGCTGAAGCAGTATCAACTGCGGTATATCTAATAAACAGATCACCAACAAAATCCCTAGGTAATGAAACGCCAGAAGGAGTATGGACCGGTAGAAAACCAGACCTATCAAATCTCAAAGTCTTTGGATGTAAAGCGATGTTGCATATCCCAACAGAAAAGAGAAAAAAATGGGATGTAAAATCTACAGATTGTGTGTTCTTAGGATATCCTGAAGATTCCAAAGCGTATAGATTATACGAAAATAAAACACGCAAGATAGTGAAAGGTAAGGATGTTATATTCATTGAGAATCAAAAAGGTTATGTACAGCAGAATCAAAAAACAAATAATAATAATTTACTCATATTTTCTTCATCGAGCGAAGATAATTCAGAAAATCCGCGTAATTTAGAAGAAGATTTGATTGAAGAAGAGGAAGAAGAGCCAACGATAAATAATGAAACGAATCAAGAAGAATCTGAAAACACCTCCAGTTCATACGACACTGTCCTAGAGGAAAACTCAAGTGTGTACGAAACGGAATCGGAATCAATAGAAAGTGGAAATGAAAATGTACGTAACCAAGAAAATCAAACAAGTACTCCACTGAGAAGATCTACAAGGACGAGAAAACCAACAAATTTTAATGATTACGTAACTTACCTTACTTTTAATTCAGATTCCATAGACCCGCTTACCATTGAGGAAGCCAGACAAAGTCCTGAAAAACAACATTGGGAAGATGCCATGAAGGATGAAATAGAATCCATCGAGAAGAACAAAACGTGGATATTAACAGAATTGCCGGAAAATAAAAAGGCTATTCAAACTAAATGGGTATTGAAAACAAAAAGGGATCCAGAAAATGAAATAAAAAAATTCAAAGCTCGATTAGTAGTAAAAGGTTTTTCGCAGAAATATGGTGGAGACTACACAGAAACTTGTGCCCCGGTAGCAAGAATGGCGTCGATTAGATACTTACTAGCTTTGGCAGCACAATATAACTTAGATATAACACATCTAGACGTAGAAACTGCGTTTCCACATGGTAGGCTAAAAGAAGAAGTTTATGTGAAACAGCCTGAAGGATACCTGATTGAAGGACATGAAGATAAAGTCTACAAACTTCAAAAGGCGATATATGGGCTTAAACAAGGAAGCCGTTCTTGGAATCAAATCCTATCAAATACATTGGAGAAAATGGGTTTTAAACAGATGAAAACTGATCAATGTATATATCAAAAAATGAATGGAAATGAAATATCGAGTTTAGCAGTTTATGTAGACGACATATTATTATTTACAAATCAAGAGAAGAAGAAAAATATGATCATCCAAGGATTAAATCGGAAATTCAAAACCAAAGACATGGGAGAAGCGAAACATTATCTGGGCATAAGCATCAAAAGAAACAAAAAAGAAGGCAAAATATGGATTAACCAGCATATGTACATAAATGAAGTATTGAAGAAATTTAATATGGAAAATGCAAATCCATCAAAAACGCCGATGGACCCAAATCAGAAGATAACCAAGGAGTTTGAACCAAGTGATGACCCGACCAAAGAAGAAATGAAGAAAGTTCCTTACCGTGAAGCAATTGGTTGCATTTTGTATTTGAGTCAGATGACTCGACCAGACATATGCTTTGCAGCATGTTGTTTAAGCCAATTCAGCGCAAACCCTGGCCGAGCCCATTGGTCAGCAGTTAAAAGGGTTTTAAGATACTTAAAAGGAACTTCTGATATGGGGTTAGAATTCAAAAGAAAGGAAAATTTCTCAACAGAAGGGTTTTGTGATGCAGATTGGGGGAATGAAATTAATGCTAGACGTTCTGTTTCAGGGTATGTTTTTTCAGTAAATGGCACGCCGATATCATGGTGTTCAAAACGGCAAGCAACAGTGGCTCTATCCAGCGCGGAAGCCGAATATATGGCGTTATCAGCTAGTTGCCAGGAAGCTTTATGGTTGAGATCCTTAATGCTGGAGTTGGAAATACCTCAACGAAACAACGAGCCGATAACCATCTATATCGACAATAAAGCAGCAATAGATCTGGCAGAAAATGCTGCATATCGAGCCAGAACAAGGCATATAGACATCAGACACCATTTCATACGTCAACATATACAGAACAAAGAAATTATAGTAAAACATATTAGTTCAAATGAAATGGTAGCCGATAGTTTAACGAAGCCTCTCAGTATTGTTAAATTCAATATTTGCTTACAAGGTTTAGGCTTGCAAAAATTATTTTATTAAGGGGCGTGTTGGAATATAATAATTATAATTTTTATTCTTGAGTTTAAACTACGCGCTCTTATATCTTCTACTATCGTTTCTACTCTTATCAGGCGCATGTGCGCGCACGCGTATAATTGTCTCTGGTGTCTCTTTATATCCAATCGACACTTTTGTACGTTTACCACTCGGTTGATATATTAAACGCACGTATTGAACTAAACCGTGTATTGATTGAATCTATAACAAATCCTTCCCCATCAATATGAAACGTATTATCGAGGTTGCAATTGAGTATAAATACTTCAAGTATACTGCTATAATACCTCAAAGATACGAAACCTCATCGATACCTGAGATATTCCTAAGAGATACATATCACGAACTTGCTAGGGAACTTGATTGGAACAGCTGAAAAGATGAAACTTTGGAAGAAAACATTCAAAATGAATTGTCACATCCAGTCACATTAGTCAAGTTGACTTGTAGTTGTTCTGTAGCAATTTCTATAATCAGAATATTGTATCTGCTCAATTTTCGTTGAATTGATCCTAAACAGTCTCTCTAATCATTCGTCAATTGGTCAGTTGAATGCACCCGATGCAAAGATTTCTGGTATATCCACTGCGCTCCTATCTTTTCTGCATTTTCCTTCAACGCTACCTAATGATCATGGTAGGATTCAACGTACAAGAGTATGGTACATCTACATCCTTCTTGCTTTTTCTTCATCCACCTATGATTCTGTTGGAAGAATCTGATAGTGGTATTATTTAATGCAAGGACTTGTATATCCATTGCACTTCTGCCTTTTCATCATTTTCCTATGACGCTACCTAATGGCATTGATCATTGTGGTACATAACATAAAGATATATGGTACATATGCATCCTTCTTGCTTTTCCTTCATCTACCTGTGATTCTGTTGGGAGAATCTGATAATAGTGTACCTAACGCAAGGACCTGTGGTATATCCACTGCACTCCTGCCTTTTCTTCATTTTCCTTCTACACTACCTGATGATATTGATCGTGGTGGTACATAACATACAGATGTATAGTATACCTGCATCCTCTCTACTGTGGCTTGATCCACCTGTAATTTTACTCAAAGAATCTACGGAAACCATTTTGTACACAGTTCATAATTTTGATTCGAATGTCATGTTTTAGTATACCTGAAGTGCTCAATGACTAACCTTATTTTCGAATGTTTTTCAAACTTGCTATAATTGAATTTCCATCCATCATCTATTCACTATTCTGTTTCATTATTTGTCCACGATTCTGATTGCAGGATAGTGGATACTAGCAGACTGTCCATTAGAGATTATGGGATATCCATTATACTTTTGCCTGTAAAAAAATAGCAAATAAACCTCAATAATCACCTTTGACCAGACTTGCTATGACCCATGTAATCTGTCTCCTTCAACTCTAGTTGTATGGATAGAACCAGATGGTAGCAGCCTATCCGTCAAGGGGTTATCGTACATCCAGTACGCTCATACCTAAGAAGTAACGTATAACTTTGAATCATTTTCCTTCACTAGACCCTGCATGATTTGTTCCATGATTCGCCTTTAGATCTGATTGCAGAAACCAATATCAACAAACCATCCGTCATCTGTCATGGATGATCCCTCATCAAATTTTTCTCGTTTTTTTCTCACAAATAACCTTATTCATCAATTAAACTCTGATGAATTTCTCTGTTATAGCATAATTACTGTCAAATCAATAATAATAAAAACCTGTACCGTGAAAACCTGTAATGCATCCATTTTATAATATGATAATTTTTTGAATATTATCATCATAACCTGTCAATCGCTTCGTTGACAAACTATATGTTTACGAAATGTTTTGCGAAAAAAAGAAGCAGATATCTTTACACTCATCATCCCTTTTCAAGATGCATGTATTGAAAAGAAACAACGCTATTTCATCTTGCATTTCACACTGACGAAAAATCTCTTCTTCCATCCTATAGGAAATTTCGCCAGTGCTCTTTCCAGTATGTTATATAGTTCAATGATGTAGACAGACCATTACATATATTACGTGTCAGAAACCAAGTATGATATGGTCTGTCTACATAACCAACGTAAACGTAAGAACGGATGCGCAGAAACAGTATATGAGTTGTGCGCAGTCGTTTGCGTTTACGTTCTACGTTTTTTCTGTCTATGTAGATAGACCAATGCGTAAGGAATTGAAAAATCACGTAATGGTCTAGACGCACAAGCTACGTAAACGTAAGAATGGATGCGCAGAAACCGTATACGAGATCTGCACAGCCTTCCGTTCCTTACGTTCACGTTTACGTAGCTTGTGTGTCTAGACCATTACGTGCCAACCCTACATATACATACGTGCTGCAAATGGAGACTAGTCTCTGATTGGATGTTGGGAAAAAGAAAGAAACAGATTACATCTAACCATTAAAAAGAAAGAGACAGACTAGATGAATTGAATAAATCTATAGTTAAGAAATCGTTGATGAACCAAACGAGTGGTATTCAAGATATTTTGACGCATGAAAATTTGAAAACGTTTGTATTTCGGGATCAACTTCGTAGTGTGCTTAATCGAAAGTGTATATTCGAACTATATAATGAAAGTGTCATTATTTATTCAATAAACATAATGTGTGATGAGTTATTATGCATGAAAGTTTCTTTTTGTGGGTTAAAACTCGGTTTACGTGTATAGATATACACGGTAGCGCACGACTTCTGCTTTTTTTTTCATCTATATGTTTTCAGTTTTTTTTCATGTCCTTTGCGTAGAGACGCTACGGCGTCTCTCGATATAGAAATGAAATTTTTTGAATTTTGAATTTCGCGGGTGTAAAATACGTATGTAAATTACTCTCGATTTTTTAACGTAAAATACATAGTTTTTTACGTGTCAAAAACTGTGTATAATACATCATGTATTTTACTTTAACAACCCTGCTTGCTACCTCACCATAATACCGGCTAGTTGGCAAACTCGCCTATTTCACTCCGAATTTTAATGAAGAAGTCACTCAACAAGAACATAGAATGAATAAACAACGCTCATACAATGACCATTTATTTTCTGGCTTTCGTCAGTCATGACATATAGAAATCTACCAAGTATATTGAAATTATTGTCCTAAACATCCAATAATTATTCTATAATCTTAATAGATGATGTGAACAAAAACTATATTCAAATTTTACTCAGTTTTCTTCTGTCTCATATTTTCCTCACTGCATAATTAAATAAGCACTTCTACTTCTCTCTTTCTTTTATGAAAAATAATTTCAAACTCACAGGATACTTTTTCTCTCATACACTCTCTCAACAAGTATATACCGGGGGTTTCATAATTCACTCCAAAACTTCACAGGCGTTATTCTGCGATCAAAATGCAATAATTTTCTGTATTGAACAATTTCTTTTGAGTCTCAGTTTTTGAAATATAAGCATTTTCAGATTTCTTTCTAAATTCAAATCACTCGAAAGCACAGTATGCTACATACTTGAGCTTGCTACCGGTCACTAAGTTAGAGAACGGCGGATATCCGGAAAAAAATGGAGATATCCTATCATTCTTCAATTCAAAGTTATAGCGATTTGAAATCTTTTGGCTTCCAGCCAATCAGAATCCAGCAACTTTGAATCATTCTAGCTCCTAAACAAAGAAAACCGGGATAGTACAATTTTTTTCCACAGACCCGCCGCTTTCCAACTTACCGTAGTATGTACCACACAATGCTTTTGAGTGATTCGGATTGGAAAAAAAATCTAAAAATGCTCATATCTCAAAAACTAAGCCTAAAACAATCTCTCAATACAGGAAATCATTGCATTTTGACTGTAGAATGACGTGTGTGAAGTTTGTTCAGCGAATTCCGAAACACCCGGTGTATATGTATATATATGTAATGGAATATCAAAGTAATTACATTTTCAATCAATAAAAATCAAAATCTGATATCAAAATAATACGAATGCAATAGAACAGTCTACACTAATTCGGGCTTTCACACCGCATGAAACGTACAAACGAGACGAATGAAGGAATGTTATTTGAAACCGACGTTAAAAAACACACCAACATTCGAATGAGTCGCATCGAAGTTGTACAAATCATTTTAAAAAAAAATAAGGATTCCTTTATATTTCCATGTTTGACACGTGACACATTTCAGAGAATATAATAGAATACAAGATGTGTATTAGGAAACTTATTTATGGAACATAAAACCCATATCGGTGTACTCTGTTTAGTTCTTTATTATACCAACTTCGAGAAAAAAATTAGCGTTGTGAAATTTGCGGATTAATTCTGTAAAATAAACTGAAAGATCTTGAGAGAAAAATGAGCTATTTTCACGTCTAACAATAAATATCGACACGTGGTGCAAATACGACTTTCCAACTAAAATTCTTGAGAAAGAAATCAATCTTTTGACATCTGTCAATCGTGTCTAAATGCGCATTAATAATTAATCAACATTCGAGATGCATATTATCTTTTCTTACATATATCAAATCTTAAAATCTCGTATATGGATATTTGGCACGCATCCGGCGACTTCTTGTTCCGCGACTTCTACCTCCTTCGCTATTTGCATTTCCTCTGGTTGCATGGCCACGTTGTTGCATTATAGGTTGACCTTCAAATCAAAATTATCAACATCACCGAATTCATTAAATTTCAAATGTTATATCATTTACAGTTAAATATCAATCCTAGCTGGGAGGAGTGAAAAGCACATATCATTATTGTAGTTGGTTCACACGCATCTTGAAAACTTGTATACTTGAATAGAATATTTCTCAATTGAAGATTTCACATTTGGTTATAGACTCAAAGAATTTCTATAACACTAGATAAATTGGAATATGAATCTCGATATCGCAAGATGTATTTATATTGAAGCTATTCGACGAAGTTATGAATCTTTCACATTATTCACCTCTACCTCCTGATTGGCTTTCCCAGACAATCGGTGTGGGCCTCGCGCTACGTGTAGCTCTGAACGGTGCACGCGCAGATCTTCGAGCTGTACCTCCTCTACTTTCGCTACCTGTAGCAGCAGCTGCAGCCGCGGCTGCCGCCGCCATTGTCCTTTGACGAGTGTTACTAGACGGAGAAGCTTCAGCCTCACGACTTTCTTCCTCCACATCGTCTTCAACGATATCAGTAACTGGTTCTTCGGCACCGGTATCCACGGTATCATCGTCTTCAGATCCCAAAGTTACCGTATCTTCGTTTCGTTTGTCCCCTTCTTGATTTATACCTAAGATACAAGTTACATAAATTTTTTATGCACCGAAAATAAAAGTGGAAATCATAAATGATTGATACTTACTTTCGCTTGGTGTGGTGCTAATCG
Organism: Gonatopus flavifemur; assembly: GCA_018340375.1. NCBI lineage: Eukaryota > Metazoa > Arthropoda > Insecta > Hymenoptera > Dryinidae > Gonatopus > Gonatopus flavifemur. The sequence continues at coordinate 3,405,011 of JAFFJZ010000027.1, read as the reverse complement.
ATTCGGATATCATTTCCGTTTGAACACGATTTTCTTGATCGTTCGTACTCCCAATTCGAATAGTCGGAATTGTTATTTCCTCGTTGTTATCACCGGAACTTGTGCCAGTTATTGACGCCGTTGGCACAGAGATTGAAATCTCTTGTTCTTCCGGAGGCATGTTACTTATCTGAAGTCATAAATATGGATTATATGATATATATTCTGTTTGATTTGATCAAACTACCAACGAGGGTGATATACAAACCAGTGGAGGTAATTCCGCGGCTGGGGAGACTTGTAAAGGAGTTGTGGGTACACTACGTCCAGTACCACTTCCATCTTCCAATTGGGTTAAATCCATTCTTGTATCATCCATACCCTCTTGTACCATTTGTGCTACTTCGGAAGCTGAAGATCCAAATATAGCTCGTCCCGCCGGACCAGTTGGAGTGGCTGAGGAAGGTGTGGAAGAGGCGATCGGCGTAGTCGATGGATCCCCAAAGGTAAATCGACCTTGAGGCACTTGAGGAGAGCTTACGGCTTCTCCAAATCCGTCCCCTCGTCGAGGAACAAATAACGTTGGAGTACTCGGCACAATGCTATCATCTCCTCCATCTTCATAACCTTGTTGCGGCTGAAATGTCAATTAAATTGAAATCCACGTGAGAACACGTGGAAAACACTATTACACGCTCACCAGTAATAGATGTTGTTGCTGTCTCGGCATTGGAGCAATACCCCGCGATGATCTAGATGTGAATGTGGGTGGTTCCCCAGTAGGACCCGCACTGCTGATTGTTTCCGATTGTTGTTGCTGTTGCTGCTGTTGTTGATTCGCCGGTAAGGTCGCTTGAGTTTGTCTGGGAATTTCAACTCCCGATGACTCTTCTTCCATAATAATTTCAACTTCATTATCGTCTCTTTCGACCTCGGCTTCACCCTCATAAGGCAGCTCCTCTTCCTCTTCTATCTCCTCGTAGGGGTCATTCTCAAATTCTTCCTCTTCCTGCGCCTGATGATTGCCACCTCCTTCGCCCTCGTCGCAATCCACCACGACTACACAACCCTCTTCCACCTCTTCGTCTTGATCTCTTTGACTCGAAGTGGGTACCTAAAAAAAATCCACATTTTAAAATTGAATGAAAACAAACTGTATTAAATCTCGCTAAATTTCAACTCGCCTGATATTCAACTTCGGAAACACTGGCGGTGGACGGGGACTCCTGTTGTCTACTTCGTTTATTTTTTGGACTAGGTATTTGTTCTTGTCTATGATCTATCCCTTCAACTATCCCCGATCCCGATGCAGTAGAATCGAGAGTTCTAGGACGTTTGTGACCGGAAGAAGCTTGAGAAGTGCTAACCGATTGGGTGGAGCTACTAGCAACTCCCTGTTGTTGATCGCTCGCTCCTGGTTGTTGCTGTTGTTGCTGCTGTTCAACTCGAGGACTGACTAGAGCAACTGTTTGTTGTTGCTGTTGTTGTTGCTGCGGTTGTTGCTGTTGACACTGCTGTTGCTGAACACTTATAATTTCAACACTTTCAGGGTCTTCTCGTTGAGTGGATTCCGCAGATTCGCTCAGCTGCGGTTGCACTACCAATTGTCTCAAAGTACTCGGTGTGGTTTGCATGGAACTGCTCGTGCTGGCCGGTTGAAAATCCGTCAAACTGCTTGTGGGGGAGCTTGTTTCAGTGGTATGCACCACTTGTTGGGGTTGTTGCTGTTGGTGAGGTGCAACCATAACCGGAGCTCCCGCCGTCGTTGGTAAAACTGCAGCGGTCCTAGACTGCACCACCACGCTCATAGGCCGAATACTAGCGAGGGGAGTCTCAGTACGCGCAGACATTGGTTTGATATTCGCGGTTGGCGGTTCCGTGGTCGCGTTGATACCACTTACTCCGGTCAATTGCCTTTGTAATTGAGTTACTCTCTGCACAAGAGCTTCCTTTTCTGCTTGAATTTCAGACTTTTCATGCTCTAATCGAGATATTCTTCCTTCCATTTGAGATTTCAGAGCTACCAATCTCGCATCGTGTTCAGAATTGTCCGTATCACTGCCGCTGGATTCTATTTTCGCTTTCAAATCGAATAATTCTTTTTCACAAATCTTTTTGGACTCTGTTAATTGCATGATCTTAGTTCTGGCACCTTTCAACACTTGTTTTGCTCTCTCTTCTTTCTCAACGCTCGTTTTATTCATCGCTTCAATTTCTTTCTTCAAAGTTTCCGTTTCCTTCTGCACGACGGATATTCGTCGCGCAAGATCGTCGTTTTTGGATATTAATTCCAGATTCAACTGCCGCAATTCTTGTCTACCTTCTTCTCTCAATTGAGCTTCTCGTTCTTGACTGATTTGGGATGCTTCTTCTTTAGTACTACCAGCACCAGCCATTCGTAATTCTTCAACACGAGTTTTTTCCTCTTCGACTGTTTTTGCAAGCTCCTCGTACTGAGTCTTATACTTTTTAGCTATTTTTCTGATTTGTAGTTCTTTATTTTTGAGATCATTCAAAACAGCTTCTTTATCAATCAGTTCTTTCTTCAAGTTAGTCAAATCTTCTTCCTTGGTGGTCGAATCTGCAATCACCTCAGATAGATTCTGACCCAATCTTTGAGTTTCCTCGATCAACCTATTCAATTCGCTTTCTTGAGACTGTAAGCGTTTCTGCAATTGACTCAACTGTTCTTCCAATTTAGTTTTTTCGTTCTTCATCTGATTCTGATCTTCCATCAATTTAGCATTGGATTCACGTTCAGAGATCAACTGCTTGCTCAAAGTTTCTCGTTCGGTTTGCAATCTACGCCAGTCCTCTGGGCTCGCTTTATGAGCCTTTTCTATGAGAGCATTAGCTCTTTGTCTCCATCTGGTCGCTTCACCCTTCAATCCTGCATTCTCTTGCGTTAAAGCCTCTGTTCTTGCTGCTAAATCTCTTGATGTGTCTCGAAGCGGTACCACTTCAGCTGAAAGTGCTGTAACTTGGGCGGTAAGTTCAGCAACTTTCTCGCTTAACGCGTCTCTTTCTTCTCTTAAAACCCGATTGGAATCTGTAATGGCATTCAACGTTTCTACTTTACGTAGTAAATCAGCATGTTTAGACGCTGTTACCACATCGATTTCCGATTTTTCTCTTTCGGCGATAAGGAGAGCTTCGGTTTCCTTCAATCGTTTTTCCGTTACTTCAGCCGTCGACTTCAATCTCAAGTTTTCCGCTCTCAAAACGTCAAATTTAGCCATTATCAGATCTTTTTCTCGTCTCAAATATTTCATCACTTTCAGTAATTGCTCGGCAGATTTAGAATCCTCTTCGGTGAAACTACGATTCATGGCTTCCAAACTAGTATTCGGACTATCTCCGCCGCTCAATTTCGATTGTTGAGATTGCATTATGGCAGTTCTGTCGCTCAATTCTTGAATTTGATTGTGCAAAAGAGCATTCTGTGCATCTAAATCTTCAACTCTTCTTTGAGTTTCGTGGATTTCATCTAATAATTTCTTTTCCCTTTCTTTGTAAGAGACTCTTTCTAATTCTAAAGCTCCTACAGCTGCGTTCCTCTCATGAGTCAAGGTGACTAATTTTTGTTCCACGAATTGCGATTCTTCCTTCAGTTTGGCTAGAATCTTGAAAAATAAACGAAATATGTGAATATCTACGCCCATTCATGCTGGGTTAGAGAAAAAAATGTACTCACTTGTAAATCTGCAGAATGTAAAACCATTTCTCTAGCATATTTCTCTTCTGTCTCTTTCACGGCAATCGAGGCATTCTGTAAATCACTCTTTAGCAGTTCTAATTCGCCTTTCACCTCATCCAATTCTTCTAATTTTTTTTCCGAGTCTGCTAATCTTTCTCTCAATTCTGAATCTGTTTCTTGACGACCATTCGAGATCTTCGTCATTTCCTCCCTCAAATCGGTCAATTTTTTTTGAAGTGTCATTACTTCGACACGAGATTCTTTCAGAGCATTTTCCAATTCCTTAGTGTATTTTTCGTGTTGACTGGTTACTTCTCTGAGTTGAGTTTCCGCACTCTCTGCAATATCGCAATACTGTTGGCCTTGTTGACGCGCTGCTTTCAATTGTTCCATAAGAGATTTAGATTCCGCTTGAGAAGAGGCAAGCTGCATCTCCAATTCTTTTATCCTCTTAGCGAAGTTCTCATCGCCTGAAAAATGATGTATGATATATCAGTACAACAGATGATGAATATATCTTAAAAAATAGGGAATCGTTTGAATAATTTACGAACCAGTGATAGGCTTAGCTAGAGAATGAGCATTAGCTTGTCTAATTTTATTACTTAATTCTTCAATACGTTTCAAGTGTTCTGCATCTTCAACTCGAGCTTGATCCAGTTCAGTTCGTAGTCGTTCCGTTATAGCACATTCTTCAGCTAAACGTTTCTGAGCGTTAGTGACTTGTCTTTCTAAATGAGAGGCTAATTCTCTGAATCTATCCTGTTCTTCTTGTAGACGTCTTCGTAAAGCAGCACATTCTCTTGTAGCGTCGTCCAGTCTCTGTTCAGCGCGCAACTGACCTTCGGCTTGCGATCGTTCTAAACTCGCTTTTATAGCTTCAACATCAGCTCTGAGCATTGCCTGAGTTTGTCTTTCTCGTTGGTAAACCTCGCGTTCTTTCAAAAGACGACCTTCCGAATCGCGTAACAATTGTCTCTCCTGTCTCAAGTTCTCTAACTGAACCTCCGCACGAGATAATTTAGTTTGGGCGGATAAGGCTTCGTCCTTGAGAATCATTATACTTTGTTCATGTTTTCCTATCAAAAAATATTACATAAAATTCAACAAAAATTTAAAAAACAATTGATTTTTAAGAATTTTGGAATACTTGTAACTAGGATCCTTCTTGAAATAAAGAACAAATAAAATTCACAGATTCCTAGTTGCAAGTATATTATTTCATGCAATTTAAATTCAAATATACCGATTGTCACGCTATAATTTTGACATTTCTCTTCTAATGTTTTGATTTGAGATTTGTAGGACACGACATTAGCTTGGAGGAGACTGAATCGTTCATTCGCCGAATCTAATTGAACTTTGAGTCTACAACATCGAGTTGAACTGGCTTCCGCCTCTTTTCTCAATCTTTCAACTTCCTCTCCCAGCATACGTTCGTTTGCTGCTTTCTCTTTTCTATAATTTTCATACTCCTCTGTCACTTTAGCTAATCTATTTTCCAACTCTGGCAATTTACTTTCCAACGTTTGATCAGTTTTTTCTTTAGTTTTCTGCGATTCTAAGGATTGATCACTACCCTCACTGGTATCCATCCCGACTTGCGTTTCATTCATTTTTCCACCCTTACCGTCAGATGCGATCGATCTATTCAAAGCTTGTTGATACATATCTTTATACATATCTCGTTGTTTTAATATTCCTTCTAACATTTTTGCTTGTCTATCCTGAGCCGCTTGCATTTCCGCCAATTGTTCTAAATACCTGTACATTAAATGAACGTTATACGCGCCTTAAATATACAAATACAATAAACACAAACCTGTCTAATTTCTCTTTCATTTCACCCGAATTGATTTCATCTGTAGCTTTTTCAATTTCTTCTTGTCTGGACGATAAAGTACGAACTATTGATAATAATTTTTGATTGTTTTCTTGTAATTCTTCGATATCTCTGAACGTGACCAGAGTTTTACTGATTATTTGAGAGGACGCGAGATTATCGGTATCCATTGAAGTTGATAAATTACTAGCGTTCATGCTATCCGTTCGACTCTCTTGCACTTCTTTAAGCAGGAAACATACCTGAAAGAATTTTCATAAGAAACAAATTTTAAATTAAAATATACAAATATATTTACTTGTCTAGCTAAATCAGCAAGTTGAGTTTTCAATCTTTGATTCTCTTTAGAGTGATGACTGGCCGAACGATCCGCTTCTTCGGAAGATTCTTGCAAACGATAATTCTCAGCAACGAGCTCATCCAATTTAGACGTGAGGGTATTGACGTTAGCCACTGCATTTTTATAATCCTCTCGTTGTTGTTGTAGCAACGGGGCTTTTTCCTCCAACTCACGAAGAATAACATCCATTTGGGACTTCAGTCTTTCATTTTCCTCACGTTCCAAGGTCAATTCGTTGGTGACTTCGACTAATTGCGTGTATATTTGCGTGAGGCTCAAGCCTTTTTTAAGCACTCGACTCGCTATAGCAGCCGTAGGGGCGAGTTGTTCAACAGCTTGATCTAACCTTTCCTGTTTAATATTTTTGAGCAATTCGTTGGCAAGCTCGAGCTCTTTGGTTAATTCGTCTATCTTGTTTTGTTTTTCTCCAAGCTCCTGGTCGGTTTGCAACAAAAATTGATTGTGTTTAGTTTCTAAAGCACCGTACTGTTCCGTAGCATCTTCCAATAAACTTTGCAATTCTTTGACGGCGTTACTGAATTCTTCCGCTTTGGTGTTGGCTTCGTCCGCTACGCCCTTATACAGATCCGCGAGTCTAGTTTGAGCACCAATTTCCTCGCGATAAGAAGTATGCATAGAAAGTTCATGATTTCTTTGTTCTTCCAATTTTTGTGCGAGCTCATCGCAACGTTTTTGTAATGTCAAATTGGAGTCTTTTAACTGACTTAAAACTTCGTTGGAAATGCGTAATTCTTCCTCGCATTGCGCCAAGCGAGTATCGGTCAACAAGGCACGCGACGAAGCCTCGACTCTAGTCGTTTGTAATTCATTGGTACGTTTCGCCAATTCTTCTTCTAAACCAGCCATTTGTTGAGTGAGCAAGTTTCTTTCTTGCTCCAAACGCTTTTCCTTGAAATCGAGAGTCATATCTCGGCTACGAATCTCTTCTGTTTCAGCAAGAGCTTGGCATTTGGCTGTGACAGCTGCTTGTAACTGACAGGAGAGAGATGACAATTCGGTACGCATTCTTTCAATTTCTGTATCACGACGTTCTACTTGTAACTGTAACGCATCTCTTTCATCTGCCACTGTATTTCTTTGTTTACGAAATTCGACATTTTCTTTTTCCAGCCTGTGAGAAGAATTTTAATATTTTTAATACATATGAGTGACATTTTTATTGAATAGATTACCTGGCGATTGATTCTTTCAATTTAAATATTTCATTTTTGCATCTATCCAAATCATCTTCTAGTTCTTTTATATATTTATTTGCAGCATCCAATGATTCGCTACATTCCTTGTAGTTGGTTTCTTGAGTGATTAAATCTTTCTGTATTTTTCCAAATTTTTGTTCTATAAAAAAAAAATAATTATAGTTTTCTTCAAAATAATTCAGTTATTTTGTTATCAAGTTCAAATACAATGAAATGTTGAATTCTTCCATTTTCATCCAAGTTAATTTACATTCATTTCTTCTTCTTGCTTTAATTTCTATACCAGAGGGATCAGTAAATTTCAATTTATGGGCACATTAAGAAAAATTGGAAAATTCACACTAGAATTCAGACATCTGAAGGGAATCTTAATAGAGATTTTAAAACATTTAAAGGTCCAAATAATCTTGAGTATCTGAGGGTGTGCATAGAACATTTAGTTAAATCCGAACAATGAGCATGGATGCTAGTTATTACTCTAACATTGAATGAATTTTTGTCAAAGTTTTGTAAACTTAAATCAAAGTTTGATTTGAAAACTTAAATACTATACTGCACAAACAATTCCAGTATTTTCACCACCCTGCAAATGATAACAAAAATTACCCATTCTGAGCATGAAATTTTCAACACAAAGTGATGTAATTTGTCAACTCTTAGCATACAGGTTTCACAGAAAGTAGGACAAATAAGTCCTTGCGAACTTTTACAAAGCCTGGGATAGGTTACAATTCATTGTAATTTTAACCTATACAGAGTAGGGAACTTTATTACTTTAATGTGATTCACTTGCAAGTGAAGTAGCAATTTTCATACAAAGAAAATCCTACACTAGTGAATAAGAACCTACAAGACTGGTTTGTGTTACGCAAAAAAAAATCATCTCAGCACTACTGGTTACTGTAATGAAACGATTCACTCGTATCTCCACAGTAGAAAATAGTAGTGTAGAAAAATGATGCTCTACTGCAGAAACATGACTTCGTATTATCACGGTAGCCAGTAGTGTAGAAATGATTTTTTTTTTATAACGCGAATCAGTCATATAGTCTACAGCACTGACAAGTGTAGGATTTGTTCAGTCGGGTAAAATTTCGTGGTGTCGGAATTGCGGAAATCACACCAATGGTAAGGAAGGCATATTCACCATATGAATCAGAATTCCCAATTACATATGACAACTTCATGTTCAACGTATCAGAATGATAAGATTGTTCCATATAATTCTGCAAACAGGGGATGGTATTTCTCTTTTTTCATTGAATATTTAATGATCAGAATGGTATACCAATACAAAGTGGAAGCTGTCGGCCGTAACCATAGCGACCAATTGTTCTAACTTTTAATTGAACGTCACTGAAACTTGATTTGCACCAGGGATCGATTGAGATTCCCCTCAACGTTTCAGATGCTTAAATCCATGGTGAAAGTTTTCTGCAAAAGGTTATGACCATTGGCCGCTAGTTTTATGGCTGGCAGTTTCAACTTCATTACAATCTTATTCTCAAGCAACCATCGAAATCTACTCATAGGTGAAAACTCAAACATGAACACCAAAGAATTTTAAATATATTGCAGAAACATAGAATAATTTGAAGGATAAATCAAATTCCTAGCATGAACTAGATCATGTTCTTTGAATCATTGATACTCATTTTATTCTACAAACTGTTAAAAATTAAATAATATTGAAAGATTTATGAAAATTTTACTGCAAAAAAATGAGACATAACAAGCACTACGTGTAATATATACTTCATTCTCAGCTTTGGCATATTCCCGTAATACTATGAAAATTACTGCTGTGGGGACAAAGATATCGTATTCAGAGTAGGTAATAAAGTTCCTCACACTGTAAACATCAAAATTACCTTTGGTCGTAAAGTACCCAAGCCTCGCAAAAGTCCCCCACTCAGGACTTATTTGCCTGCTGCTTTCTTTTAAACTCCTGAACTGAATATCAGCAAATTACAATACTTGTGAAAATTTCATTTTCAGAATGGATAAATTTTTCTGATGTCTTAGAATGGTAAAAATACTATAAATGGTTTGTGTTGTCCTTCATTTGAACTGGTCAATTCCATTTTTCATGGCAATTCAATTAAAAACATGGGAAATGGAAAAAGTGCTTACGACTTAGAACAGCAACAATGAAAGTAATGGACATAATTTGAAAAGGCTCTGTCTAGAGACACGCTAACTCCTCGTTAGCTAACACACTAACACGCTAACACACTGTCTCCAAGTTTTGAATTCGAGACACGTGAAATTCTCAAATTCTTGTGGGTATAGGCAATCGTCAAGGGATTATCTACAGACCAGTGTTGTGATATTCGTAGAGCTGGGAAATCGCAGCTTGGTCACGTGACTACGTTTTGTACCAACACACGTATGTGTTATTGTCAGTGAGCGGTTCACCCATAAGAGCGCTCACATGTGTCAGTACAAAACGTAGTCACATGACCAAGCTGCGATTTCCCAGCTCGATGAATATCACAACACTGCTACAGACAGACAAAATTTCCCGTGGATAGAAATTTTTAAGACCGATACGCGCGAAATTTCTCGCCTGGCTCGAATTTCCAACTCGATACACGGGAAATTTGGCCTGTCTGTAGTTGATCCCTCAAGGATTCATTATATCCACGAAAATTTGAGAATTCACGTGTCTTGAATTTGAAAGTTAAAGATAGGTTAGCGTGTCTCAAGACAGAGCCTTTGAAAAAACTAGGGAATTGAAAATAAACTATAACAAACAAAACAATAATGATCTCACCCAAATTCTGCCGACTGGTTTCGAAAACTGCTTTAGCTGTGATAAATTCTTCCAACTTTTCATTGAAGTATGTTTTTAACTTTCTGGAAATCTCTTGCGGAATTTGTGAAAGCTCTTCTACGTTTAAAACTTCATTCAAAACGTTCTTTTCGCTTTCCTCCGAGGTTTCCATGCTTACATGAATTTATTATTTCAAAGTTAAGATAATGCAATTTTGATTACAAATAATAACGTATCGACGATACTTTTATTCACATTAAAAAATGTATTCGATAATACCACTGAAAGAAGAAACCGCTTGATTCCACTATGCCGCTTATACCGTGATTTATCATGGTCGACGAAAATGAAGGTAGATTTTGAAGAATAGTGTTCTAAGGTTGGGCTCCCATGCAACCAGGGATGCTTCTGACCAGGGTTCGAAACTCCTAGGATCGTACACGATTTTGATTGATCACTTCTCATAGAATGTTGGACGTGATTGACCGCTCTATAAGAATTGACCAATGAACATCGTGTACGATCCTGGGAGTTTCGAACCCTGTTTCCGACACTTCTCTAAATTTCGCAACTTGTGCAAACTTTAAAGCTGTAATTTCATGGGGCGTCGAGCATCAAGCGTCAACATTAGAAAGAAAGAGAGGTCACACAGTTCTTCTCTTTCCGTCTATTGTTGACGCTTGATGCTCGACGCCCCATGAAATTACAGCTTAAAGATGTAATTTGAGTGGGCGTCGAGCATCAAGCGTCAACATTAGAAGGAAAGAGAAGAACTGTGTGACCTCTCTTTCTTTCTAATGTTGACGCTCGATGCTCGACGCCCCATGAAATTACAGCTTAATACTCCCAAATATTGTACTGTATATAGTATGACAAAAGGCGAATTGAATTCTCCAAGGACTCTATTCTGCTGACATTTCAGCAGGGTTGGGTTTATTACATGATTTTTCAATTTCTTATGGTCTGTCTACATAACCAACGTAAACGTAAGAACGGATGCGCAGAAACAGTATATGAGTTGTGCGCAGTCGTTTACGTTTACGTTCTCCGTTTTTTCTGCCTATGTAGACAGACCATTACGTATCGTACTTGGTTTCTGACCAGCCCTATCCGACTCCCTGACTAAACTATAGAAGACTTGGTATTCTTAGTGTAGCCGAAAACATTAAACCGATAGATTGTGCCACTTGTGTTGGTGGGCTATTCCTTTCAATTTGATTGGACGACTGAATAATAGGTATATTTTATGCAGTCCACCAAGACCATCAACGTGATATGCGGATTAGTTCCATTTGGCGATAGTAAGGAACACGAAGATTGGGGGAGTTGGAGAGGGCTGTTTCTGACACGTCATATATGTAATGGTCTAGACACACAAGTCACGTAAACGTGAACGTAAGGAACAGAAGGCTGCGCAGATCTTGTATACGATTTCTGCACGTCCGTTCTTACGTTTACGTATCTTGTGTGTCTAGGCCTTAAGATACTTGAACCCTCCTGTCCCCCCAAAGGCAAGGGGTTGGTTTTATGCGTAAGATACTCGGTTTCTTACGTGTCGTAAACAGTGTAAAATAAAGTATATTACGTGCCAACCCTGCATTTCAGTCGTTCATTTTGTAATTCCAAAAGGATTCAATGAGATCTAGTTTTTGGAACTCTTGCTATTCAGGACTTGTGTCCTTTTTCTACTTATTGAGTTTGCAATATTTGCACAAATGTCGGAAGTATCCTGAATCGTCCGGAACGGAACGATCCTAATTGGTAGTATAATAGTCTTTTTCGAATATAACTAAAACAATACTAGGAATCCACCAATTGTGAGCGTTCTGTTCCAGACAACCCAGGTGCGTGGGAGCCCAGCCTCAGGCTCGCGTCACCCGGGGCTGAAAAAGGGCAGAGAGTGGAACGTAGGACCTTTGGTTGAAGAGAAAAGCAAATATCTAGCTTTCTCTTCAACCAAGCGTCTCGCGTTCCGCTTTCCGCCTTTTTTTCAAGGGCGATCAGGGGGGAGCATAACGGTGGAAGGGGTAGAAATTATCGAAACGGAAACTCACAACCTCAAGACCAATTTTCTTATGACTCTAACCAACGGAAGTTCTGTTTCCAGAAGGAAAATTCGTTTATTACTTTGAGAGTTGTGCTCTCATTGATTGGACTAAACAGAAAGTGGACCTTTCCGAAGTATGTGACCCAGGGCGTCAGGGACGTGGAATGAACCAATAGAAATCCGTAGTTCACGCCCCAGACGCCCTGGGTCAAACACTTCGAAAAGCTCCAGTAAATCTTGAGGGTGTAAGTTTCCGTTTTATCCCCAACCACCACTATGTTCTCTCCTGATACTCCTTGCTCTTTTCCCACTCAGTTACTTCTTCCAACAGAATCACCCAATCACGTAATCTTGGTGGTTAGAATAACCGATCAGAAAGAAAAGAAATGGTGTGTGTTTCCAACAATACCTGCACAGTGCGCACGGTGCTCATGAATTCAAGACTTTTAATTCTGAATCAATCAAATGAGAGAATGAAACGAATTGCGCACCGTTTCGCACACTGTGCAGAAACTGTTGGAAACACCCAGTAACCCCCTTTTGCAGCTCCATGTGACGCGGGCCTTAGGGGTAGAGCCGCAGTATCCCGACATCAGTGAGCCCAGAACACTGGGAAAAAAAGACGGGTGATGCGCTGTTGGTCAAAGAGTCCATCACTGTTACTAACCAATCGGGTGTTACCAAGAGTATATCGCTATTGTTGGGCATAGTAAGACGCTGTTGGAAGCAAATAGAAATCAGTAAATTGATATAAATGAACAACTATTCATCAAATTGAAGAGAAATCACATGAGAATATATTTCAAAAATTATGTAATTAGGTATTTATTAAGATAATGTTTTAAAATATTAGAAGTTCTATCAGGAATCATAAAAACATTTGTGCTATAGCTTCGAGATGAAGTGCAAGTGATGTGATTTGGCAATTGGAAGATCCGAATCAGATAGATTAGACATTATTAATTTATATTCCTTCACAAATGTTTCGATGATTCCTCATAGGACTTCTAATATTTTAAAACATTATCTTAATAAATATCTAATTACATAATTTTTGAAATATATTCTCATGTGATTTCTCTTCAATTCTGATCGCGTATTCATATTTTCCATAGCAAGTTTATTCAACATCGTATTTGATGAATAGTTGTTCATTTATATCAATTTACTGATTTCTTATATACAGGGTGGGGCATTTAAAGTGTCGCGGGCGTTTTTTCCAAAAATAAAGTGAGATAAGAGAAAATTTTTCGGACCAAAGTTGTAGGGTACTGAGGGAGACATCCGATGGTGGCCTTGGCTTTGACCTCAAATCTCATCTTCAAGGGCATTCTGAGATCAACTCTTGTTTTTCAAATAGCATCTCATATTTTTCACTGCAGATTTTGATTCTAGGTCAAAAACCAAGAAACTTTTGTCTGAACCATTTTCCTGAAATCCGCAAAAATGGCGCTCTAATCGATATTGTTCCATTTTGAATCTGACATTCGAATAACTCGAAAACGAAGGGTCTTGCAAAAGAATGTTTCGTACAAAAGTTGTCAATACACAACACATTTCAATCGTCTACATTACCACCATTCAGAGCTCACGCGATGTAAACAAACGACGGGGTTCAGTGAAAATTCACGATTTTGAAAGTCAGTTTGTCAGTTACATTTGATTATTACTTGGTTTATGACGAATTGAAAATCATGGATATCCGATACACGGTTTCTGAAAAGATCGATATGATCTACATTTACGGTGAAGTGCATAAGAACCCCAGACAAGCATATGACTTGTATGCAGAACGATTTCCTGAAAGAACAACGCCATCCATTAAGTATTTTCAACGCATTACAAAATTATTCTCAGAAACGGGAAGTGTTACAAGGGAAAAACGACATCGAATGAGAACTGTTAGCGGAGAAAATGCGGAAGTTAATGTACTAGCTGCAGTAGCCAATAATCCACACGTGAGCTCTCGTGAAATTGAACTCCATTCGGGAATTTCTCGAAGAAGTGTTCTTCGAATACTGAAACGTCACAAATTCCATCCATATCACATTTGTTTGCATCAAGACCTTCACGGTGATGATTTCGAAAATCGTGTACAGTTTTGTCGATGGGGTCTAGCGCAAATGCACAATAACAACTTCATCAACATATTATTTTCTGATGAGTCGACGTTCACCAATCATGGTCAAGTAAATCGACATAATATGCATTACTGGGCGACAGAAAATCCAAGATGGTTACGTCAAGTAGAGCATCAAAGACAATGGGCTGTGAATGTTTGGTGTGGTATTTTTCGATCTCGAGTAATTGGACCGTACTTCATTGCAGATACGCTCAATGGAGAGAAGTACAGACATTTCTTAGATCAAGTACTTCCAACATTACTTGAAGACATACCTATTCAGGAACGATTGAATATGTGGTATCAACACGATGGTTGTCCATCCCATTATGCAGTCACAGCTCGAGAAATATTGGACAGAGATTATCCTGGACGATGGATAGGACGTCGTGGACCAGTTCATTGGCCTGCCCGTTCTCCGGATCTTACTTCTCCAGATTTTTTTTTATGGGGATACATAAAAGATACAGTTTATCAACAAGCACCGACTACACCTGAGAATATGCGTCAACGAATCATCAATGCATGCGCGAGCATCAATGAAGATATTTTAGCACGAGTTCAGCAATCTTTTGTAAAACGTTTTGAAATGTGTATTGAAGTCGAAGGCCATCATTTTGAGCATCTACTGCATTAAAATTATCCAAGTGATGTAGACGATTGAAATGTGTTGTGTTTTGTCTGTTATACCCCATCACCTCCGTTTCAGTTCAAGGCGTCCCCCTTGGAATCAGACAACTTTTGTCCGAAACATTCTCCCCCAAGACCCTTCGTTTTCGAGTTATTCTAATGTCAGATTCAGTATGGAACAATATCGATTAGAGCGCCATCTTTGCGGATTTCAGGAAAATGGTTCAGACAAAAGTTTCTTGGTTTTCGACCTAGAATCCAAATCTGCAGTAAAAAATATGAGATGCTATTTAAAAAACAAGAGTTGACCTCAGAATGCCCTTGAAGATGAGATTTGAGGTCAAAGCCAAGGCCACCATCGGATGTCCCCCTCGATACCCTACAATTTTTGTCCGAAAAATTATCTCGTATCTCATTTTATTTTTGGGAAAAACGCCCGCGACACTTTAAATGCCCCACCCTGTATAATAAAACCATCTGCAAAAACAACTCGGATGTATTTTCATTATAAAAATGTCAGAAGTGTTTTATTGTTCCTACCAATAGCGATATACTCTTGGTAACACCCGATTGGTTAGTAACAGTGATGGACTCTTTGACCAACAGCGCATCACTCGTCTTTTTTTCCCAGTGAATGCGGGAGCTAGCGGCCCCCACCATGCGGCCGGTGGGACACCAACACTGTCTCACCGCTCGGGTCGGTGCCGAATCAACGAAAAAAAATTTACTAGCAGTATGAAGTTGTCATTTTGTTGCAGTATGAAATGAAATTAGCCATAGATCATTGATAAACTTTGTTATGTTACCTCAATTTAATATTCTTTTAATTTTCCATTCACCATGATAGAAGATTATTTTGTGACGATCTCGTGAAACGTATGAGCTATGCTATAATACGTTTGTTCTTCCGTTTTGTATTCATCGTCCTCAACTTTAGCTTTATGTAGTGTTTTCTTAACTTTCTCTTCTTCTTGGTGACCAGATGATTTTTCTTTATGTTAACCTATTCACTGCACCCGTTTATTACAGTAGACACGTAATTCATCATTCTAATAGAATTATTAATGATCTTCCTAATCGATCGGTACAATCAAACTGTTTCAAACGTCTGTAGAGAACGAAAAGCGGTTTGTTGTTATCATAAACATAACCATACCATAATCATAAACATAACAAAGGGAAATTAAGTTTACCGTGGGGTTGTGTTAGCAAATCAATGTTTTTTACTTTTCGTTTAATTTCATCAATGATCTATGACTAATTTCATTTCATACTGCAACAAAATGACAACCCTGGTCAAAAGAACCCATTGATTCTGACCAATTCCCATTAAATTACAGTTAAACGTGGACAATGTTCCGATCAAATCTCACCGGTGATTTTTCAATGAGATTTCGTCAGAACTTTCACGTGAATCTCGTTGAATCTGGCCAAATTTCACTAAATTCCGATTCAACTTGGACAATGTTCTGACCAAATCTCATTGAATTTCATTTGTTAGATTCAATGGATTCTTTCAACCAGGGAACTTCATACTGCTAGTAAATTTTTTTTTCGTTGATTTGGTTTTTCGTTGATTCGGCACCGACCCAGAAGTACAAGTTCTTCTAATAGATCAATTTATTACTAAATTAAATTGTTCTTTCCCAAACATAATTGCTGGAGCTCTACCCGAGGAATGATTATAAATGATCCGGATGATAAAATGATTAATAATTATGAAATTATAATTTGAATGGAGTTCAATTGAAACGCAAAGCTTCGATTCTTTCTCTACACAACCGTTGAATTTGTAAGAGAAAGTTGAAAGGAATGAATCGTTGTTCCACGTTTCTTCGCACGTTAAAATTTAATGAATACACTGAGCAAACAAAATCACACATGCAAGGAGATACTCAAACGTTAAGAGCATTAATATTCAAAGAACGATAGCCATATGAGCTTGAAAGAAGCGATACAAAATTTGCGCGTAGCAACAAGAAAGGGCAAGATTCAGCACACACGTAATTACATATCACTAGTGAAACGCTTCGCAACGACTGACTTCGGTGATTTTCGAACCAAATCAACTTCGCGAGTAGTTGAGCCGCGCACAGCTCCGAACGAGGAATGCAGATTGTTTTGAGCGGAGCAACCTTAGTTTTAGTAACTAGCAAAGAGACCTTAGTCTTAGTAACTAGCAAAGGAACCTTAGAATCTCAATCAATATTTACAACCTTGATATGAATAAACAGCGTAAGCAACGTTGGATGCGTCAGAGAACCCGTGAATGAACACTTGCGCAGAGCGCCGATGTTGACCAGTCCAACGGGGAATAACAATGTCTCGCACAGCAGTTAAATCTCGATAGTGATTGAAGCATTGTTTGTTCACATCGTTAGGGAGCAGATCATCCCAACCAATGTGCTTAGCCCAAATAATCTGAACGAGTATCTTCGCCCTAACTGTAATGGCGGAGATCAACCCCAGCGGATCAGAGATGTGCAGAATACACGATAGAAAATTACGCTTCGTGAACGAAGTAATTCACACAGCGAAACTTGGAAGAAAAAACTGTCTGTCCTAGGATTCCAAGAAATCCCAAGCAATCTAAGTTTCTTATCTTGGAGCAGGAATGGATCACAGGCTAACCCGTGATCAGCAAGTTCAATATCAGCAAGCAGTGCAGAAGAGTTGCTGGCCCATTCGCGTAAACGAAAACCACCCGCCATGAACAACTCTGAAACTTCAAGTCGGAGACAATGAGCGGAATGCAAATCATCCGCCCCGAACAAAACGTCGTCGACGCAGACTTGATGCAGCAAAACCTTAGCAGCATTTGGAAACCTAGAATTTTCATCCAGAGCAAGCTGTTTTATGACCCGATTGACCGACAATGGAGCGCAAGCGATACCGTAAGTTACGGTCAGCAAACGATAAGTCCCGAAACCAGAGCCAGCATCAGCTCTCCAAAAAATCCTTTGAAAGTTAGCGTCTCGAGGGTCTATCCAGATCTGTCTGGACATCTTCTCGATGTCAGTGCATACTACGAAGCGATAGGATCGCCAATTGCAGATAAGCGAGCATAAATCGGCCTGTAACTTGGGCCCAACTAGTAGAAAATCATTCAATGATTTGCGATTTGCAGTAAGCATAGACGCGTCAAAAACTACACGTAACCTCGATGTAGAACTTGTCTCCCTCCATACAGGGTGATGAGAGAAATAGTAGCCTGAGTTGATAAGCGAAACAGCAGGTAGCAGCTCCATATGCCCCTTAGACAAATACTCAAGCATGAATTCCTGATATACAGTGAGTTTTTCAGGATCAAGCAGCAACCTGGATTCGTTTTTCAAAAAGAACTTTTGAGCAATATCGGACGAACGAGGCAATTCAACTGAGCGAGCAGATTTAAATGGCAATCGTATCACATATCGACCATCAGCATTACGAGAATGTGTTTGAACGAAATGTTGTTCGCATTCAAGCTCTTCAGCATTCAAAGTAGAGGCTGCAGGCAAATCCTCTAATTCCCAAAACCTACGAAACGATTGATCAAGCTCTGAACAGACACATGAATGATTGACCGAGATACTAGGCGAATCAGGAGAATAATTTCCAAAGAGTACCCATCTAAAGATGGTATTCTGTGCAACTGGAGCATGACTAGAACCCTTTCTAATATCTGGGAGCAATACTTCGCCCAAGTAATCAGACCCGATAATGAGCTCTACTGGGCCTTGCGAAGCAGGATCAGCCAATGAAAGCTGATGCAAATGGGCCCATGACTCCTCTAGGTGGAGCATTTTGAAAGTGTAAGACGGGAGCCTCGGGAGCACCAAAGCCCTGACATTTGAAGTGGGCCCACGTTGATTCGTAGGTTCCACTGAGAGTGAAACTACAGCGGTGATGTTGGTCGTCAAACTCCCTCCAACAGCGCTCACACTGGCATCGATTTTCTCCTCTTTAGCATGCAGTAGCTTAGTCACACCCTGCGGAACAAAAATAGCTTGAGAACCTTGGTCAAGCAAAGCACGAGTTTTAATAGGATCGAATGACGGCGGATGACGTCACAGCATTTAGTGGGAAACGACGTATAGATGCTCACAAGTGTTGGTGTTCCAAGACGAACGTTGACGAACGATACACCAGAACCAAAGATGAATGCTTTGCAGGGAAACCAAGAGTCACACAAGGTCGCATGAAAACAATTAGAAGAAAGAATTCTAAGCGAACAAAGAGACCGAAATATGAAGCGGTCAAAAATCAATCCTCGAGCCGAAGATCCGGCTCGAAGGACCAGAAATGAAATGGAAATGAACAAGAATGGAAAAAGAGGTTTGAATAGTTTTCAGAAGTACAAGTTCCTCTAATAGATTAATTTATTACTAAATTAGATGGTTCTTTTCCGAACATAATTGCCGGAGCTCAACCCGAGGAATGACTATAAATGACTCGGATGATGAAATGATTAATAATTATGAAATTATAATTTGGATAAATTTCAATTGAAACGCAAAGCTTCGATTCTTTCCTCACACAACCGTTGAATTTGTAAGAGAAATAATAAAAAGGAATGAATCGTTGTTCCACGTTTCTTCGCACGTTCAAATTTAAGGGGGGAAATACAATTAGAACGACAAAAAAAAGGCATTTTTCGTGATTTTTTTTCACCTAGAAGTTTATATTTGAATAGGATAGGTTTTTTCATGGTTATTAGTACACTATTCAAGTATGTCAAGGTATTTTTATTTTTCTTCCTCCACAAAATGGCGACCGTACACAGGCTTGAAGTAACACCTAGTTCGATGATGGTGGGGGTTCTGCTGACCGTAATTTTTATCTGAAAAAAAGACCGAAAGGAATTACCTTCAGTACACTCATAATTCGTAGTTAAACCAAAAAAATATGGAAAAAACATGAAATTCGCGAATTGGCAGAGCACAATCGGCAAAAATCCATTCTTCACCCCTTTTTCCAAATCATTTTTGCAATAAAAAAGTACTTTATTTTTCAAAAGTACCCAATTTTTTTGGTTGAGCTAGAAGCTAATATAATAGCGAAGATATCCTCAAAACCTTAGCTCGATCGGATCATTACTCTCTGAGTTATCACCCCCAACAACTCGGAAAAACATGTTCCGAGGAGAACGCATTTAAAGTTTTCGCTACTGAAAAATGATACTTACTTTTCAATCGGCGATTCCAGGACCGTAAAAGAGGCCTTCGGCTTCTTCGTGCATCTCGTTTCTCACGTGCTCTAGCTCTCTCAGAGCTTTTCTGGCTTCTTTTGTGCTGGAGAAGGCTCGAACGTTCTGTCTTCTGACACGCTTGGAATCTTGACTCTCGACGAAGTCATGACTTAGGTTGCTGACCTGGATTCCCATGGCGTTCATAGTTCTCAATATTATTGGAAATCCTCCGTTAAACATTCCTGCAGCTATAAAGGCTGCAATGTTTACGATTTTCGCCCCGCAATGCAGATGTTTTGGGGCCAATCGCCATACGGTGCTATTGAAACTCTCGTTCGCGTTCTATGTATGTCCACCCAAGTAGCGACGAAGTAAATCATCTTTCGATAAATCTTCGTAAATCGGTAGCAAATACTTTTGGACGTCTGGATGTAGGGGTGGTGGGTGCTTAATAAGATCTTTATTTGCTCCGATAGCTTCTGCCTTTTTCCATTGGCACCAACTATCCTCTCCGTCCGGGCAGTACGAATGAGTTCGGTTTTTGTCGGTGGTAGACAAGTCATAAAATGTGGCTAAGGTCCCTTTTTTCATTTCGCAGACACTATCCACATTACGTTGAATAGCTAAACCGTAGTATTTTGTAAGTTCATTTATGAGGGAATCGGTAAGAGTTGCTTCGTCGCTCGTCGATGCACAATCTGTGAAGTCAGCGAAATTGTTTTGAAATTAAGTTCACGTTCACTTAAAGTGAACTATAATTATATCGTAAATTATTGTATAAGAATTTTGGAAAAATTTCGTGGGGAAATTTCCTCGAACGTGACAATGGAACTAGCAGCATAATGAATGAGACAGTCTATCACTCCTGGTTGAGTATAGTCGTGATCTATTAATGTGTCCGAAATATCCCAATCACAACGACTGATTGCTGTATCAATTTTATTTTTTATTGACTGTGAAAGAAATTTCGAATCTTGTGGATTATGATAGATTGTTTTGAAATCTGATATGGAAATGAGTGAATTGCTGGGTTGATTGGCAATGACTGTACAATTTCCGGTTTTTGGTGCATTAAAAATACTGTAGGTGGAAAGGATCTTGTAAATCTGGAGGAGTACTAGGATGGTCATTGGAACCACCTGCTTGTCTCACGCTTCCAAAGAATCTCTAAATAAATGTCATAAAATGGGAGAATGAACGAGGAGCAAAAAAGTCGTCAAAAACAATGATACAATATGGTGAATACTCGCAGCCCTGAAAGTGCAAACTTTCAAAAATTACAACTTTGAAGGTATAAGTCCCGACAAAATTTTAGTAACTTGGACTAGAATTGGCACATGAAAATTTTTAAATGTGTCCAACTGATGAGTATACCTCGAGAGAATCCTGGTTAATATTCCCAGTCAAAACTGTTTCGAATTCATAATTGTCAATCAAATAGCGTATCAGATCCAGAGTGGATTTCGATGTCACTCTCAAACCTTCTACCGTTTGTCTCGTCAGAAATAAATCAGGCGGAATGCTTTTCGCCGAGACGTTTTGTTCCCAGCAGTTCAGCCTTTCCAAAGATTCTTCAATTGCCTAGGAATCAAAATATATGACAATATCACAACGGTTATCAGTATTTCATACATAAACATCTTAGCAATTTATAAGTGTGAAAAACCTTAAAATCGTGATTGACAGGCTCGATTCCGGGACCCTCAGTTCGGCGATTCAACGCATCAAACAGATCGTTAATCCACTCACAGAATATGGCTGTTGATTCACTATCTTCAAGCTCCAGAACATAATTACGATGTGCTCGAAGCCCTCGAGCCACTGATTTGCTGAAAATCTACATAAAATATTATTAATTGCCGTAAAATTTTGGGATGTGTACTTTTGAAATCACCATTATTTGCAAAGTGTTCATACCTGGGTGGCTAATCGAACTCTCATTTTCGCCGAATTCATCAAATTGATATGTTGATCCGTTATTTTTGGGCATACTCTCATCTGAGAAGCCAACAGCATATCTGTTTCGTGCAGAATTTTGATATACTCCCATTTAATAGGAGGCATGGTAGGATCCATCTATCAAAATTACAGTATATAATTTTTTAAATGAGTTCTAGTCATACATGAAACTAATGCTTGGCTTCGGTTGTCGATAAACGTCACCTGCAATTGTCCGCTGTTGTACAATTTGTTTCTCATAGTTTTCAGTAGATGTGACGTGTCTGAGAAAATGAAAATTTTTCGATTTCCATCTGTTGGGTGTTCAAAAGGAGACCAATGAGGAATGAGCTCATTAGATGTAGTTCCTTTAGGCGAAATAATATTATTGTAATTTGGCATCTCTTGCAAGGGTCTCCTGTAATTCATTTTGTCATGCTCCAAATGTGTGATACGACACGTTGCGCATATGCTCAATGGAAACCTTGAATCCTGAAGACTAAAGGCAGGAGTGTGTGAAGTTTTAATAAGCTGCTCATGTTTTTCTGTTATAAGAAATTGTTCTGGCCTTTTTTTCCCGAACGAAATTTTCTTACCACAAGGTGCACACACTTTTTTTCTATTGTCTTCATGTGAACATTTGAAATGATTCATTGTAACTTGATTTGTTGAATGTGTTGAGCATATATTCACTACATGAATCCCTATACGAAAACAAGAGGAATCTAGTTTGTTGTCAAAATGAAACACACTATCAACCCGTTGGAGATATGCTTCAGTTATCTTTGTTATCATAAAATGAGTTGCTCTTTTACTACAATGCAAAAAATCTATGGTTGGAATGACAATACGATTGATTTCAAACCGAAATTTAGGTCACAATGTAAGTATCACAGCACAACTTCTGGTTTTAATCTCTATACCATTGTTATCAGCACTACACATTTCTTCAGTGGGTTTAAAATCATTATTATTGACAAGTAATTATGAGTATGACTAATTAGTTATTTTGTACTCCCTGGACTAGCAAAGCTTTGAATTATTGTGGGTTAAGTGGTCTGAATATAGTTCTAAAGATTTGTATTTATCAAATGTCGATATAGAAGTTGCATAAAGTGGACTAAACCAGTACGAAGGCAATTCAATTTGGACCTGATAATGGGTTTTAAAACCGTATTCGTATTTCGACTCGGGTTTTATCATTTCGAATATTGTTTATTCATTCATCAACTGATGAATTGAATCTTTTAATGGCAGAGTATTTCGAAGAAAAACAGCACGAATAAAATACTTACTAGTATCTGCGTTTTTTTTCTGACTACTGTCTATTCACCCTTTTTTTCACCTATCGCATATAAACAAGATAACGAAATAATAATTTACAATGATTCATATATCCAATCTTTCCCAAAACATGTTCACACGGGCGTTTTGAGATGGAATCAAGCACTATAATATGATAAAGACGTGTTTCTTGCCTTATCAGATCCAATATAAAATTAACGAAAATGTATTTATCGATATCTGGAGAACGGCTACAGTTGGGATTTCATTTCAAACGGATTTTCAATCTGTAAATTACGCCGAATATGACCCCGCATCTCGTTTGTTGACACATTTTTGTCATACTTATCGCTGCTTCTAGAGCACCGTGGAAGAGAATTTTGTGTTTAGGTTTTTTTTTTGACTCGGGTACTTGAATGAAATCTTTCCGGAAATACGGAAACTGACGGATATTCTTGGGAGTAAAATATTTCACAGAATTGTGGAATGGAACCTGAAAAACCTGGTTCCTCATTCCTGGAAGTGTGCAGGAGGAATTGGTTTCATTGAAGCTCCAAATTCACCTAAATAGATTATACAATCATTGATAGTCATTCAAATTGATCAAAATCTCACGGATAAAGATATTCAGGCTAATATTCGTAAAACTTTTGATTGGAATTTACATTTTGAAGTCATGGACGTTGAGAGAATTAGGGCCAGGGGCTTAGCTCCAGATCCAAACTCAGAAAATTCTTCGAAAATAACATTCACCCACAGGGATGGATTAGAATATACTATGAAGGATGTAGGCGTCCTAAGGAAGTAAGATTATTCGCGGTTACCCTACATACTCAACCTTTCATTCATGAAGCAAGACGGTGTCTCAATCCTCAAAGATTCGGACACGTCGAGAAATGGTGTGAATCGAAAAACAACCCTCATCGTTCGATATCCGCTGAATCTCACGAGATCTCGGACTGTGGGTCACCATATGTTGAATGCGCAAATTGTAAAGATGTTCCAGGCAGAAATTCTAATCATCAGGCAGATGACCTAACTTGCCTAGAGTTCCAAAAACAAAAAAAAATCAAAGGAATAATGGCCTACAGAGATATAAGTTACATAGAGGCAAAAAATTATATGAATTTTACAAAGGAGATCCCCCAATCGGGATGATTACTTATGCAAAAGCCATCAATTGCTCAAATACAACCCATACAGCACAAGAAGTTCTATGAGAATTCGAAAAGAATAACGGGTCCTCGGAAAGATGTGATGTAAAAAAACATCACAGAAAGAGTCGCGGGATGGCACCGCGGACGATCCCTATCGATCGTAATCGTAAACCTTCATAACGAGTTAGATAGATAGATAGATAGATAGATAGATAGATAGATAGATATGTTTATTTATGTTCTAGGATGAAAATCCTGTGGAACAATTGAGAAAGAAGTATAAACAATAACAAAGATATTATATACAAAAATACTTATATATATATAGTTAGTTCACCCGAAAAAACATAGCTGTCGCTCGCTTACACGAGAATCGGGAACACATCTCCTCTCCCTCGCTATTCCTGTCCTCCTCTAATCCCTGCCCTTCTTCTGTTTGTTGAGGTTTCCTGTCCCCAAGGAGACAGCGCCACCTATATCACGGATGCCTGGAAGGATTTGTTCAACGCCAGGAGGCGATATCAACGCCATCTCGACCGTTCCTGAATCGACAACCCCCAGGAGGCTGTAAACTCCTCGTGGGCAACACCATCTCTCTCCAGCCCTGGACCACAGATAGATAGATAGATAGATAGATATGTTTATTTATGTTCTAGGATGAAAATCCTGTGGAACAATTGAGAAAGAAGTATAAACAATAACAAAGATATTATATACAGAAATACGTATATATATACAGCATTAAGCCCACAGCCCGAAAAGCAAAAAGAAGGCAGAATGAATGAACTTAAAAATAAAGATGAAATGAGAATGAGGATGAGATTACAAAGGTGTGAGAAATGAAAATACAGATATAAGATAGAGATACAATAGTTATAAATGCGCAGAATGAAGATGAAGGCAAGAAAAGCGTAAGATGAACCACGATGAACCTACTTGAGAGGAGTATATGTCTATGAGTGAGAAAGGGTGGAGGTGAGCAAGAAGTCACAATACCTCTTTTTGAAGACGTTAGGGGAAGAGCTACACTTGATGTTATCTGGGATCGTGTTCCAGAGTTTACTACCTGTTATCAAAAAAGATTTTTGATATGTGGTAGTACGATGCAGTGGTATTTTAAGGAGCCCCCTATTCGATCTAGTGCAACGAATTGCATCAGAGGTACCAAAGTTGAAACGATCGTAAAGAAAAGGAGGATCCTTGAAAGCAAATAGTTGATGCCAGTACGACCCCAGGAAAAATTTCCGTCGTTCAGAAAGTTTGAGCCAGCCGAGACGCGTGGAGAAAAGAGAGATGTGGACATCTTCCCTGAGATTGAAAATAAACCGCACGCAGGCATTCAGTTTACGCTGCAGACGTATACTGTCTCCTTCGGAGAGATCAGTGAGAACTTAGCAACAATAATCAAAATAGGGTATAACTAGCGTTGAAATCAGATTAGTTCTCATCTGGATAGAGAGTGCGTTGCCATTAAGTCACAATTGGTAGAGTGCGCACGGGACTTTCCTGCAGACAGAAGTTACTTGTCCATTCCAATTAAGAGAAGGTGTCAGAATAATCCCAAGCGATTTAAGCGAAGAGACAAGATTTATAGGGGTGCCCTGAAGTATGATGTCCGGTAAGGAGCAAAGAGAAATATCGTTGACGTAACGTGGAGAACCAAGGATCATGCAATTGGTTTTTAAGGGGTTCAGAATTAGGTAGTTGGTGGAGCACCAACTGGCAATTCTCTGTATATCGTCATTCAATTTCGAGATACATTCGTCTATGAGAAAAGGTGAAGTATGCAGATAAATATAAAAGTCATCAGCGAATTTAAAGAGTTTACAATGGTGAATAATCGAATTTATGTCGGTAACATACAGTGCGAATGAGAGAGGGCCCAGGCGAGAGCCTTGGGGAACACCTGAGGTAACTGGAGTCCACAGAGAGAGAGAGAGAGAGAGAGAGTAGGATGAGTCGTCTCCGAGGATGCCACCCCGTTCCTCGATCGGCGGAACACCGGCAGAGATCAACCCGACCACGCTGTACCCCTTCTCCCGGCACCACCAAAGGAGAGAAGAGGACATAAACACCCGCACTCAGAAAACCTCCAGAACGCGCATGCGCACACTCACCTAACGAGTAACTAGAAGCCAGCACCGCCCGAACCCGGGAAACGATCTCGAGAAGTAAGCTCCAACGGAAAGTCGCCGACGGGGTCTGTATATGATTTTGCGAACTCACTCGTCGGGCACGTAACGTAATCGGGCACAGGGTACACAAACCTCAAGTGGGGAGAAAGTTTGGCGTAGTTCACTATCCACAGAACCAGGCGCCGCTAGTATGCCTGGCTTGATTTCCCTCTCCCTGATTTAAAATCAGAGATGCTATATTTGCAGTGGGGCGACGATTGTGGATAAGGTAAGGTCGTGAAAAGTGAACAGTGGTGAAAAACAGTGAACTTTTTTGATCAACCTAAATATCAAAGTTTGAATAGAAAAAATCCTGTTTATCGATGCAAGTCTTGATAGAAATCTCAAAAGTGATGTACGTATGTTGAGAAATGTGTGTAAGTGCTCACTCTGTACCAAAATTGTTCTGTTAGAGCAAGAGGTGTTCAAATATGTACAATTTTTCCATATTTATTGTATTAGAATTGTACCTACACAATATGAATTACTGCGATGAAGGGCTGAAAGCTTTGATTCTGAAGTTCATCAAAGGAGCCACTTATTTGAATCAATCACACTATGATTCAAATGAGAAGTACAAAACATAAGTTGATCAAATTTCCCTGTCAATACTCCCATAATAGTGACATGAAGTGTAACATAAAAACCTTAACATCAAAAACATAACCTTCAACATAAAAAAAAGAGCCTCAAGAAAACAGCCCTGGTGAAAAAATCAGTTGATTCTCGCCAAATCTCACTAAATTACAGTTGAACTCGGACAAAGGTCTGACCAAATCTCACCGGGGATTTTTCAACGAGATTTGGTCAGAATAATAAATTCTTCCAATGTGAATTTGGTTGAATCTCGCCAAATCTCATCGAATCTCGGACAATGTTCTGGCCAAATCTCATGAAATTTCATTTTTCAGATTCAATGGATTCTTTTAACCACGGAGTTCATCGACTCACCTTGTGCTAAATATGTACAATCTCTTGAATTATTTCTATAAGCTTTTATCATTGGAGAGGATATTTCCAATTTGTATTTATATTTATGGGTTTTGTGATCAAGATTGAGCCTGGCGACATAGTATTAGCAGTTATAATTTTTTGCTTAACCTTTGTATCAAACCCAAGTTCCAAATGTATTATAAATATCATCCATCTTAGAATTCTGATGGTATTTGTAACACATTTGAAACTTGGGTTTGATACGAAGATTAATGGAAATAATTCAAGGGATTGTACATATTCAGAAAAAGGTGAGTCGATGAGATATTCTCTTGAGGCCACTCAAGATATTTTCATTCAAATTAGTGGCTCCTTTGATGCACTTCAAAATCAAAGCGTCAAGCCCTCTATCGCAGCAATTCATATTGTGTAAGTACAATTCTAATACAATAAATATGGAAGAATAGTAAATATTTAAACACCTCTTGTTCTAACAGAACAATTTTGGTACAAAGTAAGCACTTACACACATTTCTCAACATACGTACAGCACTTTTGGGATTTCTACCAAGACTTGCACCGATGAACAGGATTTTTTCTATTCAAACTTTGATATTTAGGTTGATCAAAAGAATCTCCAATTTTATTGAATCTTTATACTTATGGGAGTGATGTATAGATCATAGAATCTACCTAAACCAGGATTTTTTTTTCTAATTCTTGTTCAATGTCTTTTCAACTTTTTTTCAGATCTCAATTTAATCAACACCAACTATACCAAGTAAACCTGGACCTCTTCAAAATCCAAGTCAGGCTGTAACGGCACCGGTTGAAGAAGTGGTACGATAATTGGTTCTATTAAGTTATATATATACAGGGCGTTCCATTCGAAACAGGACAGCTGAATAACTCTTCAGGGAATGGAGGGAGAAAAAAATTGTTCGGATAAAAGTTGTAGGGTTCGAAGGGGGCCACAAGATGGTGACCTTGAATTTGACCTTGTGGTCAATTTTGAGCATAATTGATGGTCAAAGTATGTTTTTTCAGATGGAAAACCCTCCGTTCGACCTCAGAAATGGAAAGAGCGGAAAATTTTACGTCCGAATATGTTAACATATCAGGTCATTTAGAGGTCATTTGAAGGTCAAAACACCATTTTCTATGGATTTTCACGGAAAAGCCTCAAACGAGTTGTTTCTCTGACCAAAGTTATTAAAGTTGAAGTGAAACCCCACGTTTCGACCTTGAATGGAAAGTAAACATAACTAACCTTCAGAGTTTATTCTTCATATCAGTACGAAAATGATCATTAAGAAGTTTTCATCGTTTACGGTGTAAGTGCGGGTTCAAAATGGTTTATTCACCTAACGAATGTGTTGATATTTTAATGATCTTGGGTGAGTGTCGCGGAGTGTATCAAAGAGCGTCACGATTGTACAGAGAGCGGTTTGGAGATCGGCAGCATCATCCTTCTCCAGAAGTCATTCGCCAAGTTGAAAGAAATTGTCGACAAGTAAGGATTGGTCAACGCCGAAACAATCAAGGTTTCAACTTTAACGACCCTCGATGCGTTGCTGTTTTAGCAATAATACACATGAATCCTCATGTTAGTTTACGTGATATTGAACGCGATTTGGGTATTCCACGCAGTACGGCACACAGAATTCTACAAGCTGCTCAATATCATCTGTAGCACATCACACTGACCCAAGAATTATCTCAACAAGATATGCAGAATCGGGTTAACTTTTGCCATTGGGCTTTACAGAGGTTGAGCGAAGCGCCCGATTTCTTCCGATATGTTGTTTTCAGTGATGAATCAACGTTTCAAAGTACTGGCTTGTTAAATCGTCACAATAGCCACTATTGGTCAGCGCGAAACCCGCACTGGACTCAACAAGTTGATCATCAGCATCGGTGGAGTATAAATGTTTGGTGTGGAATTCTAGACAATCAAGTTGTTGGGCCGTATTTTTTTGATGGAACTGTTAACGGTCCTAATTATCTACAGTTTTCACAGAATGAATTACCAGTTCTCATGGAAGATGTGACATTAGCAAGTAGGCAGAGGATGTGGTATCAGCAAGACGGTGCACCACCACACTTTGCTCGATGTGTGAGGGATTATCTAAATATCCTTTTCCTCAATCGTTGGATTGGTCGAGGTGGATTTGTCCTGTGGCCGGCAAGATCTCCTGATCTCACCCCTCTAGATTTTTATTTATGGGGTTACGTTAAAAATCTCGTTTATACCAACCGACCAACAACACCTGTGGATCTACAACAACGCATCAGATACGCAATTGCGAATATTCGTGCAGAAGTTTTTCAGTCTGTTCTTGAAAACTTTCGACGCCGGCTGGAGTTATGTATTGAAGTAAATGGCGGTCAATTCGAACATCTCCTGCAATAAGTGCGTCTTACCCGTCAACGGATTTGTGCCATCTGTAATTATAAAACGACGAACTGGAAAAATAAATAATTTTTGAATTATTGTTTCAAATTTGGCATTCATTGTCGTTCTCAAGGTCGAATTCAAGGTCGAAACGTGGGGTTTCACTTTAACTTTGATAACTTTGGTCAGAGAAGCAACTCGTTCGAGGCTTTTCCGTGAAAATCCATAGAAAATGGTTTTTTGACCTCCAAATGACCTCTCAATGACCTGATATGTTAACATATTCGGACGTAAAATTTTCCGCTCTTTCCATTTCTGAGGTCGAACGTAGGGTTTTCCATTTGGAAAAACATACTTTGACCATCAATTATGCTCAAAATTGACCTCAAGGTCAAATTCAAGGTCACCATCTTATGGCCCCCTTCGAACCCTACAACTTTAATGTGAACAATTCTTCTCCCCCTCCGTTCCCTGAAGAGTTATTCAGCTGTCCTGTTTCAAATGGGACACCCTGTATATATATAGGGCCAGAATATAATATTAACGAAATAATATAATTTGTATGAATTTTAGGTGCACGAACTCATGGACGAGGCGTTACACTCCTCGTGTGAAATTCTTCACGTGTCTGCATACACTTGGATGATCGGGAGAGAGGACTTTATTGAGAACTGGTTGCTCTTGCTGCCCCTTTGCTGGAAGCATATCCAGTGTTCTTTGTAATTTTTTCCAATTCTTTCCTATCTCAAATTCCTCACTTGGTAGAGAATCAATGTTCAGAGAGAAACGAAACCAAACACGCTGTAAGAAACATCTAATATACATGACCCATTGAAAGTTGCAAAAAATCACAGTCTTCTATAAGAGTACTGTGTTCAGCGTGGAGAAAATATACTCTTCATTGTAACAGTCCTCTGCTCAATGTTATGATAACACAAAACTGTTGTGAACTGTTCACATGCATCGTAGGAAACTTCAACACCTCTGCTGGATGTGAACAGATTACAAAAGTTTTGTGATATCATAACTCCAAGCGTAGGACTGTTACAATCAAAAGTATATTTTCTCTATGCTGAGCACAATACTCTTCTGGGAGACTGTGATTTTCTCCAATTCTCAATGAGTCATGTATATTAAATGTTTTATTACATTGTGTTTGATTTTATTTTCCTCTGAACATTGATTGTCTTCCAAGTAAGGAATTTGAGATAGAAAAGAATTGGAAAAACTTACAAAGAATACTGTGGAAACATTTCATATGAAATTATACAATAAATCATTGGTAATATATTAGTCAATATCATATTGTGAAGTTTGTAACTTTTTCTGATGGTCCATAATGTTATTTTACCAAAAATTGTAATTTTCCACAATATAGGACTGTAAAAAGCTACAATGTTCTGTAAAAACCCACAATATATCATTGGCTAACATACTGCCAATGATCCATTGTGTAATTTTATATGAAATGTTTTCACAGTATTCTTTGTAAGTTTTTCCAATTCTTTTCTATCTCAAATTCCTTACTTGGTAGGAAATCAATGTTCAGAGAAAAATGGTATCAAACACAATGTAATGAAACATTTAACATACATTACCCATCCAATCTTTGGAAAAATCAGTCTTTGGTGAAAATACTGTGCTCAGCGGAGAGAAGATATACTTTTGATTGTAACAGTCCTACGCTCAATGTTGTGATATCACCAAACTCTTGTAAACTTTCAACATCCAGCGTAGGGAACTTTATCACTTATGCTGGATGCGAACAGATTACAAAAGTTTTGTGATATCATAACATTGAGCGTAGGGCTGTTAGAATGAAAAGTATATTTCCCTAACGCTGAACACAGTACTTTCACAGTTGATTGTGATTTCTCCAAACTTTGAATAGGTAATGTACATTGAATATTCCCTGCAGTGTCACCCTAACGTAAACATGGAAAAAACATAAAAATGAAATTCTCCACTGTTTTCTTTGGAAAATTTCGTGCAGAGCAATGTATCAAACAATGTGTT
Organism: Gonatopus flavifemur; assembly: GCA_018340375.1. Lineage (NCBI taxonomy): Eukaryota > Metazoa > Arthropoda > Insecta > Hymenoptera > Dryinidae > Gonatopus > Gonatopus flavifemur. The sequence continues at coordinate 3,373,293 of JAFFJZ010000027.1, read as the reverse complement.
GTTACATTATCTGTGACCATTGATAAAATAATCCCAATATTCAAGCGTGGTTGTTCTTAAGTATTATTACAATGTTTATATGGTTTTTAAGTGTACACAGTTTGTAACATAAGTGAAGTGAATAAATTTTTATAATTGTCAAATTCTTATGAAGCATATTCAAAAGTATATTTATAATACGTAATAGAAATACAAAATACTTTGTACTGCAAAATTGTACAGTATAATTTGTGAAATATGGATTATGAAACCAATTTTGGTATATAAAGTGGATATATATGTTAAAATTTTCCACTTACCAAATATACACCTTTTGTTATCAATATACCTTTGAATATTGGCTAAGTTGATGTAATGCCAAGTAACCACCTTCAATTTACTCATAATATATTTATTTTTGAATTCCAATAATAAGTTTTTTCATTTCAGATACTTAATTACTTGATTTATAGGAATGTTGAGTTATGAATGAAATTTCATTTTCAGTCGAGAAAAATCAATATCAGTTGAGATGCTTGAATTCATGATGAAATTTTGTAAAAAATGATTATAAATGAAAAACAAGCATTTGTGTCATTTTCATTCATTTTACACTGAATTGAATTGTGAATGTATTCATTCCAATTCATATTGATTTTTTGTAATTGAAATTTTATTTTGCTAATAAGTTAGCATTTTTAAAAATCAGGAAATTAAATATCTCAAATAGAAAAAATTATTATATATAAGTATACCTATACAGGGTGGGGCATTTAAAGTGTCGCGGGCGTTTTTTCCAAAAATAAAATGAGATACGAGAAAATTTTTCGGACAAAAATTGTAGGGTATCGAGGGGGCCGCATGGTGGGGGCCGCTAGCTCCCGCATTCACTGGGAAAAAAAAGGCGAGTGATGCGCTGTTGGTCAAAGAGTCCATCACTGTTACTAACCAATCGGGTGTTACCAAGAGTATATCGCTATTGGTAGGAACAATAAAACACTTCTGACATTTTTATAATGAAAATACATCCGAGTTGTTTTTGCAGATGGTTTTATTATACAGGGTGGGGCATTTAAAGTGTCGCGGGCGTTTTTCCCAAAAATAAAATGAGATACGAGAAAATTTTTCGGACAAAAATTGTAGGGTATCCAGGGGGACATCCGATGGTGGCCTTGGCTTTGACCTCAAATCTCATCTTCAAGGGCATTCTGAGGTCAACTCTTGTTTTTTAAATAGCATCTCATATTTTCTACTGCAGATCTGGATTCTAGGTCAAAAACCAAGAAACTTTTGTCTGAACCATTTTCCTGAAATCCGCAAAGATGGCGCTCTAATCGATATTGTTCCATACTGAATCTGACATTAGAATAACTCGAAAACGAAGGGTCTTGGGGGAGAATGTTTCGGACAAAAGTTGTCTGATTCCAAGGGGGACCCCTTGAACTGAAACGGAGGTGATGGGGTATAACAGACAAAACACAACACATTTCAATCGTCTACATCACTTGGATAATTTTAATGCAGTAGATGCTCAAAATGATGGTCTTCGACTTCAATACACATTTCAAAACGTTTTACAAAAGATTGCTGAACTCGTGCTAAAATATCTTCATTGATGCTCGCGCATGCATTGATGATTCGTTGACGCATATTCTCAGGTGTAGTCGGTGCTTGTTGATAAACTGTATCTTTTATGTATCCCCATAAAAAAATCTGGAGAAGTAAGATCCGGAGAACGGGCAGGCCAATGAACTGGTCCACGACGTCCTATCCATCGTCCAGGATAATCTCTGTCCAATATTTCTCGAGCTGTGACTGCATAATGGGATGGACAACCATCGTGTTGATACCACATATTCAATCGTTCCTGAATAGGTATGTCTTCAAGTAATGTTGGAAGTACTTGATCTAAGAAATGTCTGTACTTCTCTCCATTTAGCGTATCTGCAATGAAGTACGGTCCAATTACTCGAGATCGAAAAATACCACACCAAACATTCACAGCCCATTGTCTTTGATGCTCTACTTGACATAACCATCTTGGATTTTCTGTCGCCCAGTAATGCATATTATGTCGATTTACTTGACCATGATTGGTGAACGTCGACTCATCAGAAAATAATATGTTGATGAAGTTGTTATTGTGCATTTGCGCTAGACCCCATCGACAAAACTGTACACGATTTTCGAAATCATCACCGTGAAGGTCTTGATGCAAACAAATGTGATACGGATGGAATTTGTGACGTTTCAGTATTCGAAGAACACTTCTTCGAGAAATTCCCGAATGGAGTTCAATTTCACGAGAGCTCACGTGTGGATTATTGGCTACTGCAGCTAGTACATTAACTTCCGCATTTTCTCCGCTAACAGTTCTCATTCGATGTCGTTTTTCCCTTGTAACACTTCCCGTTTCTGAGAATAATTTTGTAATGCGTTGAAAATACCTAATGGATGGCGTTGTTCTTTCAGGAAATCGTTCTGCATACAAGTCATATGCTTGTCTGGGGTTCTTATGCACTTCACCGTAAATGTAGATCATATCGATCTTTTCAGAAACCGTGTATCGGATATCCATGATTTTCAATTTGTCATAAACCAAGTAATAATCAAATGTAACTGACAAACTGACTTTCAAAATCGTGAATTTTCACTGAACCCCGTCGTTTGTTTACATCGCGTGAGCTCTGAATGGTGGTAATGTAGACGATTGAAATGTGTTGTGTATTGACAACTTTTGTACGAAACATTCTTTTGCAAGACCCTTCGTTTTCGAGTTATTCGAATGTCAGATTCAAAATGGAACAATATCGATTAGAGCGCCAATTTTGCGGATTTCAGGAAAATGGTTCAGACAAAAGTTTCTTGGTTTTTGACCTAGAATCCAAATCTGCAGTGAAAAATATGAGATGCTATTTGAAAAACAAGAGTTGATCTCAGAATGCCCTTGAAGATGAGATTTGAGGTCAAAGCCAAGGCCACCATCGGATGTCCCCCTCGGTACCCTACAACTTTTGTCCGAAAAATTTTCTCGTATCTCACTTTATTTTTGGAAAAAACGCCCGCGACACTTTAAATACCCCACCCTGTATATCTATCACACGTATATTCAGTACCCTGCATGTGTGTGTGTAGTAGCCTATGGGATTCCCCGCTCACATATGAGAACGCATTTGTGTAGGTAAAATTCCCCAGACACACTAACGCCACCTGGTACTGTGGAAGATGAAATAGACAACTTCGGTGATTAACACGGTGGCTTGCGTACCCTGATCGGGCGGTTGTAACGGTACGAATGTGTCATAGACATTCATACGGTTACAACACCGCGCGATAGTGAAGGAACATAAAATAATTTCCAAAGGAAAAATGAATGATTAAATTATAAAGAGATAAAGACGTGTTCACATGCCGTCGATGAAAATAATGTATACACGCAAGGTATAGAGAGTAGAATAGCGAACGAAAATTCGTCGAGCGAACGCGTTATAAAAGAATGTCAACATCGTCGGCACACGAACGATGTATGTATTCCGGTAACTACATATAAGCGATGACATAATAGCATTCGATCGACGAAAAACGTGGAAAGAGAATAGAGAATCACATGCGAGTGCACCAGACAAAATTCTAAGAAAGAATTAAAGACCGCGTAAAAATAAAAACAATTATTAAAGATTTCTCGCACCTCTATAGCGAAGTCTCGGAATGTAAGATCATTCAAATTTGACAAACAATCGATCCATAATCGATATATAATATTATACATAAATAACCAATGATAAGAGACCTCGCGCGTTATCAAACTTTCGATAACTCGATAACAAAGCTTATAAACAAAACCGACAGATGTTGTAGTCGCATGTGATTCAAAATAAACATTTCACCATATAAATATAGGTAAAAATCACTGTAAAATTGAACTTGAGAATATCTTCTCGATTATTAAGCCAAGTCACATACACACTCTCGTGAACGAGAATTCAAATAAGAGGTTTACATCACAGATTCTTTTCAGCTGAATCCCCTCGACTTCTTCTCATTGCGAGCGGAACGTACAGGTGGATTCATTGCAGATCAAAGTTATATACGCATACCTGAGGGACAGTTACCGTACTTACTACAAGTTACGTATACTGCTTTCTTACGTGTGTAGTTCAGAGATTTTCTCGAGTTCCATATAAATCTATGTACGAACAATTAGGATAGACAAATGATTTGTAAATTTCCCTTTGCTTATAGATTCGGAGACAAAGGGATATACATAAGGAGGAAGGAGAATTATTATATGACACACGTCTTTTATAACTGTTGAATAAATTCTTCCTCCGATATAACATAGGCTTTGTTCATTTCAATTAACCTCAGAAAGGTTCCATATCCCTCTCGATCGTTAAATTATAAGTCATTGAGATTTTCTTCGGGGTGTAATCCGTCATACGGAGTTCTCTCGTTAAAGAGAGGAACCATCTTGGAGAATATAGAGAGGAAGCGGCACATAGCCCCTTGAGGTAAGATACCGAAAAGTTCATTCTAAAGATCAATAAGTATCTTCGCAGTAAATTAATTATTATCAAAGAAAACATTACAGGCAAGAAGAAGGAAGTGGCCATCTTGCATGTCACTTCTTATGTAACTGAGCCACGGCAACGTTGTAGGAAAGACTTGCGCTGTAAAACTTGGATATACGGTGAGTGTGCTGTGCCATCGGGGTCCGATTCCCATTAAAGTTCTCCTCTTCGCTACTGTCGAGGAAGTTTACCGGTGTCAAGTGCTTGTGCGGTGTTTCCTCCTCTGGATTTACGTGGTAAAAGATTGTCGTTCACGTGGCCTCCTCCACGTGTCCTCTTTCTATAGTTTCCTTCCACCCTCCGTGTTTCGATGTAGAGTCACCCCCTTCGCCCGTGTTTGCCCTCCCCCGGTTGAATTGTATGTTCGCGGTTTCCCTATGTTCCCCTTTGTCTTGATTTATTTAAACGGCATAGTCCGTAAGTATACGTTCCCTCGTGGTCGCGCCCTCCACATTAATTTCTCGATCCCTGTGTTCCCCCAAAACCAATCTATCGAACGAACAAATTGTTTGTATCTCCTTTCCGTTGCGCGAGGAAGTCGCATATGTGTAAAATTCGGTGAATCTGTGAAAATATACGTGCTCTGGCACATCATTAACTATATGTAGAGTTTGTTTACTCTGTGTAAAACAATTCGAATCAACCCACCCCCTCTCCCTGAGCTTTTTCCTCCTCCTTTGACCCCTCAAAATTGTCGTGAGCAAATTACTTGTTCTCTTTCGATATCTTGCAGGTCCCGCTGTTACAAATAAATATCCACGACAGGAGTCGTGGAGGCGCTCAATGGATGTTGCGCCTTTGTGAGTGGAATTCAAAATCGTCCATCACAAAGAATTCTTCAAGAACATCGAATGTAATCGGAAGTCCTTTCAGAGTACTTGGAGAGCTCGCAAATGTCCGAAGAATATCAGTCTCTTAGAACTATTTTTTTGATCGCCTGTAATACTTTCCGAAGCCATTACAGAACTCTTGAAGACCTTCTCAAGACTATGAAAAGAGCTCCAAAGATACGATTCGGATTCTCATTCTAAGCAGCAAAAGTATTCCAAAAGAGTTCAAAATAATTCATAATGAATTCTGAAAAATGGATAAAAATTGCTCCTCATTTTTCTATTATTGAATGTGTTAACATCATTCAGGATGAACAGTTTGAAAATATAGAAATTTATTCCCACAACAGCCAAATTCAATCAGGATATCCAAACTTGATGGAAAATCTCAACGTTCCTGTACCTGTAAAAAAATGAGCATTCATTATTCAATATGAAAATAATTTCGATTATAAATATAAACTTGGATACCAATATATGTTCCCTTTTCAAACAGTTGAATACCGCATTAAATATTTCAAGATATATTATAATTTTCCATAGGTTTGTTCGTGAATATGTATCAATGGTATTGCATATAAAGTGTCTTCAAAATTTATGAAAAATACTTTTCCTTTAATTAATTTTATCGGCCATGTTTTTATAGGTCCCAAATCGTCCATGATACTCATGTTCAAATTTCTTGAATCGCATGGATAATTTGGTAAACTTCTGGTTATTTCAAATTTTCGTCCGATAATTATTACAACACCGTCTGAATTTTCACAAATATGTTCAATAATTATTAGACTGTCATCCATCAAGCAACAACATTTATCTGGTCTTGTGTCAGACAGTTCGAAAGTCTCAAATCGCAGAAAATGGTGTCCTTCAAAATAGTTAGGAGAAAGTTTCTTTTTACGTGGTTTCTTCAGAATCGGATAATTGATTTCATTCGTTGCCGAAGTCTTGAAAGCCATTTCTGCCAATCTCCGATCAATTTGTGTCAATGGCTTTTCACTTTTTCTTAACATTATTCTCAAAAATCGCATATGGTTTTCACTTGGAAAAGCACTAAAATTTTCTAAGCAGCCATTCACCTGCGAGTCTCCGCTTAGATGAATGAGATTGTGTATATTAGACACAACATATTCATGTCCGTATAGAATTTTAGATTGTTGAACAAACCATATTAATAAGTTTTTCGTGTGCTTATTGTTTCTTCTGAACTTTGTACATATATACAATAGTACAATCCAACACATTAGAATGTTTAATTCAATCTTCAGGCAGAATCATCGACAAAATAACGGGTCCCATGTATAATAAGAAAAAACGAAATTCTGTCGCTTCCCATCGACTGATTCCATCGATTCCTCTTGGTTTTCTTACAAATCCCTTGGGTATCCATGGCGCTGTAGATATCAGTGCAGATGAGAATTTTCGTAAGGCTCGTGGTGTTAATTGTGGAATGCGACGAGAATCTATCCATGATGAAAGAAGGGTGCAAGTGCGTGCGTGTACTGAAAAAAACAATGTAGCTGAATTTGAGTCCGAGTCCATTCTGTAGTTACTGTAACTATATTATGATCATAAAAATGTGCAATAGATATGACCGAACCCGTGTGGATCTCTCAGAAAGAGAAGAAAAATGGAATTAGTATTACTTTCTTCATTTAATACAATGTATAGAATGAAGAAACCTTTATCAGTCTGAGTGTTTTCTGTTAAAATATTTTATCTCTTTCCTACATGACTCTTTCCATTTCTCTTATTTATTGCCTACATTTCACTCAATTCTAATTGATTGTCTGTGTTCTATGTCTGTATGATTATGAATGTTGCACTTACTTCCACAGTAACCTCAATAAGAACATGACTTCCGCAACTACAAAACTCAAATTCGATTGCATTCCCTTCTCAATGTGTGATTGCCGTGTTTATTAATCTGGAAATTATGAGAAATTCCTGTTTTGTTACTACATAATATAAATATATTACTACGTGAAAAAATTGAGAACATTGACCCAGCTCAGGTTGAGGATGGCCAAATACGATCAACCCCTGAGCGCCAAAAATGTACAAACGCCCTTGCTCCTACCTTCTTTTGTTATCATTATGCCATTTTCGCTGAAGCTCTCACGCGTTCACATCTTCATGTTATTTTACGTTGAGTGTTGTGCAGTGTTGTGTCGTGAAGTTTTTGAGATACATAATGGCAGCCTCAAAGAAAATGATCACAAGAAATGTCTTTGAGTGCCCTATATTTGGTAAACCCAGAGATTTTGTGCAAGATATACTTCCCACGCATGAAGACGTGATTCGGTGCTGTTTCCAAAAACAGTATAATTTATCTGTAAGGGTTCATAACAAAAGTGGCAGTTTTTCAAACGGCTCATAAAGTAGCTGATAAAATGAAAAGTTTGTTTGAGAAAGCATCTATACTATAGATCTATACTATCTTTATGAGCCACGTTTGAAAAACTGACACTTTTGTTATCAACCTTTCTCATAATTTTCAGATTAATGAACACGAAAATTACACATTGAGAAGAGAATGCAATCGAATTTGAGTTTTGTAGTTGCGGAAGTCATGTTCTTATTGAGGTTAATGTGGAAGTAAGTGCAACATTCATAATCATAAAGACATAGAACAGAGACAATCAATCAGAATTGTGTGAAATGAAGGCAATAAATAAGAGAAATGAGAAGAGTCATGTAGGAAAGAGATAAAATATTTCAACAGAAAACACTCAGACTGATAAAGGTTTCTTTATTCTATACATTGTATTAAATGAAGAAAGTAATACTAATTCCATTTTTCTTCTCTCTCTGAGGGATCCACACGGGTTCGGTCATATCTATTGCACATTTTTATGGTCATAATACAGTTACAGTAACTACAGAATGGACTCAGACTCAAATTCAGCTACGTTGTTTTTTTCAGTGCACCCACGCACTTGCTTCCTCAATATTCCGCATGAATTTCATGCTAATGGGTAAACTGAATGCATTGAATGATTTCGGTGATTTTCCACAATTGTTTACGATGATTTCATCATTGATTGATTACAGCTATAGCGTTCGAATCATGATATCTCCACTTATTCCGAAAATTCACGTGAAATAGTGGATTTTCACCTATTTTTATGAACTTTGGGGGCTTTGCGCGACCGGAAGACATCGATATTTTTTATTGATTTTTTAAAATATTTTTTGTCATTCCAAATCGCAACTTCTCCGCGGTATAGCGACTCGAGAGGAAAAAGTTGAGTTTTTCCGGCCCACCCTAATGCATATCGACCACTGTAGTGGCCTTGACAAATGAATTTCAATGAAATGAATAATTCCACCTTTCCAACCCGTGTTGACTTTTGTGCCATCGCAGCGAACAACTTCTAGCTCATCAAGAGAAGATTCACAATCAATAAGACCTGATACGATGGCTTCTTTTATGTGTTTGGCAGATCCTGATTGAGGAATGACGTGAGTTATGTATCGAGATTCGGGCTCCTGAATGAGGGAGATATGCTCCTCTTTAAGCGACCTGCGGAAGCGTTTAGAACCCTGCTCTTCCATGAAAAGTGTGTCATCTTTGCGACCATCAAAATAGACACCACGCAGATGCAATTCACAAGCTGTTGATTGTGAATTTTCCCGAATTCCTTGCTTTTCTCGCCTGATTTTATTCTTGTCAATTATCAACGTTTGGTTCGTATGATGTATCATTCCCACATGTTGTAACACACTAGACGCAATGGCAGCTGCTGCCCTATCTGATACTCCATATCTGTCGCATACGAGTGCTGTCTTAGTCAATTTTATTCTCTTTGACAGAGATGAGCTTGATGAAGCTGAAGGTTCATATAATTCATCGTCTTCTTCTTTGTCAGAAGTCAACTGAGATGTTAATGCTGAGGGGGGCAAATCGTCTTCCTCCATGACACGGACTTTTTTCGATACATGAAAGTTCTTCTCTTCTGCTTTGGATTTGCGTTGAAACTCTAGTTATTTTCTTCGATCCTTTTTGTTGAGAATTGCAGAAGTTTTCTTGTCTATTCCACATATTTTGCCGATTCTATCATTCCTCTGATCATACATGAATTTCGATTCAAGGATTGGTATTTTTTTTCTTTTTCGCAGGTACATGTGACAACAATAGTTACTGGACAGATGCAAGAAGCGAGAGGATTTTTACATGTTCAATTCTTAGCCAGAGGACACTTGCAACATGCCATATCGAATGACTGGGAACCTTTGTTTTTGAATCGAGAAAGCTTCTTTTGAAATTCTGAGTGTGTGCCACCCTTATCTCTCTCATAAGATTTCCTTATCGCAATATACTCTTCGTAGTAAGCGTTCATTTCCTGACAAATTCGTGTCTGCGAAACACAGGGGATAGATGCTTTATGGTATAAAATTGACACCTTCTCTGCAACGACTTGAGCAACATTTGCAAAGCTGACTTTCGTGTTGTTGCATTTTGAAGGGAGATTGTATCTTTCTTCATTACAATACCGCAGAATATCCGTATATGTTGGGAGGTTGAAAGCTGACAAATCTTGCGGTGTTCTAAGAATAGTACACAGAAGAGATTGCAGGGTGATGCGCTTTGATTTCTGGATTTCCATTGTGGAAACCAGGAGTGAGAAAAATGTATAGAGGAAATTAAGATACTACTCAATGCTTGATTCAGTGATAATTGAGAACTATATACTGATCGATTAACAGGAATATCAATTCTCACAACTATTTCACCAAGAATGCAGAATATTGTATTATATTATTCGTAGCTAAAATCGGGATCACATTATCGTCCATCAACGATATGAAACTTGTATCATACAGAACGTAGTTTTCATCAATACCCATTTACAAATCTAATACGTGCTAATGGTTAGAAACTGTGACCAATTTCATGTGACGCTGAGCTTCTAGTGCGCATGTCACACATTTCTATTCACAATTTCACATACTCCGCTCCGCACTCATATATGGGAGTCTTCCGAAATAACTGATCCAAGTGAACCAGATGACTTCTCCAGCTTTTCGATTGGTTGCAAAGTAATGCAAATCACGTTCGTGTACATGAATTTGATTGATTCTGAATAGTAGGTGGATGGGGAGATTTGGACCAACTCAGTGGGGTAGTGGAGTGATTTGGGGTCCTGGGTGGTCTCAAAACTACCCCCCTTCCCCCACCTCGGTCAGTACTAATTAAATACTTCAACTTTATCAGTACGGTTTTTTTTTCTCTGTTAATGTGTTTTTTTCTAATTCTTCAATTTTCTGAGGGGTGTACTGTCATTCAGACACCCCTGATCTATGCCCCTCCACCCCCCCCCTTTTTCTACGCGACTGGATTGGTTGAAAACACATTTATTACTACTACACTTCATGTACAGAGTCTAGAAATAATTTTTCGAAGTATAGGAGCCATTACTGCAGAAACTGAAAAATTCATGCATTTCGGTCGAAATATCAAATTTCCAAATGCGATGCGCGATCGGAAGATATTGACCGATTTCCAATTTTTTTCTGCGTTGAATTTGTGGTACCGAAAGACAACTTTTCCGCACTAGTGGGTTTTCGATTCCGGAAATTTGTTCTTTTCGGCCCACTCTAATGTGCATAGTATATATACAACATTCTGATGCTACTAGGGAACCAAAAATCAGAACACGTCATCAGTTACACTTTTTAACTGGAATGCGTCACTGAAATGTATGAAGTTGAAATAGACCGCTTGGAAGGTATGTTTCGATCCCCTTTGTGTGCTTGCATGCGACCAAGAAGCGCTTCGGCTAAGAGTAGTTGGAAAGAATAGAATATAATAGAAGTAAAATAAAATAAGAAATACTACTATCCGTACCAATAGAGCTATTAGTATGCAATTCTTAACGATCTTCATTTTCATCTGTTTGATCTGCATCTTTTTTTCCAAGTACATCGTTGAATTGTTCTTGAAGAATATATTCTAAAGTGTTATGATCAATGTGTTCATTTTGAACAGTTTGCACAATTATATTTTCTTCTGTAACACAGTTGCTGTAGAGGTTTATTGACTCTTTATCAACTTCAGAATTGTTTGATGTACCAGACATTTCTTCCGATGATAGCTCCAAATATGTATCCTCATTCTCCATATCCTGTTCTTCCAATATTCTATCGATTTGTCGACTGGACGATTTCCCATACTTTTTGTACCCTGACATTTTGGTGATGAATCTGAAATGAAAGCATCAGAATCATGTTTGTTGTATAAATTTTATCGCAAATTTTCTCTACAGCATCTTTCATTGAGCTGTATTTGCTGTCTTCAACATGCAATGAAATATGTTCATCTTTCACAATAATGAAAATAGTGTTAGAAATACTCAACTGTAAGGTAATTCAAAGAAATTAAGTGCATATTGAGTTTGAGTACTGTTATAACGACAATCAAGCGAAATACTCATAGGATTTGAGAAACAAAAGAGCTCGAAACGTCTATGTTTCATAAACGCGATCTTAAAACTACGATATATGTAGTTTTACGGAGAATAATGCAGTTGTGTCCTTGGATCAATCCATTACTGGAATCTGTGAATCTTGAATACTTGAAAGAAGAATAAAAATATTTTGTTAATGTTATTTGGATCATAAACATTAACTTCATTTTTCAACGTTCTTAATATATATTTTGACACAAAATGCATTATGTAACACTAATAACTCTGCGTTTTTGCTACTAGCAATGCCATGGAACCAGCGCAGCAGCTTTTCCAGTATTTTGGCAGTGCTCACTACCATAGTAAACAATATACGATACCATGAAATTCATCACATAGCACTGCCTCGGTGCTACTAGTATCACCAGGGAGTGCTACCAAGTAATGCCTCTAGTACAACACTACCAAGTCGCTCCTATTTCCACATCAAATTAAACACTATATGTACAATAGAGTGGAGTGAAAAACAAAAAAGTCTCCGAATCGAATCGTAATAGCGCGGAAAAGTTGCTACTCTTCAAGACGAACTCAGGAAAAAAAAAATTTCGAAATCGGATAAGATCTTCAACCCGCGCATTTCGTTTGAAGTTTTTGAATTTCATCGAAAATTCAAGGATATTTCAAAATATTCGAGTTCGCTCGATTATTGTCCGATCAAGCTGATTTTTGGTTTGTGGTATTATATTAAGGTTTTTATTGGAGAAAAATATACCCCCTCCCCTCCTTGATGAAGCTTGAAGCGAATCAGAAAGTCCATTTTTCCCTCAAATCGCCCTAAATAACTCTGTCGACACCGTCCCTTTATATCGCAATAATTCCCACTGTATAGAATAATATCATTACTTCAATTGAATCCCCCTTCCAAATAACGGCAAAGGGGGTAGAAAGGAGGGGAGGGCAGGGGCGGATCCAGAGATCTGTCTTGGGGGGGGGGGGGCGAAAAGTACTTATTTGAACTTTAAAAAAAATAAAGATCGTAGGAATACAAGAAAACTCCCCACTGCCGGAACATATTTGGTTGGCTTGGGAGGGGTAATTGCCCCTACCTCCCCCCTTTGAATTCGCGCCTGGGGGAGGGGTTATATCCATGTTTTATTACAGTATGCAATATATGCAGCTCTTCGCCCGTCACACTTGTCACGACTCAGAACTCACCACGAGAAGGTGGCTGCACCGCGAGTTCCACCCACGCCCTACCCAACCAACCAACCAAATGTGGGCATGGACTCTATTTGAAGTCAGATTTTGTTTCGAATTGTGGCATTTCTGCTTGAGAGTTAAGAGTTGCTCGAATGTAGCCATCTCTCCTGTCGTGTCCATATACTTCTTTACTGGCTCTTGTTACCAGTTTTACACACCGTTCTACTGCCTGAGTGTGACAAGGGACTTTTTTCAGGTCTATTTCTAGTGTGGGTTTCTGTTTCTCCTTAATTAGCATCGAAATTTGATGTGCGGAAAGAGAAGACAAGAGTGGGGGACAGGTAAGTGTAACCTTAGACCAATTGATGATGTCAAAGTACTCTTGCGCTTCAAAATTAAATTCAGGTACTTTAAAAGTCCTTACAAAAGCTTTTTTTGTCACAGGTTTCTCTTTTGTTTCAAGGACTCGCCATCGTTATCCATTACCATAGACAGCAGAACACTTTCTGGATGGGCGAAGAAGCCGTTTGTCTGAATGACTTTATGTACAATATTCCTTACTTTAGGAGGTAACTTTCGACATCTTTTGATACAATCAAAAATGTGTTTTGGTCCTTCAAGAATAGAAGATTTTGTCTTAATTTGGAACCACAGTGGTGCGTATATGTGTGATATGTATGTCACTATAAGCTGCAGGGTTTCTGACGGGTTTGCAGTGGACATATATAGCCTAAGAATTCTGTTAGCTGTGGTCAACCAACGAGCATGTGCTATTGGTCCCGGGTCACGGTTGGCTAGATCTGTTGAACAGGATCCTGAATCAATGCTGAGAGCAATCTCGTGTAAATATCTTTGATCTTTACTGAGGATTTTGAAATCAATCTCTGGCAGAACGCAGCTGATCGGCTGAAAATCAATCACAGGCAACGACTCACATTCTGCAAGTTGTTTGCAGATAGCACCTGTGAATGAATGAGGACCACTTGTTCCCCCATCAAGATCTTCGATGAGATGCCGCAAAGGCAATTCGTTAAAGTGCATGAGGCAGATAACCCATTGTAAGGGTTTTTGTAATTTCATCTCAATATGTTTAATGGCTCCATTTTTCCAGCCAGTATTTGTTGCTGTACCATCGCAACCGATAACTGCAATACCAGATGTATCTATAGCATTGTCCTCGAAGTACCTCACAATGCTGAGGGCTGTATCCTTTCCGGTCTTTGAATCTGGTACTATATGGCAAACATATTTTGAGCCAGGTTCCTCAATAACAGAAATATGTTCTTCTTTTTTCTCTGTTTGGTAGCGTTTACCGTTTCTTTCTTCTAAGTACAGTGTGTTATCTGATCTGCCGTCAAAGTACAAACACTTAGGACCCTCTGCTTGTCGCTCAATAAGCTGCGCTTCAACTAAACTAGCTCTGCATTTTTCTTTCTCACGTCTAATCTTGCTTCGATCAATAATCATAGATGAATTTTCATTAGTGACTAATCCCACATCTTTCAGCACGCTTGAAGCTATAGCTGCTGCTGCTCTGTCAGAAACCCCATACCGATCACATATCCCCCCAGTTGCTGGCAATGACAAACGCATTTGTTTTTTTTCAGAAACAAAAGACGTTGAGCGTGGGAACTGAAAGGTTGCATCGTGCTGTTCATTGTCACTTTCTTCAAAATGTTTATTTTCTGTTTCAGGAATAGTGCTAAAAGAAGACGGACCTGCAGCAATTTCTATAGAGGAGTGCTGCAGAAGATTACTACGTTCTTTCCTCTGCATTTGTTTTGTCAATCTTTTGGTTTCTGTCAAATCTTTGGCTCAAATTTTCCCCTTCCTCAAATACCTTTGTGCATACAGAAACTTGAGTTCTATTACAGGTATTTTTCTGTCTTTAGGGCACCTGCATTGAATGACAACAGGATTGGAGCAAATGCATGCACTAAAAGATTTGTTGCAAATGCATCCAAATGTCATAGGGCATTTACATGTAGAAATATCGAATAAAGTTTCACATGACTCTTGGATGAAGTTCTTGTACTTTTCATGTGTTTTTTCCCTGTTGTAAGATTTTCTGAGAACATAATATTTGTCATGCAGGACTTTTATTTTTTGTATTATTCTGGCATGAGAAACGGCAGGAATGGAAGCTTTGCAATACAATGCTTCCAATTGTGAGGCTACACTGCTAGTCACTAAAGAAAAGTTGACTTTCTTCCCGGAGCACAGTCTATATCTTTCCTGGTGAAAAGCTCTCACGACATCCGCAGATATTGGGAGGAAGGAAAGCGGCAATGGTCTTGGGGCCCCGAAGAAAGGACACGCCGTGTCTTTACGTGTCAGGGACATTGATAACCGATAATCAAGAATGTGTATGTGGAAATATATGCGATGCACACCAGTGCGTGTGGATTTTTTATAAGACACTCAGTCTGTAATAACGCTGTGACGATACAACAGATAATCAAGAATGTGTAGGTGGAAATATATGCGATGCACACAAGTGCGTGTGGATTTTCTATAAGACATTCAGTCTGCAATAACGCTGCGACGATACAACTCTACTGTGCTACTGGATAATTAGCAAAGACAAGTAAGGAATGCCAGCCATTGAGTTTATGCCCCATAAGCAATTTCAGTTCATATAATAATTGGAGCGATAAGGATATTCTATAATACATCGGAAATTGTTTCGATGTAACTGTAAGGCGTCGACACCTATTTAGGGTGATTTGAGAGGAAAACGTGCTTCATGACCCCGTGCAGGCTTTCTGTGTTACCCCCTCCCCGTGAAGGGAGGAGGGGGATATGTTTTTTTTCCATTAAAAATCTCAACATAATGCGACAAACCAAAAATTAGCTCGATCGGACAATAATTAAGCAACCTGGAATATTTTGAAATATCCTTGAATTTTCGATGAAATTCAAAAACTTTAAACGAAATGCGCGAGTTGAAGATCTCATCCGATTTCAAAATTTTTTTTTTCCTGAGTTTGTCTCGAAGAGTAGCAACTTTTCCGCACTATTACGATTCGATTCAGAGACTTTTCTGTTTTTCACTCCACCCTAATGTACAAGGAATTTTCGAATAAATGAGTAGACGATAACATCACTGCTGAAAGCACTGCCTTGATTTTTGTGGCTGCAACTTGATTGCAAATCAATTCAGAATTCAAAGTATGATGTCAGTTATGCATATGTATGATATGAATTTCAATGAAATAAATGATCGAACATATCTTAGAAAAAGTCTCCTTAGTTCATCAAATATTATATTGTGATATACTTTTTCGCGTTGAGGAATTTTCTAAACGTCTGATGTATCGGAAACGATTATTCAACGCTCAAGATCATTAAATTGATTTGTTCCTTCTTATGATAGACCACCTTTTCCACTTCCCTTGAAAATTGGTGAGAACATCAACCCGAATAAAAAGTCGAAAGGACTTATATTTAATTATCGAGAGGGATCGTGGTGTTTATTTAGGATGTAATTGAAATGAGTACGCTTGATTATGTTGGAGGAAAAATCATATTTTATATATGAATAACTACAATTTGTCCTTATTCAGAATTCTTCCTCCTAAGGCGGTGGCGATTTACGTATTAACGCCTGAAACATGGAACGCCAAAAATGTATTTTTTACAAATAGTTCGAACAAAGTCTTGAACGCGACATTCAATTTACGAGGGAGTTGAATTATAAATTTTGATTGGGGAACGTGGAGCACATCCCTCGTCTCACGTAGACCACCTGAGACACAACTTGCAATAACGGTTGTATAGGTTTATCTAGGTGAGAATATGTACCGAATGAAAAATTCGTGAATCACTCTATACGTCAATTTCGCAATGACAACGAGTCAAGAGCATTCTCTGAAAATGTAAACTATGAGGGTTTTACTCCTCTTGATTCATTCTTCGATCAGATCGAAGTGAGAAATGAATGCAGTTGAATAAATTCGAGATGTAATTCAGTTCACCTTGTTGTTGAATTTGACCCCTTATTATAATGTTGGAAGTTTATCATGAATCATGTGCGAATCGAGCAGTTGTCGGATTTGTTGATAAGTTTTTGTATCGAATGATTTGATCGAACAGATCACTCGCATAAATTAATCGAAAACACCGTGTGTTATCATTGGCTTCGTGCGTCTCGATATCTCAATTCGGATTTGAATCAATCCGTGATTTGATTCCCATTTCACTGAAAGAAGGTTTAATTATATCTATATTGGCTCTTCAAACTTTCTTTGCTTGTCAATGATTATTCAGACGCGTTCTTCTCTTTTCCCTGAAATCCGTCTATTGCATTCATACATGATTATTTTTTCTTCCCGTAGTTTCTTCGATCAACTCTCTTATGTCATCGCCGCATACATTCGATGCGTGTCTGTGTGTTCCAACACATGCGATGTCCGTGTGTACTTTGTGTTGACGTTTTTTCCACATAGGTGTGATCGACGAAATTTTGTACCGACTTTCGCTTTCGATACTTTGATTTTGACATAGAAAATTTAACTTTACGTATACTAATTGACTATCGCGTGGCGTTGTAACCGTACGAGTATTTTATCATATTCGTACCGTTACAGTTTGTTCTAGTACTGATGTTTTATATTTTCAGCCTTGTGGTCAACATCTGCAACTCCTAGTAATATTATTTGGTGACAACTACATTTGAGTAAATAACCAAATGAAAATGCAAGTTGTATGTTTGCTGAGAGGATAATATTTTTCTCTTCGCATCCAAAGTGATATTTTTCAGAGAAACATTCTTTAATAAGAAATGTATGTTTATCAAATTGACATGCGAACAAATGGGGATAGGTACAGTTCATTTAGAGAATTTATGTGCGCTGAAATGGTGAGTAATTATTTGAGAATAATATACCATTACATATTTCAACTTTAGGTTGATGTTTATTCTTACATTTTTCTATGAAGTAATATGAATTGCAAGTACACCGTGTTATAACTTGTTCGTTCACTTGCAATATAAAGAACATAGAGATTCTGAGAAATTATTCATAATCATGTTTCTGAATAATAATGACGTGAATTTGCAACTATAGTCGTGGAGGTTAAGTGATCCTGAATAATATTCCTTGTGTTGAAGAAAAATGTCATTGAATGTATTTGCCTATCAATAACTATGCTTTAAAATTCTCGTTGAAAATATTCTCAAATATGTCGTAACCTCTTCACCATTCAGTCAAGTACTTCTGAATATATATGTATATACTCCATTGAGGGTATCGGATGGAACATGAAAATAACTTAGAGAAACTGAATCATGTTGCATATTACAGGAATTGAGGGCTCATGTTTTGGATTCATTTTGAATCTTTATATTCGATGTACATCGCAGCTGATGGAATCAAAATAGAATGGATCGGCTTACAAAAATGAAATTTTCCGTTATATTCATGAGTCTCTGCATGGAGCATTTTTTGTTGAATTCATTCACATTTCAAACAATGGTAATTTATGAATTTGATTCCGATTTTGATTAGTTTAGTACACCCAAAATTAATCCATGCCACTCACCCAGTTAATATTCTTCATGTATTTTGAAAGGTACCGAAACGAATCAGTCAAGGTATTCTATGAAACGAAAAATACTTCTTTTGCAACTGTGAGTTCGCCGATACATATCTATTAGAGAGTACGATCTCAAGAGAAATCTTTTTGGATTTTGTCAGATGGTCCTTATGAGTTCGTCCCGGTATTCCTACAAGTATCGCTGACATTTCAATGAACCATTGATGGTTCTGCAATGCCATTGAAGAGTCATTACAGGCCTGTTGAAACGCCTGCAGTCATATTTGCTCGGATGTTTTGAAATATGCAGTGCAGCATGTTGAGTGGATGTCCACATAATATTGACAGTTTTTGTGGAAGTTTACAAGATTCTCAACTCTTGATCAACACTTCGAAATTAACATCTTGAGATGCCTCATAAAGTTTCAACCCTCAATTATTACACTACGTATTTTCGCATGTTTCCGTGAACCTTTCGTTGTTGAATCAATCAAATTGATCTCTTTCAATGATTAAAACCAGACTAATATTCTCAAACTTGATCGTTGCTCTTGTTTCATATCGTACCTTTTCATCTTTATAAGAGAGAAATCAGATTCCAAAAGCCTCTTCTTCCCTTCAGATTTCATGTACGAGGGTGGATTGATAAGTTTCCGGCCTGACCAAGAAAAACAACGTTTTTAAGAATTTTTTTTTTTTATTTCCCAACATAATCTCCTCCAAGGCTGATACATTTCTCATAGCGGTGTTCTAGTCTAGTAATGCCATCTCTATAGACTGATTCGTCAAGCTCCTCAAAATACCCATTTACAGCTTCGATTACTTCTTCATTGTCCGCAAATCTCTTACCGCCAAGCCATTTTTTGAGGTTAGGAAACAGATAATAGTCACTCGGGGCTAGGTCTGGAGAGTAGGGAGGGTGCGGCATCAATTCAAACTTCAGATCGTCGATTTTAGCCATCGCAACGATTGACGTGTGCGCTGGTGCGTTATCGTGATGAAACAAGATTTTTTTCTTCGCCAGATGAGGTCGTTTAATTTCCACTTCGTGGCTCAAAGGTTGCAATAAGTTTGCGTAGTATTGACCAGTGATAGTTTTACCCTTTTCAAGGTAATCAATGTATATAATACCTCTTGCATCCCAAAAAACAGTAGCCATAACCTTGTTCGCCGAAAAAATTGTTTTTGCCTTCTTTGGAGTTGGTTCCCCTGGTCCAATCCACTGTTTAGACTGTTCTTTGGTTTCAGGAGTGTAGTGGTGGACCCAAGTTTCGTCAACGGTTACGAATCGACGCAAAAATTCGCTTGGATTACGCTTATACAACGCCAAATTGGCGGTAGAAATGTTCTTTCGAATCAATTTTTGGTCGACTGTTAGCAAACGCGGCACCCATCTTGCACAGAGCTTTTCCATATACAAATGTTGGTGCAAAATATTTTGTACACGTTCATATGACATCTTACAGGTCTCAGCTATCTCACGAACTTTTAATCTGCGATCTTTCAGCACTATTTGATGGATTTTTTCGATCATATCTGGAGTTGTGACCTCAATGGGGCGTCCTGAGCGAGGCTCATCAGAGGTGCTCACACGACCCTTTTTAAACTCGGAAACCCACTGCTTAACGGTTGAATATGATGGGGAGGATGTCCCCAGTGTTGAGTCCATCTCTTCTTTAATTTCCTTCGGCGTTAACCCCTTCAAATAAAAGTATTTGATGACAGCACGATTTTCCAGCTTTTCCATTTTTACGAAAAACACAGAGGCGTCTTGGTCAGCGTGCTCTCAAAACTAAACTAACATGGCGATCGGACTGAAACTATAGCTACAAGCTATCTAAGGATGGTACTATAGAACGCCACCTCAAGGTAGGCCTAGTGGCGCCATCTCTTGGTCAGGCCGGAAACTTATCAATCCACCCTCGTATGTCATGTACATGGAGAAAGCTATCTACTAAAAAGCACCATACTTTACAGTATTTGAGCATCACTCTTGCTTGAATCAAATAAATTACATGAGAATACTTTTAAAAGTATCATACTGGCAGCTGGTGTGCTGCATGAGATCTTGTATCATACAAAATTGGTACACAATAATTCATACATTTCTCTACAGATTAATATGGAGGATCATGATATGGAAGAAGAAATTGCATTCAATGAAAAGCCAGTCAGGAATCGGTTTTATATAGGAAATGTTGTATCACATTTCGACAATGCTCAATTTCAACAATGTTCCCGATTGAGTAGGAGATCATTTGAAATTATATCAAACTTATTGAGACCAATTCTTATCAATGTAAATGGAAGAGCTGTTCTCACTGATACAAAGGTTCAAATACTCTCAGTTTTGTGGCTCCTAGCTACTCCTGATTCATACAGGTATTATCTAAATAATCCTCTCCCGGAGATCTGAAATAGAAACAGGTTGAAATGAATACAAATCGCATTCATAGAAACAGATTGAAATGAATACAAATCGCATTCATAGAAACAGGAATGGTTAGATTTATAATTCAGTTTTCGCCTATTCCAATCCGTTTCTATCTGATATTTTCAGCAGAATATGTATCGGTAAAGTGTGTTGTAGATCATGTATAGACATATATTTGTTGATGTGATCATTTTTTTTAAAACGTTCTCAAAACGTGGCACCAGTAACGTAAATGAAAAATCATCGGACGTTTTCACATCCTCATCCTTGCAAAGTTCTCAAAATGTCCTGGAATGCCTTGCGTTGCAAGCATTTGGAGAGTTCAATGCTATGTGACCTCAATTACATGTATGAAGTAAATTCTATATGTATACGATGTATTATATTCAATATATTCATAAATATATGTATTGAATCATGCAGTATTAGAATAGACTGACAGTTGAAAAGTATTCACAAAATGTAATTCTCTATATACATAGTTTATAGATCTGTTGCTGATAGATTTGGAATGTCTAAATCGCCGCTACATTCAAACTTCAGGAGCGTTCTCCATGCATTCAATGTGATCGCACCTCTCGTCATTAGATGGCCCAGTCCTCAAGAAATGCAAGTCATCAAACGAAGTTTCAGCCATGCAGGTTTACAAGAAGTAATTGGATGTATTGATAGAACTTACATTCCTATCCAAGGCCAGTCACATCATCCTGAAATTTACACGTGTCGGAAACGTTTTTAGGCGATAACGCTTCAAGCCATTTGCAAGGCAGACCTTCAATTTATAGACTGTTTTGCGGGATAGTTCAGTGTCTGATGCAAGAATTTTTCATGATCCAGACATTTGCCAAGCTATCAGTCAGAATCCTCAACAATATTTCCCTGATAATGAGTATATTATAGGTGACAAAATATATCCTTTGAGAGAATGGCTTCTGACGCCACATATTAGACGACAACCTCTAAGTCGTCGTCAAATCCACTTCAATACTGTTCATGCTAAAACTCGACAGTGTATTGTGAGAGCTTTCGCTCTTTTGAAAGGCCGATTTAGGAGATTGAAAAGACTAGAAATCCTGAGAACTGATCTGATCGCACCAATGATTTTAACGTGCTGTGTATTGCACAATCTTTGTTTATAAGTCTTCGATGACAATATGGAATTATTCGTATTTGAAGGAAGAGAAGATAGAATCGAGGATATGAATGTTGATGTGGATAACAATGAACGTGAATATTTTGAATTCGCCGCAGAAGATGAAGCTGGAAGACTTCGTCGAAATAGAATTGCTCTATCTTTATAATGATACTTGAATTGAAACGTAATATGCTGACAATTGCTTATTTTAGTCCAAGTACGTCAAATTGATGTCGGCAATGGTCTGAATCTTTATTTATAATAAGATAAGGTATCCAAAATTCGTATCTACATGCTTATGAAGTTAATTTTATAAGGATTGTTTATTTTACAGTTTCGAACAAATCGCAGATTATTATTGTTTTAATAATCCTCTCAAAACTAGCATAAAAAATTATTCATATACTAAAACATCAGAATTTGAAGATATCTTGAATAAGTTTGAAATATTTTATGCAACAGGAAAATATACTTTTCCGATATTTGAAACATTGCTTATTCCTAAAAGTTTTTTTTAGAAATATATGAATCTTGAGTTTTTAAGAGGATATATATTTAAAGAAAATACATATATCAAGAGTAAGAATGTTGTAGTACCTTCACCTTGTTTCAAGATATTTTCAAGACATGAGTTGCTTTGTGGGAGCATATAACAAAACAAAGATATAAACTTGTTTAATGGATTGGTACAAAATATGGATTATAAAAGATTATGTTAATACAGTATGACATACTTCATTTTGAATATCACTTTTTCCATTTGCATTTTGTCACAGATTTTCATATATTTTTTTTTTTGTTACAGAGTTTCATTTGTTTGTTTTCACATTACTCACTACATATTTCATGAATTTGAGCTGAAGGTCATAAAATTTTGGATTTGCTACTTCTGCTTTTTATATTCATTCTTGTTATCTTTCAATGAGATGGATCACAATTGGAATTCTCAAGACTTCTATATCAGCAGCTATGAAGAATCCACATTAACTGCGAAACATATAAGTATGTTTGAAATTTGTACACACGTTTTAAAAATACATCTATTTTTGTAAGTTTCTCTTCATTCTCAGGTACTGGTACCGAAATTATTTTACCATATGAATTCGTAAATGAATTCATCCCACAAGGAGCACTTGATGCTTTGCCACATGAAGATGATGAAGATTTCGATTTTGAGAACCATCCATCGTACCATCTTCCAATGAATCTGATGTTGATGAAAATATGAAGAACAATTCTCTTACAACGACAGAAACTTCGAAACAAAAGCAGGAATCCAAAGCTAAACTGAGCTGGAATAATGAAAGCGCACAGCAATTAATTGCATTATTTACAGAGCATAAGAAAGATTTTCGAAATACAAGCAAACGAAACGACACGATGTGGCAAGACATAGCAGCATCCTTAAAAAATGAAAATTTCAACGTTTCAGGTAAACAAGCGAAAGAAAAGTGGTCTCGTTTGCAGCAAGGATACATGAAACAAGACGATAACATGGGTGATGAGTGCACCGGTGAGAAAGCCATATCTTTTTTATATTTCGAAGAACTTGATGAAATTATGCGTCCAAAACCTAATGTAACACCTGTTGCTATTGCCTCATCTTCTAAAAGTGAATATAAGAGCGCATATAATTGAATACAGTGAAAATATTTGGATAACCCTCCGACAAAAATCCAGCTGGAATCCCAGTTCCCCATACAGGGCAGTCGCGGATTAAATCACGTTTCCTCTTCCGCGAATTTCAGGGAGGAGAAAGGGGCCAGTGGATACAGTGTGGGACGATGGAGAAGCGGTGTAGAGGCGATGGAGAAGTGTCCGAGTCGTTTACAGTGATGCCATATTTGATACGAAACCGATAGTGATACAGACGCAACGGTACGTACATGTGAACTTGTGATACGTACGTGTCTTCACGCGTATGTACAGTCAGTGTGTCTAGCAGTCGGGAATTCCGGGAAAGTCGGGAATTAGTCAGGAATTGTACTTCCGTCGGGAGAAGTCGGGAAAACGTCAGGAAATGAAAACACTTCCGGGAAATTTTCAATTATATTTTTGTTTTTTTTTTGTGTGCAGAATTTTTAAACTTAGAAAGGTTTTCCCCATCGATGAATAATTGATTATTTTAAATCTTAATTGAAATGAATATTGATTATATTAAATATTGATATATTTTATTATAATTTTGAGAGTTAAGCAAAGGTTCTCAGATATTTTCAGAATAATTTCTCCAGCCAGGTCTAGACAGCAATGAATGATTCACTAAAGAATCCTCGGAAAAAAATTCTTCTCGAATTCTCATAGAATTCCAGAAACCCTACACAACTCAAGAAGTCCTGTTTCACGGCCCTGTTACAAATAATCTATAAAATCTCATTGACGAATGGGAAAATGAATAGGTTTCAATGGAATTCAATGATCTTTAATCAGAAATTTCACCATTTGTAATAGGATTTGATAGAATATTTCTACCTGGGGGAGATTTGAGAGTTGTTTCAAATATTCTCTCAGAGGTCTTGCGACTGTTTCAAGAATTTTCGAAAGAATTCCCAAATGTTCGTGAAATAATCTGTTTCTGACTTCTTTAAGATATACTTAATATACTTGATTTTATTTTCAAAATGCATCATAATTAAATGGAGCTGAGTTGAATGATTTAGATTATTGATTGGAAACATGTCTATTTAAAATAATCAATATTTGAATATTCAACGTCGAATTCATATCTCTTATTAGATTGTATTATGCCATCGAAAACATTAATTGAAATTGATGTATGTGCATTTTATTTTCGATCCGGGAATTTTCCAAAAAATCCTGGAAAAAGTCGGGAATTGGTCGGGAATTCCAAAATCATATTTTGCTAGACACCCTGACAGTTGCGTCTGTATCACTAGAGGTTTCGTGTCAAATATGGCATCACTGTAAACGACACGGACACTTCTCCATCGTCCAACGCTGTATCCACCGATCCCTTTCTTTTCCCTGGAATCCACGGAGGGACGACGTATGTATTCTGTATGGGTGGATTTTTGTGAGAAGGAACTGCAAACAATAATTACAATGAAAGGGAAATAATATATCATTTTTATACACTTCATACAGGCTCCGAAGTAAATACAGGTAATAAGAAACGTCAATTATCTGATTCAATAAGCGATGACGCAGATGATAAACCTTCATGTAATTCATCACAACCATTTGAAAAGAAAAGTTTGGTAGAATGGTTAGAAGAGAGTAACAGGAAGAGAGAAGATGCTGCTGCTATGAGACATGTACAATTATTGGAGATTCAAGAAAAAGCTAGTAATAGAATGATCAACCTTTTAGAGAAAGCGATTGACAAATTCTGAGTCTCAATTTGATCTTTTCCTATTCTTAAAATACTTGGGATACTTATTTCACAAGCAAATCACAGTTATTATTCTGTTATCGTTGTGGTTGACATTCTCTTGACCCTCATAGCACACGGAGAATTCTTTTTCAAGAACAAGAAATATAATTTTTCAAGAACTCTTTTCGAACCGATGAATTCAAAAAAAGCTCTGAAGGAGTTCAGTGTTTGGGACATTAACGAGTACTGCGAGAGTACTATGAGAATACTTGGAGTATTGTTTCAGTATTCTCACAGTACTCGTTAATTTCCCAAACATTGAACTCCTTCAGAGCTTTTTTTGAATTCATCGGTTCGAAAACAGTTCTTAAAGGATTCTATTTCTTGTTCTCGAAAAAGAATTCTTCGTGTGTTATCTGGGGAGCCAACATTTCTCCATTATTATTATAACTTGTAACTTTTGTGGAATAAAGCAAATGTTCTTCAGATTTATTCACTGTTACAACTCTCAGATGTGATTGAATGATCATATGATGAAATAAGGTATTTTTATAGTAATCTTGAATTGGAGAGAATATAATATGTGGAGAGAATTCTTCTGCAATTTACCAAAAAAAAACATATCAATCCAATCGTGAACCAAATTAACAACATATAAAAGAACATGGAAGTGATACCCAATATTTTCCATAAACTATGTAATAAGTCTCATTCAAAATAGTTTTTTACCATAATTTGAAGATTTTACGCTATATTATCATCTTCTTTTTACCTAAAACATGATTTAATGGATGAAATTCCATACAGCGTAAAGTAACACTCGATGATTTTATATTCTAGCAGCTAAAGGTGAACAACAATTTGAAATCATATATTGTATTCAATGATGAATGAAGGTTTGATTGTTTTTGGAGTGATATGAATTTTTCCTGTATATTGTCATCGCCATGGCACGAAGGAATTGTTGATTTGTCAACAGTTCCTTCTAGTTTACCTCGCATTGCTACTGCTAGAATATTGTTTATCTCGTTTGACAATAAGTTAAATGCAATCTTTGAAAAACTGTGGATAGAATAACTGTATAGAGATGAAACAATAATCATTTACATGAAACGTGTGGCATCGATTCCATGTTGCTAACTCATTTCCACAGTTCTTCAATAACTTTTCATAGGATTCAAAAATTATTCAAACAAAATTGTGCACTGCTCTTCTCAACATTGAAGAAGACTCCTCAACATGAACATAAAGATGAAATATCATTCAGTTGATGAACTTTTGGACTACTGGATTGAAGCCTCATAGACTTATCAAGTTCGGTTGTCTGTCAGGGCATATTGACCACGTTTCAATGCCTCTTATTTGAAATGTGTTACAATTCCAATTAATTAGATTACATTGGACATGGTATATATATATATATATTGTCACACATGTGACAAACTCTTATTCTGAATGTTTGAGAATAAATTACAATTCATTCTCAAATATCCAGAATAATAGTATTTCACATATATATACTGAAACGAAATAAATAAATAAATGGATTAATTAATTAATGAATTTCAAAATCAATTTTATTTATTTTCGAAAATTCTTCTGAATTCAAATATGCAATACTTTAATGGATTCTAAATTTGTATTGCGAATAACCTCAAAGTTTCTCTGAATTACAGAATCTACCATCTTTTCAGCAAACATACGGTTTTCATTTTCGTTTGGTTATTTACTAAAATCTAGTCATCACCAAATAATATCACTAGGATTTGCAGATGTTGAACACAAGGCAGAAGTGAATGGTGATTCTATACATCCCTAGTAGAAATGAATCATATATGACCCATATATGACTCATATATGACCCATATATGACTCATATATGACCCATATATGACTCATATATGACCCATATATGCCCCATATATGTGGCCGAAGCTTCATCAGTGATACATATAAAGCATATATGGTACCGCGCGCAACATATATGTTTGCAGGAAACGGTCAAAAACATATATGATTCATATTTGGTATAATTATTTGCTATGTATGGACCATTTCATATCGGATTTTCCAAGAGTTCATAAATATTTTTGAAATGGTTATCCCGAATTCTCTGTTGGAAAATGTGAGATACGTATCATTTGTTTCTTTTTTTCTTATTCGATTATGGTTTCAGGTTTACAACATATGTCGAAGTTCTTGGTCTCCAAAACCCATTTTTTTTCAAGTGCCCGTATCTTGGAAAGCTTTCAATACAGAGAATTATTACCAAGGCATGGAACTTAGGATTTTGCCTCAACTTTTCACAAAGTCAAGAGAAAATTTCTTTCCAAGGACGTATTTTGCCGTAATTCGACGATGGAAGTGAAAAGAGTATTTCATTCAAATTCGAATACGTTTGATATTTTCAAATTCCACAAGCAAAACCAATTTCTGGAACATAACGATAATTTTCGTTTCGTTTTTGAAAATGTTACTCCACGGCATTCGAGAGATCTGGACGAAACAAGGGCGGCCTGAGAACTCCGAGTGCTCGATTATTCAAGATTTGGATTGCAGCATAGATACGAGACATTTCATGGACGGATTGATGTGTAATTTCAAGTTATTGAGTTATCTTCTTTGTCTTGTTTTATTTATATTTCTTGAATGTCGTAGAAAATTACCATTTTCAGAACTGAACCAAAAGCATTGCTATGCACCATAGATCGATCGTGTTTGTTAAATAAAAAAATTAACCCGTTGAGGTCACACTTCAAAGTACTTACGTAAAGGTTACACAGGGTCTTTCGGACCCCAAACCAAAGCAACAGATGCCATTCACGCAGTCTCTCAAATATTGTTGCAGATTTCTCGGTAAAATTTACATCTCGGTGTCTTTGACAATAATAGAAGGCAGCACAAATCAAAATTCACGACAAGTACTGTAAGCTACCCTGACGAAAATTTTTGTCATAATTTCTCATAATTTCTCATTGTCCCAATTCATGGAGAAAATATGAGAAAGAACAATAGAATTCCTCATATTTTCTCCATGAATTGGGACAATGAGAAATTATGAGAACCCTAGTGAAAATGAATCATATAAGAACATACATAAAGCATATAGAAACCATACATGGTCATATATGACCATATATAATTCATACGCAATCCATATTGAATCCGTGTATGATCATATATGACCCATACAGAATCCATATATGACCCTTCGATGCAAGACTTTCCCATACATGTGACGAAATTCTGTCACATATGAAATATTTTTCGTATATGGATTTTATATGGATTATATATGAGTCATATATGATCATATATGGATCACATATAGATTAAATATGGATTGTATATGATTCTATGCATTTTCATATATGAATCATATATGAATTTTATATGTATTATGTATGGATTATGTTTGAGTCATATATGTTCGTTTTTTACTAGGGAAATTATGACAAAAATTTTCGTCAGGGTAAGGAACCACAGACTTCCCCTAGAGCCTTTCGGACTCCTGGTGATCTCAAAGGGCTGAAAATGTCCGAATTCGCATAAACTACCATTTTTACTTCCACCGTAGGAATTCCACTAGACACGAATTGGGAAAAAAATTTCACTCGAATTTTTGAAAAGTTCAGAAAAAATCCCAACTTCTATGCCTTATTAGTAATTCTGTGTGTTGAGACCTTTTCGAGATACACGCATTTGAAAACAACTGGATTTTTCAAAACTAAAAGCTCTGACACATTGTAAACCGGTGAACACAATAAAATAAAAAAGGGCAAACAAACAAATGTGACAAGTATCCCATATTTTTCAACGAAGAATTCAAAAATAATTATTCTAAAAATATTGAGGAACTCATTGTGAATCCGACCTGCAATAACTCATATATGTTTTATATGTGATCCACAATTGTTGATCTACCAATTCGGAGTTCATATATGAACCATATATGGTTTTCAAGAATAAGCGGGAGTTCATATACGTGAAAGAAGTCGCTTTTTTCAAGCGACCGGTGGTGGCTCCAGTGAAAGGGGGATGGAGTCCGGTCCCAACGAACCGCGTTCAATTCTCGTAGGAGAGACTTTTTTTATACCCCTCAATAAATGGAAATAAATCATATATGGGTCATATATGGATCATATATGGTTCATATATGTTTGAATTATTCATAACATATATGATCCATATATGGTTTATATATGGGGCATATATGGGTCATATATGGGTCATATATGGTGCATTTCCACTAGGGATGTAGATGAAAGAAAAACTGTATCAAAGTTGGCTGAATGCACTTTCATGACCAAAGTGGCAAATCCTCCAATTGAAAAACAAGAATGTCTGGATGAACTTTCAAGCCGCAGTGATGACGGTAAACTAATTTATATTTCTTTATCAATATTTAACATGCGGAACGCACATTCCACATTAATTAATATTTTCGCACACAAAACGTCAACGTCATAAACATAAACTTGCATTTTTTCACCGGTTCATGATGTAATACTGATCCATCGACTCACACTGCAGTTTTCCCTTCAAAAATCTTTAGGTTGAGACATATTGTTTTCAAATTCTATATGTTCGAGATTTTTAATGGGTTACACTAATCTATGTCTGTAGTCTGAGGATTGATAGAATCCTAGTACGTGTATTTCACACTCCACAGTTCATTAATTCCTTTGCTTCTCTGTACATCATTTCATATGATAACGTATCAAATCTAAATCTTGTATTAGATTTCTGGGTCTATAATCCACTTATTTCTTGTACTAGGTTATACTAAAGAAAGCAAAATGACTTTTCAAGATGTTGTGAATGCACAAATCGCATCCAATCCATATGAAAGAGAAAAAAGAAAAGGTAATCATGTTATTGAGTGTATAACTTTGCTCCCGCCGTTTTGCAATGGATGGCTGTAGTGGTGAGTGGTAGTTGAAATAAATAGATCATAGATGTCATACAATAAGCTTAGGTATTTGTAAACATAATGCCATCGAAATATTAGTCGATTTGTGTCTGCATCATAAAGTTATTCTCGATTAAACATGTCAGCTTACGAGCCAAATTCTCATCATTTGCGGGAGGTTTTAATTTTCTGCTTCAATATGAAGAAATTTGCGGCTGAGGCTCATCGAATGCTCTCAAATACCTATGGTGGGGCCGTTATTAGTAAAAGAACATGCCGAGAGTGATTTCAACGCTTCGAGAACGGTGATTTCAACGTCGAAGACCAGCATGGCAGTGGAAGAGAGAAGGTTTTCGAAGATGCAGAATTGGAGGCATTACTTGATCAAGACTCGTGTCAAACGCAACAAGAATTGGCAGGATCATTGGGAGTGACGCAACCAGCCATTTAAAAACCCCTGAAAGTCATGGAAATGATTCAGAAACAAGGAAATTGGGTGCCGTACGAGTTGAAGCCGAGAAATGTTGAACGGCGTTTGTGTGTTTGTGAACAGCTGCTTGCAAGGCAAAGACGGAAGGGATTTCTGCATTGCATTGTGACTGGGGACGAGAAATGGGTTCATTACGATAATCCCAAGCGCAGAAAATCATGGGGATATCCCGACCATGCTTCCACATCGACGGCCAAACCGAATATTCACGGTTCCAAGGTTATGCTCAGTATTTGGTGGGACCAGCTCGGCGTAATGTATTATGAGTTGTTGAAACCGACTGAAACAATCACAGGCGATCGTTATCGAACGCAATTAATGCGTTTGAGCCGAGCATTGGGAGACAAAGGGCCGCAATACAACGAGAGACATGATGGAGTGATTTTACAGCATGACAATACTCGACCCCATGTTGCGAAAGTGGTCAATACATACTTAGAAACTTTGAAATGGGAAGTCCTACTCCACCCGCCGTATTCTCCAGATGTTGCTCCCTCGGACTATCACTTGTTTCGATCAATTAGATACGGCTTAGCTGACCAGCATTTTCGGTCTTATGAAGAAGTGAAAAATTGGATCGATTCGTGGATCGCTTCAAAAGATGACCAGTTTTTCCAACGCGAGATTCGTATGCTGCCCGAAAGATGAGAGAAAGTAGTGTCCAGCGATGGACAATACTTTGAATCATAAATGTATAACCAGTTTCTTACAATAAAGCCTCGAATTTCGGAGAAAAACGGCGGAAGCAAAGTTATACACCCAATAGTTCATATTTCATATTACAATTGTGTAATTTCGCCATTATTTTCAATTTATAAATAAGAAGAGAACGACATGCATGGGAATGTGCTAATTGTCACACTCTGTACAGCCCCAAGAGAACGCAAGCCTTCAGGAACGTACATTGAACGTTCTCAAACGTCCAGGGATATTTGATGAACGTCTCTGAAGGTTTGTGTTCTCCTGGGGCAGATGTCGATATGTATTTTCCAGGAAACTGTATACACAGTGGAATGCAAACTCCCTAGGAATCTGTGATCAGAGAGAGATGGTTTACTCAACTAGAAACGATGAGGAATCTCTACCGAAGTGATGATAGAGGGAGAGATGAATCTCCTGCTGCATAGTATGTAGTTGATCAAATCGAAGTATAGAATATTTAGGTAGTCTGCATTCCATTGTGTATACACTCATTTTCAATTATTTATTTTGTTCGTCACTTTCTAAACGATTTTTTATGAGTAAACCGTTCAATTCAGTGGATTAATCATTACAAATTGTTGTGGAAACGACAGCCTCGAACGCGGGCTACAACTGAAATTTGAAAAGTATAGCTTGCCTACATGTATTTCTCCGTGCGAATAGTTTAAGTGTACGAGTGCGTCCGTGTATGATCCGTGCGATCGACTTAGGTTCGATAATCACCGAAGTCGGGCGTTGCGAAGCGTTTCACCAGTGATATTTAATTACGTGTGTGCTGAATCTTGCCCTTTCTTGTTGCTACGCTCAAATTTTATATCGCTTCTTTCAAGCTCATATGGCTCTTTGATTATTAATGCTCTGAACGTTTGAGTATCTCCTTGCATGTGTGATTTTGTTTGCGTAGTGTACTCATTAAGGGGGGAAATACAATTAGACCGACTTTCTTTTGCCCAAAAAACCAGTGAATTTCCCGTAGAACACGATGGTGGAACTCCGGAATCAAAATTCGAAGTCCTTCTATTAATTTTCGACGTTTTTCGGAGACACCTTATAAGTAGCGTATATCACCTCTAGAGCAGTCGACGCTGTATCTTTTTTTTTTAGTTCTGCCTTACTGTCGTATAATATCTGAGTGTCATATATGTGTATGTATACATCTGTGTGATGTACACTACATGTACACATACGTACATATACACATATATTTGAATGGAACCGCCGAATAGGAGTAGATAAGAATCGCACGCATCAGCTCCAAAATTTTCGTACATTGGTCAATTCAGAAGTGAGATACTGTATCTACAATGTCATCTTATCCAAAAGGTGGGAGAGGTGTCAATCATCGCGCACGTGATCGAAAAAAAAGAAAGTTTCACGGTAATCAATATTCAGCTAGTTCGAGTTCTGATTTAAATTCGTCAGATGCGGGTACTAGTACAAGTGCAAGGGAACTTTCCAACGTTGAAAAAGATGTGTCTATTAATCCGTTATTGGCGTATAGGGTTATAGACTTTTTTACCCTCTTCAATGCTCCAGCAGAAGTTCTGGTAGGCCATATTTGTGAAGGAACTATTCGCTTTGAAGAAACTGCAACACATGGTTCGGGCTTCAAGATCGTCGTTGTTTGCAGATGCGGTCGTCGTTATTTCCAATCCGGTCCACTTGTTAATACAGGCTACGAAATGAATCGACGTATAGTACTGGTCATGCGTTCACTTGGTTTAGGAAGAGCCGGTATTGATTTATTTTGCAACCTCATGGATATATGCGAAGGCTTACCACAGTCGTCTTATGCTCGGATAATCGGACAGTTATATGCATCCACGTTATCAGTGTTCACTTATTGCTGCCAGAAAGCCGCTGCCGAAGAAAAACAACAAAACGAACAACACGAAAGACCTTTGTCGCAGTTAAAGGTATCTGGGGATGGTAACTGGAAAAGGAGAGGCCTTCGGTCTTCATTCGGTGTTTACGACGTTAATTGGATATTACACCGGAAAAATTATTGATTTAATTGTGAAGAGCAGCTTCTGTTCGCAATGTGTTCACAAAAAAAAGAATTATCTAACGAACAATTCATTGAATGGTACGAATAACACGAGGAGATTTGTGCGAGCAATCATGACGGTTCGGCAGAAAAAATGGAGGGAGACTCTGTCGTCGAAATATTCCAAAGATTTGAAGCAAATTACGGTGTCAAGTATTCTCATTACATTGGAGATGGAGATTCGAAGACATTCAAGGCCATAGATACATCACCGTATGGCGATGAACTGACCGTGATAAAATGTGAATGCATCGAGCACATACAAAAAAGAATGGGAAGTCGCCTTAGAAATGCAAAAAAACAGTTCAAAATCGGCGGAAAAGGTAAAACTTCTGAAAATTATTCAAACCTCTTTTTTTATTCTTGTTCATTTCCATTTCACAAATATTTTTAAATATTTTATTATCAATTCATTTTTAGATTCAGACATTGTAGGTGATGAACCTGAACCAAAAGTAACCGACAGGCAAACTATCGACTACCAATTAAAAGGTGAAAAAAATTCTTCTGTGGCCATTGGTAGTGATTAAAATGTACTTCTGAACACGGCCCATTGTAAGTGTATCTCACCAATCATTTTGAATATCAATTTTATCCACATGATATTGAAGTGGATTTTTCTCACAAATTCTGAATAATCATATTTATATTAAACATTTTCTGTTGAGCACGTGTTGTTATCAGATATTCTCCAAAGGAATCAACAATTTTTACGTATAAGAAAACTTAGAAAACCCATAAAATTTAATGATATTAAATTTCGTGAAATCCTGGATATAATCAATATATAAATTTTCTTATCTTACAATAAACATATTATGGTAAATTTATTCTTGGATCCAGATTCAGACATTGAAGAAGATGAACATCGACCAAAAGTAATCAGCAAACCAACTGCCACTTACCAATCAAAAGCTAAACAAAATCCTTCCGTGGCCATTCGTGGTAGTAAAAATGTACTGAGAAACACAGCCCACCGTAAGTTATCTCACAAATCCAAGTTAAAAGTCCATCAAAAACTGATCATTCATATTCATATCAATCATTTTTTGTTAGGTATGTGTCATTAGATACTTTCCAAAAAATTCAACAATTTTTGCGTACAGAAAACTTCCATGGTTGACAAAACCCATTAATTCTCGTCAAATGTCATTAATTCATACCAATTCCCATTGAATCTTCCACAATCTTCTGACCAAATCCTATTCAACTTTTTTCAATTAGATTTAATCAGATGAATGCATTGTTTCCAATGTGATTCTGATTGAATCTGACGAAATGTGATTTAATCTTGTACAATGTTCTGATCAAATCTCATGGAGTTCTCTTTGTCTGATTCAATGAATTCTTTAATTTTATAATTTTCAATTGTGCCTAATCCTGAATATGGTGAGCATATAAATTTTGGTTATTTATTTTATATGAACATTTTATTATCAATCTATTTTGAGATTCAGATCCAGACATTGATGGTCATAGACTTGTACCAAAAATAAGCAGCAAACAAGCTGTTGATTGCCAATTAAAGAGTAAACAAAACCCTTCTGTCGCTATTGGTGATAGTAAAAATGTTCTTCTAAACACAGCCCATTGTGAGTGTATCTCCCACATTGTTCTGAACACGATCGTATTCACATGATATTCACGTTGGAAATTCATTGAAAAATTCTGATTAATGATATTCATGTTGATCATTTTTTGTACGACACGTGTTATCAAATAGTTTTCAAGAAATTAACAATTTTTACATACAGAAAACTCATATGATTTTATGATCCGAAATTCTGTAAAATCCTGGATATAGTAGACATATAATTTTTGGTTGTTTATTTTATTTTGACATTCTATCATCAATTTACTCCCAGATTCAGATTCAGACATGGAAGGTGATGAACATCATCCAAAAGCAATCAGCAAACAAAATGCCGCTCGCCGGTCAAAAGCTGAACAAAATTCTTCTGTCACAATTGGTAGTGGTAAAAATGTTCTTCTAAACACAGCCCATTGTAAGTGTATCTCCCAGATTGTTTTGACTACCAGTTTTATCCACATGATTTTCAAGTTGAAACTTGATTCAAAAATTCTGATTAATAATAATTTAATGATGATTTATGTTGATCATTTCCTTGTTAAGGACCTGTTTCCAAATAGTTTCTAAGAAATTTAACAATTCTCACTCACAGAAAACTTATTTGATTATATGATCTCAAATTCTGTAAAATCCTAGATATAGTGAACACATAATTTTCGGTTTATTTTGTTTGAACATTTTATCATCAATTCATTTTCAGATTCTGATTCATACATTAACCCTTCATAGGTAACGTCATTTTTACTACCTTTACACGGTAACATCGGGTCACTGGTGTCCGATGATTAAAATCTCGCTTAAAACGCTTTGAAAAATCTGAAAAAATTCATGGTGACTCATTTACTATCCTAGAATGAAAACGATGAACCATTTTGCCAATTTATTATTATTATTTTTTTGTATAATTAAATAAACAAATGAAAATGTTGAAAATTTTTTTGTTTTTTCAATAGCCATAACTTTTGATAAAATCAATATTTTATAATGATTCCAACGGGAAATAAAAGCTCAAGAGTTGCACTTTGAAGAAAGAAAACTCAAATTGCTGAAAAAATTCAGAGAATGCTTAAGTTTTGAGCATGGAAAATCGGTTTTTCAGAAAATGCATAAATGTATAAAGTTTACAATAAAGTAGACATTCCTTATTTCTCAACTAATGTATTGATGAAAATAACATTCATTCGAAATTTTATCTTATTAAGTATAAAAATATGAAATATTAAAATTATACACAATGAATACAGATTTCGTATCGGTGTTCTTCGCACGCAGGTTTGCGACACTTGCTGCAGCATAAAAATGTTTTCTTATCTTTTGACGGTTCACAATACGCACGGCGTTTCCGTTTGGACATTTTATTTGATTAAAAAATTTCGTGATTCTCAGTAGTATCCAAGATGACTCTCATATTTTGCTGCGTTGCCTTTGGTAGTCTTGGAATATTAATGCGATCGTGCAAATATGGCTTCACCAAAGCAAGAACTAAGTTATTTAGAAATTCACGACGCGTATAAATCTCGTGTTCGGCAAGTAAGTTCCACAGGATGCAGCTGTTAACTCCTGCCTGATCAATAATTCCAAAAAAATAAACGTAACGGCCATCTCGGTGTTTTTCTGGCACATGAATAATTGCCGCACAATTGATCGAAGACGTCTGTTCCACTTTTAGTTTCATTATAGTACAAAATTGTTTCGGGTTTTAACTCATCTTCATTCATCTTCACGGATTTATGCACTGACGACAACACGAGCACTACTTTATTCTTTTTGGGACAGTAAGAAGTCAACGAAAGTTCCCCGTTGTAGCCTACTCTCATTGTACCAGCAGAAGCGGTGCGTTTGAATGATTCTGGGATCTGCCTTTTGTTTTTCCGTAAAGTGCCAATCATTCGCAAATTGTGAGATTCAAGCATTTTTTTGAAACATTCCACCGAAGGAAACCAATTGTCGCATGTGATTATTCTGCCTGAATCGTGAATTGGCTCCGAAAGACGCCTTACAAAGAAAGTTGGTACAGATTCTGCGCGCTCCGGCTGAACCTTACCAGTATACGGAATCGCATTATACAAATAAAAGTTTTTTGAATCATTCAACGACAAAATTTTTATGCCATAGCGAGCTGGCTTCGATGGAATGTAGACGCGAGCTGAAAACTTACCCCTGAACCCCAACAGCTGCTCGTCTATCGTTAAATTTTTGCCCGGTGAGTAATTGTTTTGACAATTGCCGATAAACAAATCCCACAATTTGCGAATAGGAGCGAGCACATCAACCGTACGTCTCTCAACTCGAGTATTCTTGTCATCAAAGCGCAGCCGTGCCCCGATAAAACTAAATCTTTTTTCAGACATGACAGTCCTGTACAAATTACTCCCAAATTTATTAGACCACATTCCAGTCAGATTCGGATGATTGTTTTTGTTTACTTCTTGATAATACAATAAGCCGATAAATGCTTTCAATTCGTTAATTGAAAGAGGAGCAAAGGTTGCAGCTTCTGCATCATTCGCGTTGGGATCTACATTATGCCTCTCAATTCCAGTATTGGTCCATTTCAAAATCAGCTCAAGCATTTCATCGGTGAACAATACGTTCCACGATTCATAAGGATTGCTAGCATCCAAGCTATCACCTTTCGCTGTTGGTAAACGTAACCGCAAGGAGTCGGAACGACGACCGCGTGTTTCCGGAGTTTCGAGGCACCACTTATATTTATCCTTGCCGTACACAAATTTTCGCCGACGCCTTTGGACCGGTGCTGCTTCGCTTTCTTCATCTTCATCTTCTATCTCGCTTTCTCCTTCGTCTGAACACGAAGCTTCCGTCTCGGTGGATTCTTGATCCTCCACGTTATCTACTTCGCAGTCGCTCTCTTCGCCGCCGTAATTGACTTCTCGCTCTCGAAGACGCAGAATGCGATCAATCTGAGCAGATGATCGTTGAGACATATTTTCTACATAATGAAACACAAATTCCCATCAAAACATTACAAATAACCTCACAATTCTCAAGACGTGTTTATATTCAAGAATTACATTACAGTGCCTTGCCATATTATTAGGCCAGAGCTGATAAATCACTTTTTTATCATTTCAACTGCGATACTCGTTACTTTTCAGACACTTTTTTTAAATCTTCAAAGAGTATGTTGAAGATGATGAATTTTATTTACGTTTAGATTTATGTATCCTTGTGTAAAAACACACTTTTGTAGTAAAAAAATAGCAAGAAATTGAAAACACTAAATTTCTTACCTTGCACTATTTGCACTCGTTGTCGGTAACGTCGGGTCACTCGTGCCTTTTCCAAAATACGTGTGGCTCTCGTGACTGCTGGTAAGGTACTGCGGAGTCGGCACTTGGGGATCTAGTAGGCTACTACTATACAATTTTTTCCAGCACAGTTCGGTCGGGCTCCCTTCCCCCCTCTCCGAGCTACCAATGAGAGTCACTTTTGCCGAGGCACGAGTGACCCGACGTTACCTCGTAAGGGTTGATGATAATAAAGTTGAACCACAAATAACCATCCAACAAGCTGTCAATTGCCAATCAAAAAATAAACAAAATCCTTCTGTCGCAATGGGTGGTGGTAAAAATCTTCCCCAAAACACAGCACATTGTAAGTGTATCTCCCAAATCACTCTAAATATAAATATCATTCACTTTGCTCGGTGTGTCAGCTGGGTATCCTCTCAATCATTCCATGTGGAGCATGTATTATTACCAGATGTTTTCCAAGGGATTCAACAGTTCTCATGTAGCAAAAAGCATTTCGCAGCACGTTCTTAGAACGTGCATCTTTGTGAACGTACTATGACAGGGTGTCTAGCATCCGGGAAATTCGGGGAATCCGGGAATTGTACGGGAATTTTTTCTACTCGGGAAAAATCCGGGAAATGTACGGGAATTCTTTGAGAAATCGGGAATTTATAGAATGAAACAAAGAATATCTTCAATTTTTGTAGTGTGTCTGTTCAAATATATTTTCGGTCATATCTTTTATGATATTCATTAGGAATCTTCAGAATGAAGCTGGCAAACGTGAACCAGCAGATGGTGTATATTGAACCGAGCCAATGTGCATTTGAATTTTTCTAAAGTACACATTCTCAGAGATTAGGATCCACAAATTTCATTGATACAGGTTTCATCACTCCATGAAAATTTTGCAATTAGGTAGAGTCTACGTCATCTGCTAGCTTCAGTTTCATATCTTCAAATACTTCCTAGAACAGTATTATGAGTCGAAAACTTATCCAATTTTTTAATATGAATCATTGAAAAATTGTCAAAACCGCGTTTGAAAATATAAAATCGTCATTGGAAATTGCTTCTAAAACCAAGAAGGTGCGGCAACTGAAATGAATGATAATTTCGTACATGGAAAAATCTAGAGTATTAATATTCACAAAAATGATTGTCAATTTGGGACAAAAGATTATCACTGTAGAATATCCGTGTTGAGTTCACCAAAATTTCGTAGTGGAAATACTGAAATCTGATAGTTTTATTGTTCTCGCAGTGAAACTATAAACACTGAGAGGAAAGAAAGCGTGAAAATTGCAATCTCCATTAACGAATGGAAGACATCGCAGACAATAGAAGATAATTGCTCAACATCAGTTCAATAAATTACTATTCGAATAGTAATTTTCGTCATTCAAATAAAAATTTATTGAATATCGGAAGATTATCTTCTATTGTCCGCGATGTCTTCATTCTTTTTCCCTCACAGTGTATGTTGAGGGGAGTGACATATAAGTTTCAGAAGCAACAAAGCATATTTTCATCAATTTTTTTTCCAATAGTGTGAAAGAATTTTTCATCCAAAGTTTTAGGCATCTAGAAGAGTTAGGGATGCACACGATATGACGGTCGGAAGTGAGGAATAACCCTAGTAACACAACATTCGGAAAGCATGCCGAGAATATTCACAGCACATGCATAGAACATTCAATGTGCTGAGAAGGTTCGCAGAACATGCTATGAACATTCGTGTGTTACTTGGGAATCGATTATCTTGATTCTTACATGTTCCTGTGACATCCCCTCTTTTTTTTTACTATATTTCTCTATTAAATATGTATATAAAAATATATACAGGGTGTCCCATTTTAATCTGTCACTTAGAATATCTCGAAAACGAATGGATTCAGGAGGAAATGTTCCGGGAAAAAAATGTAAGAATCTGAGGGGGACATCCGATGGTTACCTTGGCTTTGACCTCAGATCCCACTTTCAAGGTCATTCTGAGGTCAACTCATGTTTTTTAAACGGAATCCCCTATTTTTTACTACCGGTTCAGATTCTACGCTGGAAACCAAGGAACTTTTGTCTCAAACGTTTTTTCGAAATCCCCATAGATGGCGCTCTAATTGATGAGGAAATGAGAATCCTCAAACCCTCGGATTGTATTCTGTCTAACAT
The DNA here is from genome assembly GCA_018340375.1 of Gonatopus flavifemur. NCBI lineage: Eukaryota > Metazoa > Arthropoda > Insecta > Hymenoptera > Dryinidae > Gonatopus > Gonatopus flavifemur. The sequence goes on along the minus strand of JAFFJZ010000027.1, from coordinate 3,332,694 downwards.
AATGCTCAACTCTTGAGTGTTTCTCATCTCCCGGAAATTGCCGTCGGCATCAGCGTTCCCCAATGTGCACCACGAGGAGATGGCGCAATCGGACTTTACACATCATTGTGGCCCTGAAAAGGGCCGCTTGTCTGAACTGGAGGTGTATCTTCGGGGACGCATTAGGCATTCGAAAGATGTTCAAGATATGCGCCGTTTTGCCTTTGACAAAACGTAATTCTTTTATGAAAGTTTTCTACAGTTGCTTGCAACGTAGCAGGTGTTATTGCTGTGCATGCTCTTCTTATTCGATCTCTCATGTCATCACGTGTTGTTGGAGGTTCACGGAATACAACATTTTTCATGTAACCCCACAAGAAAAAATCAGGTGACGTCAGATCTGGCGACCTAGATGGCCATCGCACAGGTCCTCCACGGCCAATCCACCTTCTGGGAAACTTCTCGTCCAGAAATTTTCGAACAATTCGCATGTAATGAGGAGGTGCTCCATCCTTTTGGAACCACATCCTTGATCTCACGTCAAGACTTACGTCTCCCATCAGAGCAGGGAGTTCGAAATGCAAAAAACGAAGATACTCCGCGCCAGTCAGGCTTCCTTCAAAAAAATACGGCCCTATGATCCTGGAATCTACAATTCCGCACCAAACGTTCACACTCCAACGGTGTTGATGATAAATCGTACGGACCCAGTAAGGATTCTGAGCATTCCAATAATGGCAATTGTGCCTATTGAGAATTCCAACATTGTGAAATATTGCCCCATCAGAGAACATAACGTGATGAGAGAAAGTAGGATCTTCTTCAATTCTCCGTTGGGCCCACGTACAGGAGTACAATCTTGTTATGAAATCCTCAGCTGTTAGAGATTGCACCAAAGTGATATGGTACGGATGATAATCCAACGATTTCAAGATACGCTGAGCTGTGGATCGAGGAATCCCGGTCATTTCCTCAATATCCCGAAGACTGATATGGGGATTAATATGAATCAATGCCAGCACAGACAGCGACCTTACATCAGGATCATTGTCATCCGCATGAACTTTCTTGTTCCTCTGTCGATTGAGGAGACCTTGACGAGCACGTTGTTCAAAAAATCGGATCGTAATGCGATTTGGACACCTCCGATCCGGAAAACGACGTTGAAACGTTCTCACAGCTTCAACATAATTTCCCCGCGCTTCACCAAGACACAACAAAACGTCAACAATATCGTTTGGTGCGTAATCAGACATGATATTTAGAAATGTGTTTCCTCCAAATGATAACAGAGGACTGAGCAGTTTGGGAATGCTGAATTTCTAAGGTATTCACACGTGAATCAAAACAATAACAATTTCCAAGAACAAAACCAAAACAAAACACCATGTCATGTGATGAGATTTTTAGAGGTAAAAATGCTATCTGTTTTCCTCATAACTTGTCTCATTCTCTGTTATCACCTATAAATACTGTTCGTGATCTTGGAGTTTCATTTGACTCTCGTTTTAACTTCTCAGATCATTACAATTACATAGTTGGTACTTCCATGAAATCTCTCGGATTCATCAAGCGCGTTTGTGAAGATTTTCGTGATCCTGTCGCACTTCGAACACTGTATTGTACTTTAGTTAGACCTCATCTTGAGTATGCGTCTCAAATTTGGAGTCCTCATTTAATTCGGGATTGTACAGACTTGGAAACAGTTCAGCATAATTTTCCGCGTTTTGCTGCCTATCAGATAGGCTGCCCGTTGAGCGTCACTGGTCATGATCACTCATTGATTATGGCTCTACTTAACTTGCCTTCCTTGGAATCACGTCGTTTGTTCAATGATTTCTCATTTTTGTATAAAATTGTTAATGGGAAAATTCGCTGCCCTCAACTGCTTGGACTTGTACGTTCTAATGTCCCTTCTCGTTTATTAAGACGCCCTAAACTGTTCAATCCAATTTCTTATAAATCGAGATACAGTTATTCTGATCCGGTGAATCGGATATCTATCCTAGCTCATTCTTACAGTGATGTGCTTGAATTATTTTCATCTCATTCTGATCCTAGAAATTCTCTTTCTCTCATTTGTCAGCTTTAATATCTCATTGTCCTTTTCACCTATAATTATACACGTTAACTGTTGTTGTAATATAAGATGCATGTAGTTGAGCATAACATGACGCTTAATGCTTTGATGCATGATATATATAATGTCGTTCAAATAATGTATATTTTATGTACCAAAGGGTCTTTTATACCCGTATGAACAAAATAAAATAAAAATAAAAACACAACCGACGGCAATTTCCGGGAGATGAGGAACACTCAAGAGTTGAGCATTATGTTAGACAGAATACAATCCGAGGGTTGGAAAATTCTCATTTTCTCATCAAGAGCGCCATCTATGGGGATTTCGAAAAAACGTTTGAGACAAAAGTTCCTCGGTTTTTAGCGTAGAATCTGAACCGGTAGTAAAAAATAGGGGATTCCGTTTGAAAAACATGAGTTGACCTCAGAATGACCTTGAAAGTGGGATCTGAGGTCAAAGCCAAATTCACCATCGGATGTCCCCCTCAGGTTCTCAAATTTTTTTCCGTGAACATTCCCTCTTGGATCTATTCGTTTTCGAGATATTCTGAGTGACAGATTAGAATGGGACACCCTGTATATATATACAGGGTGGGGCATTTAAAGTGTCGCGGGCGTTTTTTCCAAAAATAAAATGAGAAACGAGAAAATTTTTCCGACAAAAATTGTAGGGTATAGAGGGGGACATCCGATGGTGGCCTTGGCTTTGACCTCAAATCTCATCTTCAAGGGCATTCTGAGATCAACTCTTGTTTTTTAAATAGCATCTCATATTTTTTACTGCAGATTTGGATTCTAGGTCAAAAACCAAGAAACTTTTGTCTGAACCATTTTCCTGAAATCCGCAAAGATGGCGCTCTAATCGATATTGTTCCATACTGAATCTGACATTAGAATAACTCGAAAACGAAGGGTCTTGGAGGAGAATGTTTTGGACAAAAGTTGTCTGATTCCAAGGGGGACCCCTCGAACTGAAACGGAGGTGATGGGGTATAACAGACAAAACACAACACACCTCAATCGTCTACATCACTTGGATAATTTTAATGCAGTAGATGCTCAAAATGATGGCCTTCGACTCCAATACACATTTCAAAACGTTTTACAAAAGATTGCTGAACTCGTGCTAAAATATCTTCATTGATGCTCGCGCATGCATTGATGATTCGTTGACGCATATTCTCAGGTGTAGTCGGTGCTTGTTGATAAACTGTATCTTTTATGTATCCCCATAAAAAAAAATCTGGAGAAGTAAGATCCGGAGAACGGGCAGGCCAATGAACTGGTCCACGACGTCCTATCCATCGTCCAGGATAATCTCTGTCCAATATTTCTCGAGCTGTGACTGCATAATGGGATGGACAACCATCGTGTTGATACTACATATTCAATCGTTTCTGAATAGGTATGTCTTCAAATAATGTTGGAAGTACTTGATCTAAGAAATGTCTGTACTTCTCTCCATTTAGCGTATCTGCAATGAAGTACGGTCCAATCACTCGAGATCGAAAAATACCACACCAAACATTCACAGCCCATTGTCTTTGATGCTTCACTTGACGTAACCATCTTGGATTTTCTATCGCCCAGTAATGCATATTATGTCGATTTACTTGACCATGATTGGTGAACGTCGACTCATCAGAAAATAATATCTTGATGAAGTTGTTATTGTGCATTTGCGCTAGACCCCATCGACAAAACTGTACACGATTTTCGAAATCATCACCGTGAAGGTCTTGATGCAAACAAATGTGATACGGATGGAATTTGTGACGTTTCAGTATTCGAAGAACACTTCTTCGAGAAATTCCTGAATGGAGTTCAATTTCACGAGAGCTCACGTGTAGATTATTGGCTACTGCAGCTAGTACATTAACTTCCGCATCTTCTCCGCTAACAGTTCTCATTCGATGTCGTTTTTCCCTTGTAACACTTCCCGTTTCTGAGAATAATTTTGTAATGCGTTGGAAATACCTAATGGATGGCGTTGTTCTTTCAGGAAATCGTTCTGCATACAAGTCATATGCTTGTCTGGGGTTCTTATGCACTTCCCCGTAAATGTAGATCATATCGATCTTTTCAGAAACCGTGTATCGGATATCCATGATTTTCAATTTGTCATAAACCAAGTAATAATCAAATGTAACTGACAAACTGACTCTCAAAATCGTGAATTTTCACTGAACCCCGTCGTTTGTTTACATCGCGTGAGCTCTGAATGGTGGTAATGTAGACGATTGAAATGTGTTGTGTATTGACAACTTTTGTACGAAGCATTCTTTTGCAAGACCCTTCGTTTTCGAATTATTCGAATGTCAGATTCAAAATGGAACAATATCGATTAGAGCGCCATTTTTGCGGATTTAAGGAAAATGGTTCAGACAAAAGTTTCTTGGTTTTCGACCTAGAATCCAAATCTGCAGTAAAAAATATGAGATGCTATTTAAAAAACAAGAGTTGGTCTCAGAATGCCCTTGAAGATGAGATTTGAGGTCAAAGCCAAGGCCACCATCGGATGTCCCCCTCGGTACCCTACAACTTTTGTCCGAAAAATTTTCTCGTATCTCACTTCATTTTTGGAAAAAACGCCCGCGACACTTTAAATGCCTCACCCTGTATATATGTATATGTATATATTTTCATACGCATACATGTATGCAACTTTTCAAACATATATTTTCACACATACTTATGTGTATTCTTTTGTTCATTTAGAGTTCTTTTTCATCTAAAGGAATATTAGTCATAGCATTTTCTTGTACGATATTGGTACGCCATTGCTTCAGTTTTGACATACTCTTATACATATAAACTAAGCGTGATAGGGGAAGTAACTGAACAGAGTCTTATTGTTCATGGACTATGAGACAATGGTGACGTTCCCAGATACTTGACACGTGCTGTCCTGATTGTCAAAAATTATTATACAAAATCTTCATGCTCTATATGAATTAAATTTTGGATATGAACTTTTCAAACTTCACTCCTATAAAATCATTTTATTCTATTTTCATGTCTCTATGGGCAAAGATTTCAATGCCCTACAGATTATTTGTTCATATGACAAATTCATTTGCATTGAAAGCTTCAACAGTGGTTTTTAGGATTATGATCTCTGGCTTTCCCTCAGCCACACACAAATATACTAGATCATGCTGGATTTTGTGAAATGATTCAGTTGATTCTACTGCAAAAGTTGTAAAAATTCTCAAAACATTGAATTTATTGGACTTATAAGACAAAATTTGATCATCTTATAATGAAACTTTAAAGAACCTTTGGTCCGATCAGTCCAGTAAATTCTGTAACAATTTCTCATGTAAAACTGGGTCATTGATGAAACTGCTGAGAATTTTCAGAGGAATATTACATAGTTTCCTTGCTAAATGAATGATATTTCTATAGCACAAATGCCTACGTTTTTGAGAATTGTCAGCACCCGAAAGTACCAAATGTTTATATGATCTCAAGTGACATTTCTCGAAATCGGGACCATTGTGTATTGTATGTGAGATCTTGAAGCATGGTAGGAGGTGAGGAAAAGCCATAGAGGAAAATCTTCTGTATTTTTTTGTATGATGTACCAAGCCCCCGCTAAAAAACACAAATCGCCCCTACATACAGCATATTAAAGAGCGAGTAGAGCCCTGTAGAGACACATTCGAATTTTCTCAGCTCAATCAAACGTTTCAATTTCCTAACCCAGTCAGACTTCAATCTTCTTCACATCTTCATCTAATATTATTTGATAATCAGTGAAAATTCATTTTTTTTATTCTCTCCACGAGTGACCTAATTACAATAACTCACGAGTAAGTAGAACACGAACCTCTACTAATGGTTCTTCATTTCTTTTCTAACTTTTCTTCTTTCTTATAAATTCTCTGGAATTCTAAGGTTTCCGCTAAACGATTCACACGAAGTCATTGGTGGCGAACGTGAATCGAGAGTTAGAAATCTAGAAATTGGACAGGTCTGAATATTTTGCACCTGATTGCATGATTCAGATTTTCAGTTTTACCATCATATATTTTCCTTTTCTCATTATTCCTTCAAGTTCCCACTGTACGATTCACGCAAAGTCATTGGTGGCGGACGTGAGTCGAGAGTTGGAAATCTATGAATTGAACAAGTCTGAATATTTTGCACCTGATTGCATGATTCAGATGTGTCAGTTTCACTATCATATTTTTTCCTTTTCTAATTATTCCTTCAAGTTTCCACTGTACGATTCACGCAAAGCCATTAGTGGCGAACGTGAGTCGAGAGTTGGAAATCTATGAATTGAACAAGTCTGAATATTTTGCACCAGATTGTATGATTCAGATTTAATTTTTCAATCCTCAATTCTTTTATTTTTCTTTCTCTCTCCACTCATCTCCTCATCTTTGATGATAAATATGAATTAGTTCTTTTTGGGCCTACACAGATTTTTTTTTGTAGTGATTAATATAATATCGTCCCTCCTTGAAGCTGTTGAACCTTTAGAGAGGAGAATAGTTTTTCGGAGAGGACTTTTAAAAGGAAAAAATCCACCCCTTCCATCCAAGCAGAGTTTCAAATTAAAAAAGCACATCCTGCAGGATGAGAGTGAGTTGGCTAGAATCAAGAGGAGGATAGCTGAATTAAGAGCGCAGATTCTCGAGGAGACAATAAAAATTACTAGGAGAAAATTTATTAAAAGCAATTTGACTCGGGATGTCCGATCGCAAAAATCAAGAAGGCCCAAGCTTCCACCCAGGTGTCGGACCTCCGTAAAACAAAAATTAGAATTCCACAAATGTGGGAAATGCACTAATTTATCCAAGGAATATTCTTCAATGTCTTATGAAGACATTAGGAAAATTTGTTTCACGCAGGAGGAACTACAGGAAATCTGTTCCTATCGAGTTTCCTATGCCGGTGCCTGGGAGGCTTGGAGAAACGAATAGATTGTAGACATATATATATATATATACATATATGAACATGTATACAGGGTGATTCAAAATTCGCGCACTCTTTTTTGGGAGTAGATTCCTGATGAAATTCTAAAACGATTTGTCCTTTTGCACAATGCTCTTCGACGCATAATTTCCGAGATATAATTAATTAAAGTTCACTAATTATGGGGTGGATCCATCGGTCATTCAGGAGCGTCATAACAGAACAAGAGAGGAAGGTGCTTGCAGAGGGCGCTCATACGATCAGCTGATCGGTATAATCGATACGATTTACCAACATACAAATTGGTAAATTTTCTCTGTAGAACGATTGAATTCGTCGACACTGTGGAAAAATTGATCCTTGTCATGAATTCTTATCACGATATGCTGTAGGTGAAAGTTGTAATTTCAGTAATGATTTTTATCACGCAGACAAATGTAAAATAGTGTTATTTCGGAGGGATAGGGATTCAAGTGGGAGAAAAAAGTATAACTACTCGTTTTCAATCAGAATTTTCATGTAAAAAAGAAAACATGAGAATTTTCATTCATCCGATACCCAATTTGAACGGTTTGATTAGTAAGTTTAACACAAGAGATTGAATTCCGAATCCTGTATTCTGATAGGTCGAGAATCAATGTATATTAGATCAATCCTCGGCCGTTTCAAATGATTCTTCTGAAGAATGTGTTTTTGACTTATCCCAACCACAACATTGAACAATGATGAATTTATTCGAATTCACCCTTTTTACATCATTCGATGATTATAAAGGGTTTATCGAACGTTAATTACGTACAAGTTGAAGTAAGTTATTAACGTTCGATAAACCCTTTATAATCATCGAATGATGTAAAAAGGGTGAATTCGAATAAATTCATCATTGTTCAATGTTGTGGTTGGGATAAGTCGAAAACACATTCTTCAGAAGAATCATTTGAAACGGCCGAGGATTGATCTAATATACATTGATTCTCGACCAATCAGAATACAGGATTCGGAATCCAATCTCTCGTGTTAAACTTACTAATCAAACCGTTCAAATTGGGTATCGGATGAATGAAAATTCTCATGTTTTCTTTTTTACATGAAAATTCTGATTGAAAACGAGTAGTTATACTTTTTTCTCCCACTTGAATCCCTATCCCTACGAAATAACACTATTCTACATTTGTCTGCGTAATAAAAATCATTACTGAAATTACAACTTTCACCTACAGCATATCGTGATAAGAATTCATGACAATAATCAATTTTTCCACAGTGTCGACGAATTCAATCGTTCTACATAGAAAATTTACCAATTTGTATGTTGATAAATCGTATCGATTATACCGATCAGCTGGTCGTATGAGCGCCCTCTGCAAGCACCTTCCTCTCTTGTTCTGTCATGACGCTCCTGAATGACCGATGGATCCACCTCATAATTAGTCAACTTTAATTAATTATATCTTGGAAATTATGCGTCGGAGAGCATTGTGCAAAAGGACAAATCGTTTTAGAATTTCATCAGGAATCTACTCCCAAAAAAGAGTGCGCGAATTTTGAATCACCCTGTATAAATATATAATTATGAATATGAAATTCATAAAATTTTAGAAAACCTTCCAATTTTATTTTATGTTTTATTTGATATTTCCATCGTAATTTTTATAATCATGATAACCATTTCAATGTTTCAATCAGTGAATTGGAATTTATATGAACTCTGTGTGTTCATTGGATCCCCTGATTCATATTTTCCACTCCCCCCTGTCCTTGTTATGGAACAATAAAAGTAGGGAATCTTGAACACTAGAGGAAGGTCAGTAACCTTTCTTCCCTTCAGTTATTGAAGGCAAGTTCGTTTCAATATACATTGAAACGAGATTTGCTAGACGTAACATTCCCATGAAATATTTAACGCATGGATTTTCGACTTTGTGCATAATGAAACGGAATAATGGATCATCTTGGTCTTATGCACAAAATGAACCAAAATATGCTTCCAATGTCATTTCGATATATAGATTTCGCAAAATCGGTATATTGAAACGATATCGAAAGCATATTTTGGTTTATTTTGTTCATAAGATTTGAGATGATCAATTATTCCTCAATTTCGACCGATATATAGAACAGTAACATTTGAACAATATTTTCCAAAATTCTGAACTGGAAATTTTGAGAACTTAGCCGATGGGGGTTGATTTTCGGATACTTCCCGAAAAAAGTGCCTTCGCAGTGAATACGATAACTTCCCTCTCTTAGACTCTTACTCCGATTGACTTTCAGAACTTCGGGGAAATATTCTTGAAACTTTGAATGACCAGATCAAAAAATAAAAGAACAATCAATTTTCCGAAATTTCGAAACCTATTCCACCCCTTAAAGTGATACCAACGACCCCTGCAGATACGACCAGAACCATTGGTTCGAAAAGGAGACGACCAAAACTATTCTAACAAAATATTCGAAAATGGAGCAATAAAATCAAAATATCGCTGTATATACACTTTTTTCAAACAATAAAGATGGTCTTTATAGAGCGATATTTCGATTTTAGTGCTTCATTTTCGAATATTCTGTCAGAAAAGATTTGGGTCGGGTTGTATCGTCAGGGATCGCTGGCATCCCCTCAAGTTCATCGAAAACATCCTCCAGCGATACTCTTTTTCTGTGAATTCCCGCATGGCACGAACTTGTCCCTAATGAACTTCCATTATGTCAGTTCCGAGAGAATTGATAAAGAATTCTTGATAATTCTTTAGGAACTCATTTTGAATACCAGGGACCCATGAAGAACTCGTACTGAACTATTATAACGAGGACTCTTAAAGAATCCTACGATGGATTCATGAAGAACTTTTTATGAATTCATCGAGACGAGCGTGCTGTATGGGTTGATAGTCACTTTTTCAATTATTAATAGTTTTACAGTATGTCTAGTCCGAAAATTTTTGTTTGTTTAATTGGTCATTTCGTTCAACCTGGAATTTTGATTGACCGATTCCGATGGAATTCCCTGTCTTCTCATGCATCGTGAATTTCCAATTGAATACATTATATTTGATTTTACAGTAATCGTGAAATCACATTCGATTTGAATTCGAATGGATCACATATAATTGCAAACATGGGAATGAAGTTTCTTTCCCAATATTTTCACAAATATGACGGGTTTCCTCCGTATGGAAATATTCCGCTGGATTATTCTGAATGAATGATCTTTGAAAAAAATACCATTTTCTCTTTAAAAATCTGAAAAACTCTGACAAACTCCGAGATGCCATGAAATTTTGATGGAAAATCTAATAAGTTTGAGATATTTTGTACATTCTTCCAAAGTTGATGAAAGTCCTCAATAGTTCATTAATTTTTTCAGGCAAATAGGAACGAACTCACGCTCAGAAGGAATTCAAACAAAACTTTCATAATTTTTCAATATTTTTCTAACTATTGAAAAAAAAATGGTTCAATTTTCAAACAATTTTTCACGTGTGGGATTTGAATAGAAATTATTATTGTCTTTATAAAATTACAAAATTTTTCAATAATTAGAAAAGTGTCAAATATTTATCACAGTTCCGTCAGAATTTTTCCAGAGCGCAATTTCGCTCCTACCCTGCACGGAAAAAATAAGTCACCAAAATTTTCGTTGACTAGGACAACGAAACTTTTGAACAGAGCACAAATTCGAAAAGGAATCGTCCCCTGAATATTGCTGATCGATTTGGACACGATACACGGGATGAATCAAGGCATGACACTTCCCTGGTAGAAATTTCCTCTAGTACACCGAGAGTTACTTATAAGTTTACCTATCTTACTTGTGAGTCACTCATAAGGAAAACTTACGAGTAACTTAGTAGAATGTAACCCGTCACTTAACTGAATTCTAGCCATCAAAACTAGCAAGGCACTCAGTAGTAACTGACCAGGAACTTGTAAGAAACTAGCGCCACACTCATGACAGCAATTATATGCCAAAAAAGTTGTGAAGTTATAATAATACAGCAACAATGATTATTCAGTAAAATATGCATGCTTTGGCCCAAAATGTTTTCGAAAATAAAAAATTGAATTTTGAGCAAAAATCATGTTTCAGAGGAGACACTTGCAGATTACCACCAACGTTCACTTCGTGCTCAATGCGATGGAGAGAATATTGAAAACCTCGGAGAGAATCGTCGAACCTACCTGAACCAATTCCTACCTAATGTTGCGCGCAGTTGCGCGATCTACTATCCTAACGCCCTAAGCTAGACCAGTACCTACCAGTGTTGCGATATTCAAGCATCTGGGAAAATTTAATGGCTACGTCACGCACTAACACATACGAGCTCTCGTCGGTGAGCCATCCCCACCATCGGACAGCGTGCGAGATATATATATGCGTTGTTCGGTTTTACTCGGTAAACGTCGATCGCGGTCGACAAACCGAGGGAGAAGAAGTATGAATGTTTCTTTGTCTCTTCTCATTCTAGCGATTTCGTCGGTTTTCGTAAAGAATATGATTTTTTGCTGGCGATGACATATATATACGTCGTCATAGTAACGAGTTCGAACTTCTCTTTCTAGCGCATGGATGTAATAAAAGACCCGCGAGCTTTCAAAATCAAATGAAATTCAATAATTGATTAATTACAAACATTCGTTGCTGAGAAATTAAATTAAATAGGAAATACAAATAGAAAAATATTGATATATCTCGGATTGAAAAATTTTATGAAAATCGGAGTAAAAAAATGTAATTGAAATGAATCCCCATTTTGCATCGGGAATTTCTTATTCAATAGGGCATTTATCATCAATGTTCTTCGATAAGAACTTGATGTCTTTTTTTATTGGAAAATTTGATCAGTGTAATAAATCTCAAATTTGCAACAACATGTCTTAGTGAATAACATTTTCCTTATCACCGTGTTTTCATTAACAATTAAAGCCTTTCACGGTTAGACAATCTGTTTGACTCCCAATTGAACCAAATGATTTCTGCATCAGAATCAATAGAAATCAATGGGTTCAATGGAATTTTTAACCAGGGTTTCCTGCTGGAAGTTTCCAACATAGAACGACATGAAACGATAAATTCCAAATTAATTCTGAAAAAAAACTTTTTAAGAGTTCTTTTAGAATAAAAATAATTCTTGAAGAATTTCAAACAATTCGATTCGTTAGACATTCCCGAGTTCTGTTGAAATTCTATGACTTCTTAGAGAATTTCAATGAAAGTAGGAAATGTCTGACGAATCGGATTCCTTCAAGAACTCTTTTAAAACTGTTCGTATTCTGAAAGAGCCCCTTAAGATCAGCATCCATTTGGGGTTCTTTTGTGCTATCTGGGAATTCATTACTGATTCTCATGTGTTATTTGCATCGGGTGAAAATATTTTGAATATATAATCAAAACTCATCCAATAAACATCCCGTTCCTCAAGATATCTTTACGGAAAGTCTAAGATGTCTGATGCCACACTTTCAGATACCTTAGACCCTCGTAAAGATGTCTCAAAAAACGGAATGTGTATTGAGCACTTGCAGAAGGGATTAGACCCGAAGGGAACATGAAGCTTCAGCGAACGTTCAGATTAGATCTGTATAGATCGGTCCAGAGCTTTACAGGAGCTGACTTTTAGATTCACGAACGTTTCACAAAGGCTTTACGAACGTTGAAATATCCGCCTCGAAATACTTTCAAGGAAGATAGATTGAACGTTCATGAAGGTTCATCGAAGGTTTGATGAAACCTCACAAAAATATCTATACTTATATTAATTTCCATTAATTGACATGAATAATCATGAATTATCAATGATCAAAAATCAATGGAAATTGATATAAGTATAGATATTTTTGTGAGGCTTCATCAAACCTTCGATGAACCTTCATGAACGTTCAATCTATCTTCCTTGAAAGTATTTCGAGGCGGATATTTCAACGTTCGTAGAACCTTTCTGAAACATTCGTGAATCTAAAAGTCAGCTCCTGTGAAGCTTCAAACCGATCTACCGGGTGTTTCAGAATTCGCTAAAAACTTTACACACTTTATTCTGCAGTAAAAATACAATAATTTCCCGTTTGACAAAAATTTTTCCGAGGCTTAGTTCCCGGGATATTAGCATTTTGAAATTTTTTTTCAAATCCAAATTACTCGAGAGCAGCATGTGCTACATACTGGAGCTTTGCACCATTATTTAAGTTGGAAAACGTCGGATCTCTGAAAAAAAATTCAACCATCCTACCATTTTTTGTTCCAGAGCTACAGCGATTTGAAGTTGCTGAATTCTGATTGGCTGTGAGCTCAAAAATTTCAAATCGCTCTTGCTCTAGAACAAAAAATGGTAGGATAGTTCAATTTTTTTTCAGAGATCCGCCGTTTTCCAACTTGAATAATGGTGCAAAGCTCCAGTATGTAGCACATGCTGCTCTCGAGTAATTTGGATTTGAAAAAAAATTCTTAAATGCTAATATCTCGAGAACTAAGCCTCGGAAAAATTTTTGCCAAACGGGGAATTATTGCATTTTGACTGCAGAATAACGCCTGTGCAGTTTTTTTAGTGAATTCTGAAACACCCGTATACAGATCTAATCTGGACGTTCGCTGAAGCTTCATGTTCCCTTCGGGGACAGTGTTCTCCCGTATGGAAATATTTCGCTGAAAAATGTCTGCAACACTCTGAAAAATCTCTGAAAAAAAATTAAAAAACTCTGAGGAACTCTGAGAAACTCTGAGAATCTGAGAAATCTAATATTTTTGGGACATTCTTTACAGACTTTTTTCAGACTTTTTTCAGAGTTTCTCAGAGTTTTTTCATTCTTTTTCAGAGGAATAATAACGAAATTGCACTCTGAAAAAACCCTGACAAAACTCTGATGGATTGCTAACATTTTTCTGACTTTTAGAAAAAAATTAAAAAATTTTCAAACACTTTTTCACACATGATATTTGAATACAGCATATTAATGGATTTATAGAATTTCAGGATTTTTCAATAATCAGAAAAATGTCAACAATTTATTAGGGTTTTGTCAGAGTTTTTCAGAGTGCAATTCCGTTACTATTTCTCTGAAAAAGAATGAAAAAGTCTGAGAAACTCTGAAAAAGTCTGTAAAGAATGTCCCAAAATATTAGATTTCTCATCAAAATTTCAGAGATTCTCAGAGTTTTTTCATTTTTTTTCAGAGATTTCTTAGAGTTTTGCAGACATTTTTCAGCGAAATATTTCCACACGGGCTGGATAACAGAATAAACGTCTCCAATCGGAAAATTCAAATAGTGTTGATTATTAATGTGTCACATACATAAAATTATCATATGTAAGTAACATTATTGATGATACTGTAATATATATTAGATTATTTGGACTATTTGAAAGTGATGCCAATGTATCCCGTTTTTATTGGTTTACGGCCCTCGAATTTTCTAGCGATGCGCAGTTAGCAACAATGACGTACCATCGTATTCGTTCTTTTGTCTTTTGTTCGTTATCCTTCCAATGTCTTCTCGTGCGTAAACATTGTTTCTCTATTTTCTGATCAAAGTTATTGTAAGTGCGTTTAATTATATATATTATTGTTAAAAGATTTTATTGTTTCTATTGTTTTTTGCATTTGTGCATACTTTTGAATTTTGTTCTTCTATATTCTTATTATATTCTTATATATATTATTACATTGCACGTATTTTTCTTATCACATTTTTCATTATATTTTCGTATTACTCGTTACATTACGTTATATTTACTGATTATATTCAATTTCCCTTTCAATTCCATTTTTCATTACATTTAACATTTTTATCAAATTTGATATCTTCAATTCCATTGTGTTGTTTTATTTCATTTTGTATCATGAATCCATATGAAGTGATGGAGCCTGATAAAAGCAAAAAATATTTGAAACGACTGAATCTTTCTAAAGAATCCGTCAATCCAGATTTTCGCAAATATATTACCATAATCGACGGTGTAGAAAGTGGTTTTTTTTGCACTCTATGTGAAACAAATTATTCAGGGGGTAATTCCGAAGCTGAAAAGCATCTTTCATCACAGAAACATCAAACAAAGACGTGTTTTCCTGTTGAAACAGAACCAAATGTTGAAAATAAACGGCGGAAAGTATGTACACTAAAATTTCCAGTGTCATTAGTGAACGATCCACGATACCATCCATACTTACACGCGGTCCCGGGTCAACTGAATAATTTCAAGTGCTCGGCATGTTTCAAGAGTTACACAGGTGGGGCATCTCAAGTGAATCTCCATTTCGGAAGATTGAAGCATTTGGAGCATGTGAAAAATTGAATTCAACTGTAACACTGGTTGATTGTAAAAGCTCAATGACCAGTTGTTCAATGACAACACATAATTCAACGCTCGATCCGTATGAGTTTTCTTGCAATTCTGACCCAATTGAACCATTTCCGCGAGAATCACATATGAAATGCTCACCAGAACATAACAAACTACCTGTCATTACTCATTCAGCATTACAATCTGGAACAGAGTCAATTGTAAGTGCGGATGATTTTGGAAATGTGGATATTACATCCGAGTTTTGCGAAGTGGAAGACCCAATACATCGAGATGTTGCCCGCGCGGAAATTTTGTTATCTACTTTCGTCGCGGAACACAACATTTCTGTTTATGCAGCCTCTGCTTTGATGGAAACGTTGAAAGTTGCTTTTACTGATTCGAAAATCGCTCAAACGCTTCAGCTGAAACGAGATAAAATCACTAAAATCATTGTGAACAATGTCGCGGTTGTTGAGACTGAAAAATTGGTCAAAACTATTCGAACTAATTCGTTCGGCATTCATGTTGACGGGTCAGTGGATCTCGCAAATAAGAAGAACTTGGCTGTTTGTGTGCGGTTCATCGATGATGAATTGGGTATCCCAATCAGCCAATTGTTCAAAATGATTCAGCTGAATGCGATTGATTGTTCCCACACAAAAATATTTGCTGTCCTTGAAAGGCTGCTACACGAGCATCAAATTTCGATGCGAAATATTAGCTCATTATCAACGGATAATGAAGCAGTTATGACGGGAGAACATAATTCTGTTGCCACGTTGTTGAAGAACAAATGCAACGTTTTCATATCTAGGTGTGTTTGCCATATTAGTGCATTGGCGGCAATGCATTCGGGCAAACATATCCCCAACGTGGTTCAGAATTTTGTTCATGATATAGCCACCTTTTTCCGTAAAAGTGCTAAACGGAACGAAATTTCCGTCGATGTAGCTTTGGATAGAGGTGTTACTCCTAAACAAATTTTACCTTTATCTAACACACGTTGGCTAGAATTACAGCGTTGCATTGAAAGGATTATAGAGCACTGGGATGTGATTGAAGAAGCGTTAGAACGTTGTTCCCAGGATGAGCATAAAGTTACAAGGAAGTCTGTGTCGTTGATACTGAAACGACGAAGCATGAAAACTGTGGCAAGTACTCAACGTAGGAAGAAATCTCCGGCCACAAACTTACTTGAGACTATGCATAATCCTGAATTGAAGGCATATCTTCTCTTTTTGGAAGTTTCCCTCAAGGAATTCAACATATATAACGCTTCATTTCAAACAAAGCTCACAAAAATCCAAGATGTATATCACGCTTCTCTTGATCTTATAAATGGATTTGCAAAACGATTTGTGCGAAAACCCCTTCTTGGGATTCCAGAACAAATTGTACGCCTTGATCTATTTGACGAAGGTAATTTGCGAATAGATGATGAGCGCATCGATTTGGGATGGAAATGCGAACAATTCATTGCTGAATCCCTGAAAAAGCGTGAGGCATTAGATGAGAATTCCATTACGAGCAATCACGAAAAAGCGAAGACCTTACCTTTTGACAGTGAAGAGTGCAAAAGAAATCTTGACTACGAGGCTGTTGCTCGTATTAGAAATAATTGTATAGATTTTTGCCGGACAGCCATTTGTCAATTGCACGAACGCTTAAATTTGACGGCGGATTCTTTTTATAAACATGTATCCGTCTTCAGAGCGGAATCCGCACTTTATGATGACCGGAAAACATCTTTTGCATCCGTATCTTTTGTTGCGAAACAAATAGGCATTGATGTAACAACAGAACTCAGGGCCGAATGGCATTTACTTAAGCAATTGCCCAAAGAAGGTGCAAAAGAAATCTTGATTAATATGGATTTCGACCAGATGTGGTCAATGATTTTAAATTATGAATCGCCTAACAAAGGTACGGAATATTTCCCTAATCTGAGGGCTGTGGTTAACCGTGTCCGGACTATTGCGCACTCTAACGCTGAGGCAGAAAGGGTGTTTTCTGTCGTCACTGATGTCAAAACAAAAAAAAGGAATAAAATGGGGAAACAATTATTGAATGCCATTTGTATGATAAGGAGTTCATTGAAAGCGTACAATTTGAAAAGTTCCACCATGCTCGTGACTGAATCACACTATCAAAAAATGGCATCCAATATTTTGTACGCAAAATACTAAAAGTAATTATGTGATACACCAACAAAACTCATGAAATATTGAATCATTGAACTTCCCCGTGATTTTTCATCTAGTGATTGATGATTTTGTATCTTGCATTACAATGAAAAAATCGGCATGGAGAACCATACAGTACTTCCATTCCCTCAATGAAAATGAAAATACATGTTTATTGCACCTTTTCGGTTTTTGAATTTGCATTAAAACGTGGCATAAATTTTATTGCAATCGAATAACCAGAAACGAAAATACATGTGGTGGCAAAATCCCAATTTCCGATCAAATTTGTCCTCTCCTCTTCCCGCTTTTCTGTGAGGATCAAGTTGAAACTTATGGGAAAACGCAATTGGCACTTCATGAAACTGAGGTGAAAATTGTATAAAGATCGGGGGATAGGAACGGAAGAAGAACTCCGAATTCTGTGATTTTATTCCATTGTGAAATTACAGATCTAAACTCGGGCAGGTTTGAGATAAAAACTCAAACAATCATTCATTTCCGTTAATGTCAGTTGCGAGATGGAAAATGAGGAGAAGGTTTTTTGATTTGCTATTACGCGAGTTATTTTCTTGCGACAACAATAAATTTTATTTCATGGAAATAAATATTTGTCCCTTCTGAATTCAGTTCCACATATTTAAAATTATATGTAAAATATCCGAAATTTTCACATGAACTCCTATGCAACTGTACTGAAATTGGATTTTCAATACCTGTATCTAAGTTCTGTTACAGGTTTTGAAAATAATTCAATGTTTATACCAATTAATTTCATATGTAGTACTTGAAAGTTCACGTATGAGTTTTATGTACATGTACATTAATATAAATTTATACTCAGAGAAAAATCTGGTTCGCATAACCATAACAAGTAGTTGATTTTGGTTTTGACGTTTTTATCCAGTTGCCACAACTACAGGAATCATAAACAGGAATTATTGACCATACGAATATACTCCCTGTAACCATGTTGCTCATTTGTCAGCGTATACAAGCATGAGAATGATTTTCAATACTGAAACACGAAATTTCATATAAATATTTGAAAAAAACTTCTAGCGCTGTATACTGAAATTCATGTTTTTTTGGTAGTGCACGATACATGGCACAATTATTGCTCTCCTCGCAATTATCAATCATTTGCCAAGAATGATAGACATTAAAATATTATTATATCATTGATACAACATGGGAGTTCAAATGGACACGCATGACGATTTTGAAATGAACTAATGATTGAATTTGAGGACCCAGTAATTGTCCATTTTATCTTATATCGATCACAAAAGCATTGTCCTGTGCATCATTGCGAATAATTTTATCGTGAGTACTTGCGACTAATTAATTGTGAAATAAGTATACGGAGGCGTTGTTTCTTTGCGAAAAATGCTTTTTCTTCGCAAAAACGATTGATCTCAGTTACAGTTTATTTTGATATATTTTTGTATGTACGTATGTATCTATGTTTGCGGCTCTACTCATCAACTGTTGGAGTATTCTTCTTCCACATTGCAGCATTTCCATGCACAATGAAATGAGCAAAGTTGTTTTCATTCTGCAGCTTGAATTTGTTAGGAGCTTAAGTGCAAATTATGCATCTGTCCGAAATGCTAAGTAGTGAAGCACGTCATTACAGTATTCAAGGAATAATGCAGTCCACCATTTGATCATATAGTGCACGATATTAATAATGCAGTGCATGGTTCAAAAATGCAGTGCATGGTTCGAAAATGCAGTCACTATTGGATTAGCAAATCGATTGGCGGCGCATTTCTTGGTCCGATCGGTCAAAGAACATCTACAGACATCACGACTTTGAAGAAAAGAAGTTCTCAAGTTCCGCGCGGAAGTGTGATTGTGTAACATCTTCAAATCTCCATATCAAAGTGCACTATTGATCATATCGGCCTGATGTCTTCACATATCTTTGATCATTGGCGTTATAACCAAGACTAAATTTTTGTCCTGCAGCAAGGAAAAAGTGCATTCAGACTTGATGGCATTCACAAGGATTAGGAGAATCTACAGAATTTAGACATCTGTACCAGAATTGTTGGATCCATTTGTTTTATCGCCAAAATCGCCATTTTTTCTATCATCTATACTGTACATACATCTGCGTTCAGATATGACCTCCATGAAAGTTGGTGCTTGTTGAAGATGAATATTTGAAAAGAAATCAGCATCCAGTTCCCATTTTACTGGATTTTCCAGCGGGATGCATCTTCACTTATCGTAATATACGTACGTCAAAAACACAGTAAAAATTAAAACTTAATGTCAGCCTGAATATCAACTCAAAACTGCAACCAAACGTAGCTCTATTCCAACTGAACGTAAGCCCCAAAAACAAATGAAATTGAGACAGATTCCAACTTAATTTCATTTGTTTCCGGGGCTTACTTTCAGCTGGAATAGAGCTACTTTTGGTTGCAGTTTCAAATTGATATTCAGGCTGACATTAAGTTTCACTTTTCACTGTGAAGTGGCGTATTAACGTTTACAGTGAACTTCCAACATTCGAATGATATTAATATTAACAAGGTATACGTTGAATATTTTACATGCACGTGGAACTTACGATTAACACCATTATAAGTGTGTATAATAACTAGTGCTCTAATGTGTCATTAATCTCGAAGTGTGCGGTTATTTTATACGCACAACTAGTTTCAGTTACTTTTCCATATTTTTCTCAAACGTGTCTGAAAGATACATACGTTTTCGAGAGGTTTCAGAAAGGAATTGTGCTACAACGTCATGCACATTTTTCTCAATATGCGTTCTTAACATAACTTTTAATCTTTCAATTTATGAAGAATATAGGCTTGACCCAGAATTGAAAAGGGAATTATAACGAACGTTTCATTGTTTGCCATATAACTGAATGCACGTACTTCGCTTTTGTCGTTACTTATATTTTTTATCCATTAAAATAGATGTATACGATAGATTAATCGAAAAGACATTGGAAGACATTCAATTCTACGTTCTATGGTTATATTACTTGTATTCAGTGTATTAACTGAAAATAAAATTACTTCTGAGTTGATTATCATGACCAATTAAAAAAATTATAGTCACGGAAATACGTGCAATTAGACCTGAATAATCTTATTGTTCAAAAAAGCTCTAGTCACAAGGTTAACCTTGAAGAATTTGTTAAAAGATATGTGATTTTTGTATTTTGAAATGCAACTGATGGCTGTGAACTTCACTCTAAGCATACAAGATGAATAAATTATTTTTATTTATTCAAAATATTTTAGTTCATACGCCACCCATCCAAACTGTACGTGTAATTTAATTGTTAACATCATGATACAAAGCAAATCACGTTTGAATTTATTTCGGTGAAAATTACAATTTTTCTATTGTAACCTAAACCGGTTAACTAATCCTTATATTCATTAGTGTGATATTGCTGCAATATTCCTGTTTAATATCAGTGCAATATTTTATTAATATGATAGTGTCTCGGCAATGTGGAAATAATAGTAATGTGACGGATGACTGATGAGGAATAAATATGTAGACTTGAATTGTAATAAAGTGAATTTCCACTGAAAAAAAATCAGCGACTACGGGCCAGCTGAGTATTTGGTTGCCTGCTTCCGGATGAATGAACAAAACAATTCCATGAATGATGAAAAATGTTATTGTTGCATAAAAATTATTTTGGTCGAGGAACTATATTATACGGATGAATTCTTCTAGGTGCTTCATTCGTATTATTTTCACATGTTAACAAAATATTTAGCCAGCTCCTATTCATTTTGGAGATGCTTTTGTTCAGAAATAATACCATAGGACATCTTTCTGGTAAACCGGATAGAACATCATAACAACCCATACAGCGCCATAGCCTTCAGTAATGTTTCAATCACATTACAATCTTTCACCTCCATTACATTTCAATATGCTTTCACAGAAATATGTCAAAAATCTGTCAATTGACATGTTATCTATTTGCAATGTCCTGGATATATTACAAAAGAAACATCACGATGAAATATTTCATAAATATCCTTGAGACATTTCAGAAATCATTCAGTAATATTGTATCGAATGTAAGATTAGCGGACATTGCAATGTTTGTGAAAGTAGTTTGAAACCTCAGTGTGACATACAGCAATATCACAGAAATATTTCAATATTTCGAACGTTAGATTTCTGCAATCTTAATGAAATCTTCGGTGCTGTACGGGAACCTGATATCGCAAAAGTTATGATAGCCCGGATTTATGAAAAATCGTATAGAATATGATATAATCATATGTATGGTCATACCACCCGTCGAATGATCCCGTTGAATTTTGTATGATACACCCACAGAAAGGATTTATTAAGACAAGAAAATGTTTCTCAATATAGGGACAAAACTCATTTTTTCTTGAGCCTAGAAAATTTTACTTGCTTCAAGAAAAGTTCGTTTTCATTTCAGAAGCAATTTTCTTAATCCAAGTAAAATTATCTGGACTCAAGAAAAAATTTTCTTAATCCAAGTAAAATTATTTGGACT
Source organism: Gonatopus flavifemur (assembly GCA_018340375.1). Taxonomy (NCBI): domain Eukaryota; kingdom Metazoa; phylum Arthropoda; class Insecta; order Hymenoptera; family Dryinidae; genus Gonatopus; species Gonatopus flavifemur. Next base: position 3,310,720 of record JAFFJZ010000027.1, on the reverse strand, counting down.
CATGAAAAAATTTTCTAGACTCCAGAAAAAATGAGTTTTGTCCCTATGTTGAGAAACATTTTCTTGTCTCAAGAAATCCTTTCTGTGAGTGTAGGAGATCATACAAAATTTTGTTGAAATTTTTCACATATTATTGATCAGATACAATGCCATAGAACAATTTTTGGTAAACCGGATAAAACATCATACCAGCCTGATATCACATAAGTTATAATAGTCCTGGTTTATGAAAAATCGCATAGAATATTATAGAATGACTTAAATTTCATCCCCAATATGACTTGTTGAAAATATTAAAAGATATGATAGGTACTCGTTCATAAAATGCGCGATTCATTTCGGATAGTTCAGTTGTTGAATATCTGAAGTTCTATGTTAAAAATATGCGCCGAAAGCATACTCTTAAATGATAGAAAGAATTCCTATCATATTCTATCAGACACTTTAACAAGGGCCGTCTCGTCGGGAATTTCGTTTTCTCCCACTTGATGCACAATGTACTATCTCCTTGTATTTCCTATTTAATTTAATTTCTCAGCAACGAATGTTTGTAATTAATCAATTATTGAATTTCATTTGATTTTGAAAGCTCGCGGGTCTTTTATTACATCCATGCGCTAGAAAGAGAAGTTCGAACTCGTTACTATGACGACGTATATATATGTCATCGCCAGCAAAAAATCATATTCTTTACGAAAACCGACGAAATCGCTAGAATGAGAAGAGACAAAGAAACATTCATACTTCTTCTCCCTCGGTTTGTCGACCGCGATCGACGTTTACCGAGTAAAACCGAACAACGCATATATATATCTCGCACGCTGTCCGATGGTGGGGATGGCTCACCGACGAGAGCTCGTATGTGTTAGTGCGTGACGTAGCCATTAAATTTTCCCAGATGCTTGAATATCGCAACACTGGTACCTACGCGATGCATTGGAAGAGATCAATTAAAGTGACGTGTTCATCCGATTCAATCATTCGTCGGTTCAATATAATAATCTATGAGCCTGTGTGGAAATGGCAGTTCGGTTGACAGATGTGAGGTTAAATTTATGTGATCAAAAAATGGGTGAATTATTTTTGTGGAATATGTGATGGTTATTTCTTGAATAATGTGTATCAAACCATCTGTTAGTAAGTGCAAAATGAATTAGTAAATCAGTCATAGCTGTTGTAACATGTCAAAAATCGTAATTTGTTGATGCAGTGAAAATGAATTTTCTTCAAATACTTATATCAGTACTTTTGGGCAAAAACTCAGAGATCATATTAATTTTGTAATAAATATGAGTCATGAAGAACTCATTTGATCAAAAATATGTCAAAAAAATGTTCAAAATGAATTGCAAAAAACTTAGATTTTCCACTTGCGGCTCGACAGATGGTTTCACTTTTCAAATTGAAGAGTACTCTCCATGTTGAAATTTTCAAATTTGAGGAAAAAGACTTATTTTCTGAGTTGAATTCGTTGTTATGGTGATGATAAACTTGTAGGAAGAGTTTGAAAGTTGGGTGGAATCTATATTGATCAGGAAAGTCCAAATCGTGTGGCAAAAGTTAGAAAATCTGTCAACTTAGCTTACGGCACATGGGTATTCTATCAGCTTTTCTTCACTAAACGAAATCTAGGCAGGAGAAATGTATCAAAATTCAGTAAAATCAAGTTGGTACAGAGTAAGAGAGGACAGATTTATTCATTAAATTTTATTGGTTATTATAAAAATGTTGATAAATAAGTAAAGGCTATGTATGACTCAATTTATCGTCTCTCAATATTTTTGTTTCAATGATTTTGTATTGTGTGCATTTTTGTATCTTTCCACTAGTAGGTTGAGGAAACATGTGTATTGAACCTGTTCCATAAACATAATCACATTTATTTGTAGGAACATGATACAACATTATTTGAAGAAAAATATTAAAAGACGACACATTGGATCTTCTACAGCCTTTCCTTATTTATCAACATTTTTATAATAACCAATAAAATTCCATGAATATATCTGTCCTCTCTCACTCTGTACCAACTTGATTTTACTCAATTTTGATACATTTCTCCTGCCTAGATTTCGTTTGGTGAAGAAAAGCTGATAGAATACCCATGTGCCGTGAGCTAAGTTGACAGATTTTCTAACTTTTGCCACACGATTTGGACTTTCCTGATCAATATAGATTCCACCCAACTTTCAAACTCTTCCTACAAGTTCATCATCACCCTCACAACAAATTCAACCCAGAATATAAGGCTTTTTCCTCAAATTCAAAAATTTCAACTTCAAGAATACTCTTCAATTTGAAGAGTAAAATCATTCAACGCGCTTCAAGTAAATAATTCAAGCTTTCTGAAATTCATTTTAAACATTCGCTTGAAATATTTTTGATCAAATGAGTTCTTCATGACTCATATTGTTACAATATTAATGTGAGTTTTTTGAGAAATGTGATTTTTGAGAAATTGAATGTGAGTTTTTTTCCGAGAAATATTGATGTAAATCAATATTGATAATGATTAATATTGATATTGTCGTGTATTTGAATAGAACTCATTCTCACCACATCAGCAAATTACGATTTTTTACATATTACAACAGTGATGACTGATTTAATAATTCATTTTGCACTCAATAACAGATTTTTCATGCACATCAATCAAGAAATGACGAAAGAAGAGTACTTGTTCGAAACTTATATTTGATTATGACGAAACACATATTCATTCAGTTCATGCTCTTTGAATAATACTCAAATGATGTGTATGATGATGTGTCGTGTACTAAAGAAAAATGATGCTGAATAGTTGATGAATCAACCTTATGACAATTGTGATAAGTTATATGAAATACTTATTTCGGTGGTGATGGTTGAACCTTTGTGAGGTGTTTTTCTGTATGCATAACGTTGAAAATCTTGTCAAATTCTCATGAGTTTCGCCTAATTATAACCCAAATAGTGAGTTGAGTTGAACTTATCACTTACTGACGAGTAATTCACGAGTTTTACTTAACTAGTTCTCCCTCACTAGTGCCTCACGAGTTGTGGGGAAAAACTTATGATATTTCTACCAGGGTTTTTAGATGGAAGCTCTTGCACTTGAAAATACAAAAATGGAAAATCTTCAAAAAATTATAAAGATATTTTTCATTTTATCCCATGGAAATGTCCCCCAAATAAAATGTCCAAATTCTATTCCATCTAAATCCGGGAAATTTGAATTCAATCCGGGAAATATTCGGGAATTGTCTGGGAATTTCAACGCTGGTGATTACTAGACACCCTGTATGAAGATAATTCGAACTTATTCAGCTGTATCAAATGCATGTAATAAGAATGTTTTATCAATTCCTTATGTACGTGATTCTACTGCTTGGGTATGGACGTCCTCAGAATCTTTGAACGAGACTAGATGAATATTCTATCCACATTCCTCAATCCTGTTTTCATAATTTATGTAACACAATCCCATCTGGTGGATGCATGATCACAGTAGCATGAATATAGAACGATTGGAAATTTTTGATGCTGTTGTAGTACATTATGAAGTTCGATTCCATATTTTGAATCGTTTTATTTTGTTTGCAGGTTCGAATTCAGATGATCGAGACTTCGCTTTGGAACCACAGTTGCAGAAAAAAAATCAATCCCTCGGCCTCAGACCATGGAGAAAATTCCCTTGATGTTGATGGCACCAATGAAAATTCAAATCGAAACAGCGGATGCTGTGAGGATATATCATAAATGAAAAATTCCTTTATGATAATTCAATTAACACAAAATTACGGAGCAATGTTATTTCTACTCATCCTCATTCTCCACAGATTTTTCAACTGAAAACAACTTTTTAAAATATCACCGCATCCAAAACAGGAAACTCAACCATATAATTATTCTACTGATTGATGGTCCGAATTCCAAGACCTTACCTTAAGAAGACGATCCTCTTCTTGAATCACTCCCCATGAAAACTGGAGATGTGATGATTTTTGGAAAAAACCTTGAAGAAATTCCTGATCTGCGAAAACAATACGTGAGTTCGAATACAAATGATTGTATCAATTATCCTATTATTTGTATGTCAATCATAACGTGTAATATTATTTTTTTCTTGATGAATTTGATAATACGATCAGCCAACTCAGATGGCGGGAAGTGGGTGAGAAGAATAATGAGTGAAATCATGACTCATCATTTGGCTGTATTGTATTCCTGGTCGAGACAGAGGAACACTTTGGAATTCAAGGATTTTAAATTATTTCGAATAAAATACTGCGTAAGTTTGGACATTGATTTATCAGAACAAATCTTGTAAACATTTTTCAAAACAACAAGGAATTTTTAGGTCAAATCTAGGTTCACTGTACATGAATTTACGTTCTTTCGTCCATGAACGTTCAATGGACCTTCGAATGTCCAGACGTTCAGTGCACCTGTATTGAATATTCCTCAAACCTTGGTGCTCTTTTGAGATCGCCTTGGCAAAAATAGGCCTGATGAATTATTTTTATACTTACACAGAATATTTCATCATAAGTCACCATTTATCATTGTTTTCAATCATTTCTGAATAAATACAAATCACCGACACAACAAAATTTTCTCAATTCTACTTCCAATTCACGCATTGTGAAGAATCATGGGCACGATAAACATTTTTTTACTATGGCTATCTATTTATCTATTGATATCCATTTTTGCTATGGTGATTTTTTACAGTGAACTGTCGAACAACGATCCCACAAGCAAAAATGAATCAATTTGAATTAATAATTTTCCTTTCTATTGCAAATTCATGAAATTTTCAACACTTGATTCTTCCATGTTTGAATTCATCTGATTTCAGTGAAGTTATTTTCAGTTAGAATGTATTCTTATGAATGAGTGATTACATTCCTAATATCATCATATTATGTATCACCATATTTTCTCAAATATCATCCGAACGTTATATATTATGTACATTCATATCATATCCGAATATACTATCAACGTACATAGTACATTTTAACGATATCAATTGAAAGGATATGGTCATTATTACATGGATATTTATTTTATAAACAAGAAGTAGTCATTTGTCAATTTCATTTCTTGATGCCAGAACCCATTCTTAAGACTGATGAGAATCAATCAATATGTAAATTGGAGGATTCGATGGAAAAGTGGTTACAACATGCGTCAGAAAGGTTACGCCCAAAATAATGGACATACGTATGAAGACTCTTATTTAACTACACGATTCACATTATATTTTTGCAACAGAGACAAAGTTCAATTCTTTCTTTCGTAGGTGCAATGGTCTCAATTAATTTATTACTTACATTTATGACACAGGTCAACATTTGATATAAAAAAAAACACGAAAAACGTTATAGTGCTCTGGGGGGGGGGGGGGTTTCAGGTCGCTGATTACGGTGAGTGGGTTGGTTAACCTGCATCACATCAGGTTCAAGGTCATTTGAAGGTCAAAGTGACCTAATGCGATCGAAAAAATCTGAAAAAAGTCATGCGTAGGTTTTTGAGGTCCCTGAATACGATTCCGTAGTTTCTTTGGTGTTTCGCCTTTGTTTCAGGTCATTTGAGGGTGATTTTAAGGTCAAATCAACATATTTCCCCGAAAATATCTGCGAAAAATTTATGCGCATGTTTTTAAGGCCTCTGAATTCTATTTTGTAGTTTGTCTGGCCAGAAGATTTTGTTAAAGATCATATGAAGGTCTTTTTAAGGTCATCTTTTGAGGGTCATTTGAAGGTCAAAGTGACTTGATGCGACCGAAAAAATCTGGAAATAATCATGCGTACGTTTTTGAGGTCATTTCAAGGTCACATAGACATATTTCGACCAAAACGTTTTCGAAAAGTTCATGTACATGATTTGCAGGCTTCTGAGTATGATTCTGTAGCTCATTACAAAAATGAAGTTTACCCCGTGGTTCTTGAATTCGGTGTTTTCCATATGGAACCGGTGTATATGCCAGGTGTATTAGAATCACGTTATGTATAGAATTATTCCGAGTTGATGTCTCTGACCAGATTGTTTTTAATTGGTTGGTGCTTTAGGCAATATAATTGAAGTTTTTCCTGATTTCTTATGAATCTAGCTCAGTCTTGTTTTAAAATCTGATATAAAGATGTAGTTGCCCCCAGGGCACCTACACGTGGTGAAGGTGGGCAACGGAGTTGTCTCGCTACCCAGCGAATTCCTTGGGTTACCGCTTACATGCCGTCATGGCAACTACTCATGAAGAACTTACGAGACAGGATCACGGAAATCCAGAATCGGTGGCTGGTCAGGGTGGGAAAGCGGGCCCGCAGGCGTCGTCATCATGCGATCGCAGCTCTACATTGGTGGGAAACTTGACCTCTGTAGAGTCTAATGCTCCAAAAAATTTATCATGTTTCATGAAACTCAATTATTTTTGTGTTGTTTGTGGGGAGTATATTCCACAAAAAAAATCACATTTTCAGATTCATTGAAAGAAAAATATTGCAAAATTTATAATGTTTCAATATCATTGGATAACGCTTATACACCAAAATCTATATGTCATAAATGCCGCAACGTTTTGAATGGAATTAATAAGAAAGTATGTTCTCAGCCAATGATATGGAGACCACCAACAGATCATACCACTGACTGTTACTTCTGTTTAACAAATTTGAAAGGGTACAACCGAAGAAATAAGAATTCTATATCTTACGCACGAGTAACATCTGTAACTTCACCAGTTTTTATTGACACAGATTCTGATCACATCATGGAGATTAATGAATCAGAACAAGAGATGGTGGTTGATGGAGATATGCCAGATGAAATAGTCCGACTTCAAGAAAGAGAAAATTTCAGCACATCGGAATCAGATAATGAAGGAAGTACATCGGGAGACAAAACGTTTAATCAAAACGAATTGAGCGATCTCTGCAGGGACTTAGGACTCTCGAAAGATAGATCGGAGCTTTTAGCATCTAGGCTGAAGCAAAAGAAGTGTCTATCAAAAGAAACAAGAATTTCCTTCCATCGTTCGAGAGAACGTCCGTTCAGGAAATATTTTGCCAAAATGAAAAATCTAGTCTACTGCCATAATATTGAAGGATTAGTGCAAGAATACGGTGTAGAGCACACAGCAAGTGATTGGTGACTGTTTATAGATTCTTCTAAAAGAAGCCTGGAAGCTATACTGTTACATAACGGTAACGTTTATGCCCTTTTACCAATAGCTCATTCTGTTGTACAAGATGATGAACATCATAATTTGGAATAGTCGGGCTCGAGATAAGCATTATGTAGAAAAAGACTGGCCATTAGGGAAGGAATTAATTCCAGGGGAAAAAAATATTATAGGTCCAAGTTTAATATCAACCGATAAAGTCCCACTTCCCCCTTCGCATATGAAACTCGGTCTTGCAAAGCAACTGGTGAAGGCCATGGGCCGAAACGAAAATCCTGCGTTCATGCATATTTTTGAAGTACTACCCTATTTTTCCGAAGCTGAAATCAGAGAGGGCGTATTTACTGGGCCACAAATAAGACACCTCCTGAGAAATGGAACATTCGAGAGGAAAATGAATATAACAGAGAAAGCAGCTTGGAAAAGTTTCAGAGAGGTGGCGACTAAATTTCTTGGCAATCATGAAGACCCTGCTTATAAAAATATTGTTGGGAACTTGTTAAAAACTTAGAAAGAAATGGGGTGTTTAATGAGCTTGAAACTACATTTTCTCGATCCACACCTTGATTGGTTCCCAGAAAATCTTGGAGATTCCAGTGAAGAGCATGGAGAAAGGATGCATCAAAACTTGAGTGAATTTGAAAACAGGTATCAAGGTGTCTGGGGGATAAATATGTTAGCAGATTATTGCTGGAACCTCAAGCGTGATTCCAATAAAGCTCATAAAAGAAAATCAAAAAGAAGATCATTTGACGAGAAACGAAAGCGTACTCGTTCAAAGTAGTACCCCAACGTGAGAGGCAAGGGGGGACACAAAAATAGAGTACCCCAAAGGGATCGGGAATTTGCCATGTCCATGTCGTCGATTCTGGGTAACGCTAAGAGCAAGAACAGAGCTTAATATGAAATTCCAATTAGGCTTGTCTAAACACAAGCATTGTGCATGGAAAACATTGCTACATTCCATTATTACCCTGGATGTCAACTTTAGAGGTTTCAAAAACTTACAAAATATACACAGTATGATTCTAAGGATTCCTTATAAGCGAGTTACCATATGATTATGTCTTAGGTGACCACCGCATAAGAGCTATTTGGTTAGAGACAAAGTCTTATGGTCAGACTGCCCACAGAATCCTACTTAGGAGCCTTAAAAACATGTTGATTTGACCTCAAAATGACCTTAAAATGACCTTAGACAAAGGCGAAAGGCCAAAGAAAGTACGGAATCGTATTCAGGGACCTCAAAAACATACGCATGATTTTTTTCAGATTTTTTCGGTCGCATCAAGTCACTTTGACCTCCAAATGACCTTCAAATGACCTTAAAAAGACCTTCATATGATCTTCATCAAAATCCTCTGGCCAGACAAACTACAAAATAGAATTCAGAGGCCTCAAATTGTTATTTCATTATGATCATTAGTGTATGTAATAAATATATACAATTATGTAATGAATTTGTGATAAATTTTTCTAGCATTGAACTAAGGAGCCTTCCGAAGTAGCTGACCTGATCATCTGGTCATGACCAGATCACTTTCTCAACCAATCAGAGATGATCTGGTCATGAGCAAATGATCAGATCAGCTACTTCGGAAGGCTCCTAAGTGATTTTTATTTCAATTATTGTAAAATATTTATAAAATGTAAAATTATTGTCAAAAAAATTGGTATGAAAAATTTCGCTGGTTTTGTACATAAAAACTGAATTTTCAATCTCCAGAAGTCTGAGGATTGATTGAAAACTAAGAATATATATTGAAACTACTAGTTAATACGCAACTTTTGACGTCTTTGATGTACTAATTCGATGTTTATTGTTCGATATGAACTTACATGATAACAACTGGAATATGGGGGAAATAATCAAATGTTGATTATTTTCAACAGCCAGTAGAGGTCTGAAAGTACTCTGCAAGATTTTGAAAATTATTTTTCTCGCAATCAGCTGATCCAAGAGCAACTTCGAATCGCTATTGTATGGTTTAATTCTAAGAAAAAATTTTCTCGGGACACGCTAATGGACGTTGATATATGGACCGAGCATGTGAGAGAGAGGCGGAACAGTGAGAGTGCGCAAGCCCACTACGCACTCATTTGTTCTCATTCTAACCCATGCGCATGTGGATGCGTAGTGGCTTTGCGCATCCTCACTGTTTTGTCTCTCTCTCACATGCTTGGTCCATATATCATACATCCATGATAGCATCTCCACCGATGAGACACATCGCTCCCACGTGATGTGCGACGTGAAAGCAACTTGTTTCATCAATGGTGAGGCTATTAGGGAATACTAATTGATAAGGTGTCGAAGGACAATTGTGTGATGTTTTAGTTCTTCAATCTAGTCAGGAAAAATATATGATATTCAGGTGAAGTTGTGGAAACATTAGAAAGAAACAAGACTGGGACTTGGAGTATTCAAGGATATGGTACACAAATTTTAATTCATGTTACTCTTGTTTTATGACCATTGGAGTATATTTCAATTTAATAAGTGCCAAAATTTGCTAGAATTTGAAATTTGATATTCATAGGTTTATATTTGAACATACATGCATATACAGGGTGGCGCAAAAGTCTGGAAACACCTCCATAACTTTTGAACGGGGCATGATAATTGGATCAAATTCTTTTTGAATTGAAGGAGGGGTTAAGGGCTATCTTAACGGAGGACTTTGAGTTCCCCAGCCCTCTAGGGGACGATGAGAGGGGAAGGGGGGTCGAAATCTCAAATGAGACGGGAGAGCTTGTGATACGTCATTCGATAGGGGTTTTCAACCCGAATCCAGCGATTCTTTGTTTTTTTGGAATCGGATCATTCTTCGCTGACTTATTGTAATTTTAACACTCCGATGTGGCGAAGTCTGGAAACACCCCCATAACTTTTGAACGGGGCATGATAATTGCATCAGATTTTTTTTTATTCGGAGGTTTTCTTATCCCAATCTTCACATTACCCAGAATCAACGGCGTGGACGTGGCGGGGACCTGATTCCTCGTGTGTGTGTGTGCATGTGTGTGTGTGTGTGTGTGTGAGAGAAGGTGAGTGTGGGTGTAGGTGGGTGTCGGTGTGTGTAGGATTGTGTGTGTGTGAGGGTGGGTGGGTGGTTCGGTCGTATGGGCTTGTGCGACCCACACACAACCACCCATACCCACACACACCGACGCCCACACACAACCACACACATGCACGCACACACACCCACAATCACACATAACCACCCACACACACCTACTCACACAACAACCACCCACACACACCTACTCACACAACAACACACTCACTACACACACAAGGAATCAGATTCCCGACACGTCCACGCTGTTGATTCTGGGTAATGCCAAGATTGGGATAGAAATAACCCCCGATTCGAAAAACATTTGATGCACATATCATGCCCCGTTCAAAAGTTGAGGGGTGTTTCCAGACTTCGCCACATCAGTGTATCAAAATTACGATAACTCAGCGAAAAATGATCCGATTTCGAAAAACAAAAAATCGTTGGATTTGGGTTGGAAAACCCTATCGAATGACGTATCACAAGCCTCCCCGTCTTATTTGAGATTTTCGCCCCGTTCCGCCCACCCCCAACGCCCCCTACAGGGCTGGGGAACCCGAGGTCCCCCGTTAAGATAGCCCTTGATCCCTCCTTTGAATGAAAAAAAATTAGACCCAATTATCATGCCCCGTTCGAATGTTATGGGGGTGTTTCCAGACTTTGCCACATCAGAGTATTAAAATTACGACAACTCAGCGAAAAATGATCCGATTTCAAAAAACAGAGAATCGCTGGATTCGGACTGGAAAACCCTATCGAATGACGTATCACAAGCCCTCCCGTCTCATTTGAGATTTTGGCCCCCTTTCCCCTCTCATCGTCCCCTACAAGGCTGGGGGACTCAAAGTCCCCCGTCAAGATAGCCCTTGACCCCTCTTTCAATTCAAAATGAATTTGATCCGATTATCATGCCCCGCTCAAAAGTTATGGGGGTGTTTCCAGACTTTTGCGCCACCCTGTATAAATTGATAGTATATATGGATTGTTACACTGCAATTGAGACGTTCAGATTCATCATATCAACGAATAACCAAAAAATTCGAAAATTATTTATTTTTATTTCCATTTATAAACTAATAAGCGGTGTCATTCCAATCAAATTTTCATAGAAGTTCTTATTTTCGTTATTATGTTCCGAAGTTCGTGATACTAAAAAAGTATTGAATGATAGTCTCAATTTCTGATTATGCAACTGGGAAAATACAGATTCCTTTTCCGAAAATGATTAATTAGTAGTCTTTGTCGAGTGAAAATCTTTTAAGAATAAAACTAGCTGAATTGTTCATTGATTGTTTGTCTCATATGGTTCACTTAATACATTCATTATTTTTGTTAATATGAATATAATTTTATTTATATTAAAATCACAAAGAGAGCAGATTTTCAATCATAAGACTGTGTTTTGCAGAAATAATTCAATTACATTCCGGTTTTTCAATTCGTTATAAAAGAGGCTACAATTTGGAGATATTCCAGTTTTCATTTTTTTCCATCCAATTTTTTTCATAAAATAGTGGTGGATAAAAATCTTCATTCTTGAATAATAGTATTCAAATTGATATTCTCCTGCACAAATGAGAATAACTGTATTCACATTCAAACTTGAAACACACTTTGATTATTATTATTATGAGATATCATTATTCTTATTGTTCATCAATGTGTTGAGCTGGTCAATCATATTTTTGTATTTCATTTTTCATGTTTGTATGAGATCTGTGTATGTAATGAACAGTACTGAAAACATACTTATTGCCAAATTCATTCATTGAAATCTTGTCTCATTTTTAAACTTGGAACATTATTGAATCACCTAATACTTTGTTATATCCAAACTCACTGAATTGATAATTATCAATCAATTGAATGGACCACTGTAATTTTCATAATAGTTTCAAATTTTTTATGTATAATTAATTCATCAAATTTCAATGAATTGTTGGATTATTAATAATGAGATGAATGAAATGAAATTCTATCATAAAAACAAATACTTTATTCCCAATAATTTTGGAAATGATGATAATGATTATTACTATCCCAGCAATGAATCAGGCAAAACGAATTAATTATTTTGAAGAAATAATTGAATTCTAATAGAATAATTTCAATATGCATGAAGAACTCTTTTCAATCCCTCACGAGTTCATAAAAAGCTCGAGATAATGCGAGAATGAACACTCCGAGAATTCAAAATGTCAGACATTTCAGAGTACTATAAACATGCTTATGATATTCATTCGTATTTCTTTCGGAATATTTCATGAGTTCTATATAGAACTTTGAAAGGATTCTTCACGAGCTTCATGTTTTAATAAAGAAGTTTGAAGGAATTCGAGAAAATAGTCCTCTTAGAATACTTCTTAAGAACTCTTTTCGACCTGTTCACGAACATATGTGCTGTATGGGGAGCGGGGTGAATAAAAATTACCTACCCACCAATGATCAAGAATTCATGCAGATAGATCAAGCAAAATCATAAATTATCCCTGACCAGAAATCATTGAAGGATATACTTCTTTCATTCCTACTCAATATTGTGGACAGCACTCTTAAATTCATAGCAGGGAATGAGCCGGATATAACAAATACCGAAATTCAATCTAACATTGTGGCAGTAGTGGCAAAATCTCTTGATCAAACACCTACAATTGATCAGTTTTTCTCATGAATCTCATTTTCAATCTTAATTTTCTCACATTCCATTCAAATATCGCACCCCAATCATTGCAATTGTCCAAATTAATTATAAGAACAGGATTCACTCAAATCTCAACTGTTTTCATATTAAGAGAAACCACTATCCACAAAAGAACATTGATATCCCACAAAAAAATGAAAATCAACAAAACTATTTCAATATTTATGAGTTTTGCAGGATTCTACAACAATAATTTAAAAAAGAAGAAAACCAAATTCAAAACCAACATATCAAGAAAACAATCTTTTATCATATTCTTCTTTATTGCTTAAAAATGGCTCTCAATATTATACAATGGAATTGCTGTAGTATCCTCGCAAGATTTAATGAAATACCGGATCTAATTGATAATTTAAATATTGACGTTATGTGTTTATGAGAAACTTGGTTGTTGAAAAAGGATGATATATTGATTAAGGGATATACAATAGTAAGAGAAGACTCACCTTCAAACAATAGATCGAGAGGTGTGGCAATCATTATAAAAGACTCCCTACAATTCAAATTGATAAATCCGCCGAATTTAGAGATTCATAAACCATGTAAAGATTATGGAGTAGAAATTATAGGTATCGAGATTCACTTAGATAAGAAAACTTACAACATTTCCTCAATATACAACCCCACAGAAAAAAGAACTTGAAAAAATCAAAAAAATTCTGGTCCAAAGTTTTCGCGTATTTTGAGAAATTAGAAAACGTTGTAGTAACGGGCGACTTTGATGCAAAGAGCAAATTATGGATTCCAATAGATGCAGATGAAAATCATGAAGGACTACTCATAGAAGAAGTCATTTCTGAAAACAATCCAATATGCATCAACGATCATTCGATTACGAGGCCATGTAATAATAAACAGTCCGGTACAGCAATAGATATTACCTTTTTATCTCCTGAAATTAGCCTGAATTGTTCATGGAAAGTCATTCAGGATTTGGAAGGTAGTGATCACTTTCCTATATTGACATCTATTCATCTACCATACCTGAACAAAAAAATTCCAAGCAAGCCATCGTTAGCGTTAACAAATGTGAACTGGGTTGATTCAGAGAAACTTTGGATATAGCTGTACAAAATTCAAAATTGAAGACTTCAAAGTTAGAAGACAGGTATAATAATTTCTCAGAAATAATTTTAAATCCACTTGAACAGAGTGGAGCAGAAGTGGAAGATAAAAAAAATTACTACAAAGCTCCTTCATCAGTATGGTGGGATTCAGAAAGATCTATAAGAATATAATAGAAAAAAGAAAAAAATTATACAATAACTTTGTACAGAAGCCCACAAATGGAAATTTTGATGAGTATAAGGAGGGAATTAGACAATCAGGAAATAAATCGAAAAAAAATCAAAAGGAATAAGTTCAAAGAATTTTGTAACTCCATGAACCCTAACTTGAATATTAAAAAAATTTGGTCCACTGTAAAAGGATTCAAAAATAGATCAAATAGAACCAGAAATGATTCAACGAATACAACTATGGATAACACAAAACTGAAAACGGTTTTTGATAAAATCCCATCTCATAAACCACAGTATTTTATGGAAACTGAAGTATTAGAAAATCATAACTATACTCATGAACATGGCTATTTGTATAAACCATTCAGTAGGCAAGAATATCAGTTGGCAATATCTAATTTAAAAATTTAATCCGCCACAGGCCCTGATTTGATTCCATACGAGATTCATCAAGGGCTCCAGTGAATTCGCTCATAAAACCCTATTAGCAATATTTAACTTGATATTTAATCGATCAGAAATTCCAACAGATTGAAAGAATTATTCTGTTATTTTCATACCTAAACCAGATAACAAAGAATTCAGACCGATAGCTCTGGCTTCGTGTATACTAAGGATTCTTGGAAAAATACTGCAAAAAAGACTAGAATATTGGGCTGAAATTGATAACATAATCCCGGATCATCAATTTGGATTTCGTAAGCAGAAATCATGCATAGATAATATAAGTATATTGATTTCGTACATTAAAAAAGGTTTTTTGAAAGGAGAAGCTGTAGGAGCGGTTTTCTCAGATTTACAGGGAGCGTTCGATAATGTTGATCCAGCCATTATATCATCCAAACTATCAGATTTAAATTTGCCCTCCAAAATAAACCGATTACTATATAATATTATAAAGGGGAGAAATATTAAGGGATATTACAATGGAACCCTCATAGATTCAAAATCAGCTTATAAAGGACTACCACAGCGGCCCATTTGAAGCCCAGTACTCTTCAATTTATATATATTAGAACTAGTTGAACATATTGATCCTGATACAAAAACATTAATATATGCAGACGATGTAGTCATTCATTATAGTAATAAAAACATTGAAAATATTTCCCAAAACCTCAACAAAAGCTTGAAAAGACTGGTTTTAGATTTAAAAAGTATAAGTTTACAAATTTCTTCGGAGAAATCAAAATTTTGTCTCTTTTCATTGCACAAAAGTCACGAAGATGCTATCATAAATGTTGGAATTGATAATAATGTTATCCCAAGCACCAACATAGTTGAATTTTTAGGAGTAAACATTCACTACAAACCATCATGGTTACCTCATATCAATATAATTAGACAAAGAAACCTTCAACAAATCAAAATATTGAAAGCTATATCAGTTATCACATGAGATTCACACCCAAATACAATGTTACAGATTTATAAAGGACTTATCAGGGTAACTCTTGATTGAGGAGGTTCATTGTACGGGGATATGCCTTATCACATGGCAATTGAACTGGACAGAATACAATTCGCTGCCATCCGCACTCCCCTGGAATTAATGAACACTACTCTTACAAATTGCATCTCGAATTTAGCGGCTGAAATACCGATCCATTTGAGAAGAGGAAATTTGTCTGAGAAATACATTAGTAAAATCATTTCCAATGAAAATTATACCTTGAATAGGACATTAGAAGATTCAAATGAAGTAATAAAAACGAACACTAATCATAAGATTGCCACCAGCAACTATTTAGCCAGAACTTGGTATAAAATTAAACAGGATTATCCGGATATTATATCCACCCCGCACTCTAGTATTTATATGTTCAATTATAGCTCGAAATTTTACAAACCTGAAATTGACACTTCTTCTGGCAAAACACTTCAAATATCAAAAAAACCGAATGCAGATTTCAATTCTATTATCGATCAGAAATATAAAGATTCAACAATAATTTTTACTGATGGTTCAAAAATATCAGACGGAGGAGTAGCATGTGCAGCAGTTATTCCTAAATCACCAGAAAACATAGTGTATGAACAAAAGCTCAATAATTTATGTACAATATACGAAGCAGAAGCACATGCTATATTACTCGCTATCGAACATATAAAGAACAATAAACTAAATCATTCTTTAGTGGCAACTGATTCTCTCAGCGTCCTGATCCCATTAAATTCCCCAGGCTCTAAGGAGATATATAATCCAGTTATATACTCCATCAAACAAATGTTATCAGAGTGCAGAGTAAAAAATCAAATTATCAAATTCTTATGGATTCCATCGCATCGCGATATTACCGGCAATGATCTTGCTGATCAACATGCAAAAGGAATGAAATGTTTGATAACGAAACAAAAAAGGAATCTTTAGAATTTCTTGTACATCGAGGTAATCACAAAGGAGCCGAATGTTTTTCTAGAATAAATGAATTTCCAGAATTTAGGCATCCATGGCTCTACAAATAAAAACTAAGTAGACAGGCTATCATCAGAATTAATAGAATGAGAACTGGACATGTCTGCCTCAATGAGCACCTCAAGAAGAAAAATATCGTCGCGGGCGCTAGTTGTTCTTGTGGTTTTAATGCACAATCATTAGATCAGGTCTCTTTTGATTGCCCTCTACATGAAAAAGAATCCAGCAGCCTAATTTCACAATGGAATAAACTTCAAATTTCTCAAAATATAAATCAGTTGATTATGATAGATGTGGCTTTCAAAAATAGTAAGGGAGTACTTCTGATTATTGATAAGTTTCTGGAAAACACTGGTATAAGAATATAGATTTTCAACTAAACGTTCTTCCCTGCCTTTGACTTCCCTTCCTTTTCCTACATCCCTCATTCCTTGCTCACATAAAATCATTTTCATGTACAAATTATGCAAAATATTAATTGGAGAAGAGGAAGATATACAACAATAATGGTGACAAGTATTGATGCCGCAAAATCATATTTGAAAATTTTTGAAATTTTGGAAGTGGAAACAAGTATCGATTTCACGAAAGATCTCGAAGAGTGAGCCAATAATCAATTGGGAAGTGGTAGGCGGACAGCCAATCAACGCGGTTTTGAATAGTATCACCGCAAACTGGCGTACGGGCATATACCTAGAGATTTAATAGTAATATTACTAGTAAAAATCAACCCTGGTGAAAAAATCTCTCTGAATCTCTCTGGAAATTTCACGTTTCAGAGAAATTCAGAAAGAATCAGGGAAATTCAGAGTAATTCAGCGTGGTTCAGAGGATTTCAGAGACTAGTGGATTGAGAGAACTTGTGCTTTGAATTTTTCAGGAGTATTCAGAAGAATTCAGAGGAAGTCAGGGAGATGCAGAGAAATTCTGGGAAATTCAGGGAACAACAAATTCAGTGAAATTCTTGGTCCTGCATTTTAGAGGCGTTCAAGGAGTGTCAGACGCTTTCAGAGATAGATTAATTCAGAAAGATTGTGCGTAGAACTTTTCAGGAATATTCAGAGGAATTTAGAAAGATTCAGAGTGATTCGGAGAGATTCAGAGGAATTCAGAGAAATTCAGAGAGGAATTCAGCTAAATTTTTGGTTCAGGATTCCAGAGGTATTCAGGGAGTGTCAAAGACTCACAGAGACAGGTGAATTAGGGAAAATCGTGCGTGGGATTTCTCAGAAAGATTCAGAGGAATTCAGAGAGATGCGGGGGAAGTCTGGGAAACTCAAAGAGGAATAAATTCAGTAAAATCTTGGTCCTGCATTTGAGAGGCTTTCTGGAAGTTTTAGAGACCTCCAGGGGCAACTACATTAAGAAAAATTGTGCGTGGAACTTGTTAGAAATATTCAGAGGAATTTTGAACAATTCAGAGTAATTCAGAGAGATTCATAGGAATCCAGAGGAATTCAGAGAGGAATTAATTCAGTAAAATTTTTGGTTCAGGATTTCAGAAGTATTCAGGGAATGTCAGAGACTCACAGAGATAGCTGAATCAGGGAAAATATCCGGTGGGATTCTCCAAGGAAATTCAGAGAGATTTAGAGGAATTTAGAAAGATCCGGGGGGATCTGGGAAATTCAGAGAGGAATGAATTGAGTACAATTCTTGGTGCTGCATTTCAGAGGCCTTCTGGAAGTTTCAGAGACTTCCAATGGAAGATGAATCGGGAAAAAATTGTGCGTGGAACTTTCTAGAAATATTCAGAGGAATTTAAAAAGATTCAGAGTAATCCAGAGATATCCTGAGAAATTCAGAGGAATTCAGAGGAAGCTTTGAAATCTGAATACATGAAATTCCGGGATATTCAGAGGAAGTCAGAGGTATTCGGAGGAAATCAGAGGAATTCAGAGGAAGCTTTGAAATCTGAATACATTAGATTCCGGGAGATTTAGAGAAATTTAGAGATATTCAGGTGAATTCAGAGGGAGCTTTGAAATTTCAATATATAAAATTCTGAGGGATTCAGTGATATGCGGAGAGATTCAGAGAGAGTTGAAGAATTCAGAACGTATCACTATCGGAAAAGTCTCTAACTTCCTCTGAATTACTCTGGAATTACTCTGAATCTCTCTGAAATTTGTCCCGAAATATAGAGAGATTCAGAGAAATTCAGAGAGATTTCAAAGAGATTCAGAGAGATCCTTTTTACCAGGGAATCAAAGTTTTAGAGGAAGAAAAATTAATTTTCATGAAGATTACGTGTGTTCAAGCATTTACTGTGATGAACATTGTGATCATTTGAAATTTGTGATGCTTCACTAAATTCAAAATGTCACATGAGCTTCCAATAGGTAGTTCGTTCGTTTGAAGGGTTGTAGCTGGTTTCGAGTTTTGCTAGATCGATCAATATGTTTTTATCATTTGAAACAGTGAATTCAAAATGGAGCAGATGAAAGCATTCCGGACACGTTGTACAAACTTACCCAAATAGCAAAAGTTCCAAAAATTAGATCTCACTGAATTCTTTTGGAACCACAAAATGAACAACTCGGATGTCAGCAGAATAGAGTTCTTGAAGGAATCAAATTGACTTTTGTCAGACTATACAGGGTGGTCCATTAGAAGTGATATAGTTAAATATCTCGGGAACTAGTGGAGATGGGAAAGAATGTTCCGGATAAAAAGTTTAGGGTTCCAAAGAGGAAGTATGATGCTGACCATGAAAAATCCCTCAGAGGTCATTTCGAAGGTCATTTAGGGGTTGAGATGGTTTTTTTAAACGGGACCCCCATTTTTTTATCATGACATGGGAAAGCTGGTTTCAAACCCTTCACGAAAGCCTGGTCATGGACCCCTTTCCGCCCATTGGGGTGCAAGGTATGGTCCGTCGAAGTTATTGATGAACTACGCTTAGCGCTACCCAGGAACAAAGACGTGGACGTGAGAGTTCTCTATTCCCTCCGGAGTGCTTGATTATTGTGAGTCCCCTTGCCTCTCACATGAGGGGTGCTTGATGCTGTTACAATAATTGCTCGAAGTTACCCCCCTCTGCCTGGATACATAATCCTGGTATGTTGGCACAAACAGTGCGGATGCGATCGATCATGTCCTCCCTCATTTACAAAGAAACTTCCAAATTTTTTTGGTGAATCCACAAAGAAATTTCCTACAGTGTAACTCTCTCTGGTCAATTCTCTGGAAGCTCGAAGGATTTTTATATCCATCCGAATGTGCATCCTAATCGACGTTATGTGGTATGGTCAATACTTCCAATGCTTCCAGCCACCTTTCAACGATTTTTGGAAGTCGATACTCATTTATAACCCTCATTGAATCAAATGGAATAATTTATTCGATTTGAAACGCAATGATCCTAATGAATCGTACATATTACTGCCAACCATAATAAGCAGAGACTCTGTGTTTCCGTTTTTTTTCCAATGAAATTAACTCTAATCTGCATTGAAATCAGTCCCGATCTTCGGAAAAGAGCGATGAACAAGAATACATAAACGGACAGAAACATCGAATTTCTGTTCATTATGGTTGGTTATGTGGATGATTACGGAAATACGTGATCATTTGAACACTGATTCTGAACTGAGACTATCACAATCGTCCTTCTCCTTTGCATATTCAATCATCTACATTTATCAATTCATTCCATCCGATTCAATCGAAGAAATAAATCACTATCCACCCTCTGAAATGATTGATATGATGCTCGTGCTTGGCTCATGTCACAATAATTACAACAAAGCCCCAAGAGTTTACCGGGATCAGTATCCCGATCGCGGCATCGCACACCCCACGACCATCCGTCGACTCGAATTGAGGGCTCGACGAGGAGTATTGCAGCGGGATCTAAGACATCACCGGTACGATGAGAATGATATCCGTGCACTTTCCATATTGGGACTTATCGACTTGGACCCTCATGTTAGTAGCAGATCGTTGGCACGAATACCCGAGTGAGACCAAATTGATGTTGGAGGGATCAAGATGAAGTCCACATTGGAAGTCCAGGTAATGAGACGATCCTGTAACTGTACTGGATCACTCGCAGATGGCAGAGATCCATATCTAATCAGGCAGATTGGAATCTTTCAACATTTGACCCATGCGATGAGAAATGTAGGTTCGATCAAGGAACAGTACAGTAGATGGAAGAATTAGGGAAATTCGAGGAGAATTGAGAATAGGAGCACCCATAAATCAGACATCCAGCACAGATTCAGGTTGTAGACATTCCATCCAATACAATATGCCAATTCGAATCCATCGGGATTCGAATTGGCATATAAGTAATCCACTTCAAATCAAGATAAGAGAGAACTTGGCAGAATCAGAGATTGATTTGTAACGACGATCAAAAGATTCGGATATCTAGCTGGAATGCAGGTCCAATATGGCCGTATGATTCCTATAGAACTTCGGACAGATTTAGGCGTAACAGAAAAATCCATGTGAGGTCTAGCAAAGATATTAGGAAAATCTATTCTAGACAAGTTTAGCTGGATGTGTCGCAGGTATGGAAAGTCCGATGAAAGTACAGCACAAATCCGAATCCAATCAACCTCATTTGAATCCATCGGGATTTCAATGGCATATAAGACATGCGGTTCGAATCAAGATAAGGGGAACCTGGAAGCAGCAGGGATTGACTTGTGACGACGATACAAACCATTCGATTATTTAGCTGAAATGCAGGTCCAATATGGCCGCATGATTCCTATAGAACTTTAGACAGATTTGGGCGTACGAGGAAAGTCTACGTGAGGTCCAGCGAAGATATTAGGGAGATTTATTCTCAACAAGTTGAGCTGGATGTATCGAGAGTATGAAAAGTCCGATCAAAGTACAGCTCAAATCCGAATTCAATCAACCTCATTGTAATCCATCGGGATTTGAATGGCATATAAAAAATCCAGTTCGAGTCAAGATAATAGAGAACCTGGCAGAATCAGAGATTGATTTGTAACGGCGATACAAAAGATTCGGATATATAGCTGAAATGCAGGTCCAATATGGCCGTACGATTCCTATAGAACTTCGGACAGATTTGGGCGTAGAAGAAAAATCCAGTTGAGGTCCAGCAAAGATATTAGGAAGATCTATTCTCAACAAGTTTAGGTGGATATGTCGCAGATATGAAAAGTCCGATGGAACTACAGCTCAAATCCGAATTCAATCAACCTCATCGGAATCCATCGGGATTTGAATGGCATATAAGAAATCCAGTTCGGATCAAGATAAGAGGGAACCTGGTAGAATCAGAGATTGATTTGTAACGACGATCAAAAGATTCGGATATCTAGCATAAATGCGAGTTCAATATGGCTCTTGATTCGAACTGGAATCCCGATGGATTCGAATTGGCATATTGTATTGGATGGAATGTCTACAACCTGAATCTGTGCTGGATGTCTGATTTATGGGTGCTCCTATTCTCAATTCTCCTCGAATTTCCCTAATTCTTCCATCTACTGTACTGTTCCTTGATCGAACCTACATTTCTCATCGCATGGGTCAAATGTTGAAAGATTCCAATCTGCCTGATTAGATATGGATCTCTGCCATCTGCGAGTGATCCAGTACAGTTACAGGATCGTCTCATTACCTGGACTTCCAATGTCGACTTCATCTTGATCCCTCCAACATCAATTTGGTTTTACTCGGGTAACAGGTATACCCCGGACTACTGTTTTGAGAATCTTGAAGCATGTCAAATATCGACCTACCACATTACGTTAACTCAAGCTCTCACTCCAAATGACATGAGACTTCGAATTAGATTCTGCAACTGGGCACGAGCAAGGCTGGTTGACGATCCTCAATTCTTCGACTATGTAATGTTCTCCGACAAAGCATCTTTCCAGAGCACTGGGCATTTGAATAGACACAACTCTCAGTACTGGTCGGATGTTAATCCGCATTGGTATCAAGCAATCGACAACCAACATCGTTGGAGCGTAAATGTGTGATGCGGAATCGTCAATGGCTATTTAGTCGGTCCACATTTTTTCAACGGCACTTTGAACGGCCCCATGTTTCTGGAATTTCTGGCGGATCATTGACCAGGCTTGCTTGGAGATGTGGATTCACTAACAAGGCAGAGTATGTGGGTCCAACTAGGTGGAGCGCCACCCCATTACGCATTGATCGTGAGAGAATACCTTGATCATCATTTCCCGGGAAGGTGGATTGGACGAGGTGGGTCTGCCAGTTGCATGGCCTCCACGCTCACCCGACTTTTTCTTGTGGGGATTTCTGAAAGACGTAGTATTCAAGGCCCAACCAACAACGAGGGAGGACATGATCTATCGCATCCGCACTGTTTGTGCCAACATACCGTGATCAGTGTTCCTGAAGACGGTTACAAATTTTCGGCGGAGACTAGGATTATTATGTATTCAGGCAGAGGGGGGTAACTTCTAGCAATTATTGTAGCAGCATCAAGCACCCCTCATGTGAGAGGCGAGGGGACTTACAATGATCAAGCACCTCCATGTCAGAGGCAAGGGGACTCGCAATACTCAAGCGCTCCAGAGGGAATAGAGAACTACCACGTCCACGTCGTTGTTCCTGGGTAGCGCTAAGAGTAGTTCATCAATAACTCCGACGGACCATGCCTTGCACCCCAATGGGCGGAAAGGGGTTCATGACCAGTCTTTCGTGAAGGGTTTGAAACCAGCTTCCCCATACCATGATGAGAAAATGGGGGTCCTATTTGAAAAAACCATCTTGACCCCTAAATTACCTTCAAAATGACCTCTGAGGGATTTTTCAAGGTCAGCATCATACTTCCCCTTGGAACCCTAAACTTTTTATGCGGAATATTCTTTCCCATCTCCACTAGTTTCCGAGATATTTGACTATATCACTTCCAACGGACCACCCTGTATATTGTACTGTATATCATCATCATGAAGTAATCAGTCTTACGACTGGTTTGATGAAACCCTCCACCCCTGTCTATTATCCGCCAAACGTTTAATCTCTACATATCTACTACATCCCTTGTCTTGTAAGATTTGCTTCATATAACTTGCTCTAGGTCTACCTTTACCAGTTTTACCATTCATTTTCCCTCCCAATATTGTTCTCAATAAACTCTCATGCCGTAATGTGTGTCCTATAAGATTGCTTCTTGTTCTTTTCACGATGTGTTTCAAAAGATTTCTTTCTTCATTCATGTGCTCGAGTACTTCTTCATTTTTGACTTTGTCTATCCATTTTATTCTGAGCATCCTCCTATAACACCACATTTCAAGAGCTTCAAGTCTTCGTTGATCAGTTTTCCCCATTGTCCAAGTTTCGCAACCATATAGTGCTGTGCTCCAAACGTAACTTTCCATCAATTTCTTCCCTACTTCCAAGCTTATATTTTTTGAGCATAATAACTGTTTCTTTTGGTGAAAAGCCTGTTTCCCTTGTGCTATTCTTGCTCTTATATCTCTTTCGCTTTTGCCGTTTTCTGTAATTATGCTTCCTAGATATTTGAATTCTTTCACCTGTTTAATCGTCTCGGTATCTATTTTGATTTTCGTTCTCCTAGCTGTTTTCGCTGCTGTACACATCATGGATTTTGTTTTGTCTTTATTTATATTCATATAATAGTTTTCCAATGATATTGTTTTCATAGTGTTGAGAATATTTCCTAACTCAGTACTACTCGTGGCAAGTATAGTAGGGTGGAGCGAAAAAAGCAAATCTCAATTTCCCAACCTGGAACTTCGAGAAAACTTGTTTCCAACCTCACTTTGGATGCCTAAGAAACGTGAGCATTGTAGGACAACTCCTACCCCAACCACAAAAAGATTGAACCAGTTAAAAAAACATTTGCCGTTGAATTATTTGCTTACTCTAATCATTACTTCATATATCTAATTATCCAACTCTATATATCTAAATTTTGTGCATTCAATGATCAATTTTGAGCTTCTTTTATCGTTTTTATCCTTTCAACTTTTGAAAATTATTTCTCTCATAACTTATTTAATAATTTTTAGACATTCGCAATTTTTCCCTCGATGATTTAAAGATGGATACATATGGTGTTTGATTATTCACTTACCCTAATTATTACCCCCTATATATAACTATATATAACTCTATATATATCTAACTCTATATATCTTACTTTTGTAAATTTGAAACATCATCAATTTTTTGAGCCGTCTTTTGGTGTTTTTTTGATTGTCTAAATTTTTCTGGATATTTTTTCTTATAACTTATTCGATCATTTTTATACAGTCGCAATCTCTCCCTCGATGGTGCAAATATAGATGAGGAAGATGAAAAGATGGATTTATCATCGTATAGGTTAATGAGAGTTATGACGTGACGGTACCTTAGCTGAATGAATCTTATAATCTTTTTTTGTGTCGAATTTAGGAACCATAAGTCTGGATTCAATCGTATTCCTTATGCAACCATCTCTAGCTTCTGTTCCCACTACTGATTTTGCTGCTTCACTGACAAGTTTCACAACTCTTTCCACACTTTGTGTATGGCAGGGGAATGGTGGTATGGTAATCATGCACTCTTTATTCTCGCCATCTATAAAATAAATAAAATAAAATAAATGAAAAACATCCCGCGACTATCTATGTATGGTGTTTCTCACCATCTATGTAAGATTGCAGCTCCTGGTTAGATAAATGCATTGTACTCGGTGGTTCACTGATATTACATTTTTCCCAGTCGATAATGTTATGATACTCTCTAGCTTCCAAATTGATTGTAGGAATCTTAGATACACGAATCCCTGTTTGTGCATTGGTTCTCCCAGCTTGTATGATTTTTTCAATGCCCAGTTTTCTAATTTGTTGGCAATCGTCCGATAGCATACTGAGGAGGAGATTTTCAGGATGAGCGAAATAACTATTCCGCTGAAGAACTGGGTCTATTATTCTTTTAACTTCAGTGGAGAGTGATCGTGTTAAGAATGCAGTTCTCCAAAAGTGTCGAGCTCCATCTTGACAATGGGGGTTAGTTTTAATTTCAAACCACATGGGCGCATAAACTTCGAGAATAAAGTTGACCATTGTTTTTAAAGATTCAGTAGGTTTCGATTTTGTTACATACAAGCGCAAAATTCTATTAGCTAACGTAAGCCACCTTGCATGGTTTATAAGACCAGGATTACGTTTTCCAAGATCATCAGGGAAATTATTATTCGATATAGCAGCACATATTCCATGAAGATATTTCTGATCTGTGCTCATGTCATCCACATCAACTTTGGGGAGTAAACATTCAATGGCTTCGAATTTCACAATCGGGTGTTTCTCACAATCCTTCATCATTTGACCAATTTGTCCTGCGAAAGTTTGTGGTCCTGTAGTTACACCATCCAGGGCTTGAAATAGATGGCGGAGTGGTCATTCATTCGCATGCAGAAGACAAATAAACCAGTGGACTGGTTTTCCTATAGCTCGTTCAAGGAGGTATATCACACCTCCTTTGTCTCCTGTATTCACGACAGTATCATCACAACCTATCGATATGATCTTAGTCAAATCAACTCTTTTTCCTGTAAGATAACGTAAAATAGTTGGAGCGATACTTTCAGCTGTTCCTGAATCTGGGGTTACATGCCCGATGTATGCTGATTCCGGTTGTTGTAAGAGAGATATATGTTCTTCTGACTCCCGCCTTATGTAATACTTATATCCTATCTTTGATTGAACAGGAGTGTCTTTATCTTTCTTTCCATCAAAATACAAACCACGGAGGTTTGAAGTCCATGCTTTTTCACCATTTTGAATTTCTGTACGTACTTTTTTTCTCTCTCTCCTCAACTTACTTCTATCTATTATTTGAGTTTCATCCTGTGTAATCAGTCCAAAATCAGTTAACACAGCATTTGCAATCATGGAACCCACTCTATCAGAAACTTTATAACGATCACAAACCTTTGCAAGGGATGGAAGACGTGTCCGCACTTGGGAATGTTTATCACCCACTGGTGATGGAGCAGCTGTGTCGTATTTTTCAGATGTAGGAGATTCTGGTTCGAAACCATCTGTTGGATTTTGAACTCGTAGAAAATCACTTGCTTCATCATTTGAATCACATTCCCCCTTGTCTTCTTTCGATTTCATGTCACAGCTCATTTCAGAGTTTACCGCTGACCATCGCAGATTTTGTTTTTCTTCTCGTTCAATTCTGTTTTTAATTTGTTGAGAAACTTTCAAATCTGTATATCCAATATACATTTTTCTGTCTGTCCTCTGATCAACTAAAAAATTGCGTTCGATAACAGGCACTTCTTTGGACTTTTCACAAGAGCATAGTAATAGATTTTCACATTTACATGAACAAATATCAAAAAGATTTTGCGCAGTTTCTTTGAAATCGTTCAGTTGCTTTTTATACGAATCCTGACATTGTCTTTGTTTGTACGGTTTCATGATCTTTTGATACAAGGTGTAATAAGTTACAATTTTTTTCTCCACAGCTTTAACTGATAACGTTGGCAAGGATGCTTTCCTCCATACGTTTATCAATTGATCTGTAACCTCGTCTATCACTTCTGATTTGGTTCTCAGAGATCCTGGATAAGCATCGTATTTCTCTCTGAGAAAACAATATTGCTCAATTACATCTTGATATGTAGGCAACACATTCACAGAAAACTCCCGCGGAGTTTCAAAGAGCATATCATTTCCTCTCAGTTTTTTCCTCGCAGACATATTATTGAATAGAACGTTTTAAGAATTTGAACAATTCACAATTCATCCGAAAAGACTAAACTGTATCAAATAATTTTGAATGTATATTATGACTGATGTGAACGAGAAGTGGAGTACAACGGGCTTATCAAGC
This sequence comes from Gonatopus flavifemur, assembly GCA_018340375.1. NCBI lineage: Eukaryota > Metazoa > Arthropoda > Insecta > Hymenoptera > Dryinidae > Gonatopus > Gonatopus flavifemur. Next base: position 3,283,308 of record JAFFJZ010000027.1, on the reverse strand, counting down.
CTCACGGATTGCAATTCTCTTGTGAAAAACAATCACTGCCTGGCGGTCTTTCCTTCAACTCATTTTTCCCCGCGCGTTTTTGAATCTGTCTTCACATTCATCAATTAGGTTGTGCTTACAAGCAAGGGAAAAATTTTCGAATCTAATTTTTTTCACTGCAGATACGAGATTTCCGTGTTTCCAACGATTCGACCCTATGTAAAATGTTGATATCGAACCGATAATTGTAAAATATCTTCCATCAGTATTGATTGCAGCAAGAATGAGCCATTCGAACACAAAAAACGTGAGAACAAATTGATGAAATGAGGATGATATTAACATTTTCATACAATTCAATGAATATCGGCTACAGTCATTTGGTGGTTGGGGTAGGAGTTGCCCTACAAAGCTCACGTTCCGTAGGCATTCGAAGTAAGATTGGAGGCAAGTTTTCCCGAAGTTCCAAGTTGGAGAATTTAAATTTGTTTTTTTCGCTCCACCCTAAAGTATAGCTATGTCATCCGCGAATCTTAACATACTTATATTTTCTCCCTGAATCTGTAATTTCGATTGAAATCCTCCTTCACTTCGTTAATTGCTTCTTCTATATATGAATTGAAAATCAGTGGCGATAATGAGCATCCTTGTCTCACCCCTCTTCTTATTTGCGCTCCCCCTTCCTGACCCTCTATGCCTATTATTGCACTTTGATTCTTATATGATTCGTATATTATTCTTCTATCTTCATAATTCATTCCCACCTTCTTCAGGATCGCAAACATCTTCTCCCAGTCCACATTATCGGAAGCCTTTTGTATATCTACAAAACCTATGTACACAGATTTCTTCAGCGCTATCCTTTTCTCCATTACTGCCCTAAGTGCTAAAATTGCTCCTCGCGTTCCCCTATTTTTTCTAAAACCAAGCTGATCTTCTGCCAATCTACTCTCTATTCTATTCTTCATCCTCCTGCATATAATTTTGGTCTGTATTTTCAAAGCGTGTGAAGTTAAACTGATCGTTCTGTAGTTCTCGCATTCGTCTGCCCCTTGTTTTTTCGGGATAGCGACAATTTTATTCTTTTGGAAATCTTCCGGTACTTCTCCTCTTTCGTACATATCTCTAATCAATTCAAACAGTGCTTCACGAGTTCCTTCACTGGAGGCTTTTATAAGGTCCGCACTTATGCCATCTATGCCTGGCGCTTTATTATTTTTCAATTCTTTCAAAGCCTTGTCGGATTCTGATCTCAATATCGAATCTCTCAATTCTCCCCTATCTACATCCTCCTCCTTCCCTAAAAGTGCTATATCATCGTTTCCTCTATACAAGTCTTCCAAATGATTGATCCACTGTTCTATTTTCTCTTCCGTTTTTATCAATTGTCGTCCTAGAGAGTTTCTAATCTCATTGCTTCTAGATTTCATTCGTCCGAAAAATCTTCTAATAATCCTATATGCTTCATCTATTTTTCCTAAATGCAATCTTTGTCACGTTAGAGGAAATTTTCACACGAAATTTTTCCAAAATGCTATACAATAATTCACGATACAATCATAATTCACCTTAAGTGAACGTGAACTTCATTTCAAAACAATTCGCCGACTTCACAGAATTATATTTCGTTTGGAGATTTCCTTGAACGTCGATCGTGCACCGACGAGCGACGAAGCAACTCGTAACCTTTCTCTCTTTCCCTCGTGTGTGTGCCTCGGCGTGACCACACAACGGGTGCCTGTTTCTACTTTGTCACTCTTTTTCCTTTCTTCACGCCATCTTCAACCTTTTTTTTCCTCTTACGCTTATGACTTGTACGATGGCTGTCGCCGAACCTAGCTACAATAGCTATTCACATGTATGCGGGTGCATATATGTATTCATATATGCATTTGTATGCATGGGTATGTACATGATCGCCAGAATTCTAAATTCTTATATTCCTTTCTTTTGGACACACGGTTGATTGCTCTCCGCGAAGCCACGTGCCGTGGCTTTCCATTGTCGGGGCCAGCAAAATGTAGGCCTCAGCAGCGATAAGCCACGTACGAAGGCCCATCGGCAGGGAAATTTGACACCGGATTTCCTAGAAATCTTGGTGGCATGTTGAAGTGCTGATTAGGCTGAGAACAATCAACCTCCCACTTTTCACCATAGATTTCTTCCTTGGCCGGCGATTGCCATCGGGCAGTCAGTCTTCTCTTGACCGCGCTTAAAACCGTTCGAAAAAAGTAAACACTCTTTCTCTCCCCCTCTCTCTGGGGCGTTGTCTCTTATGGGTGAGGATGCCGGCGCTACGAAAGCTCCACCAGGGGTTTATACTTTCCCCTGGTGGAAATCTAAAAAGTGAACTCGTATATCCGCCCTTCGAGCTATGAAGGGATGAGCGAAAAAGGAAAAGCTCAGGGCCCTTCCGCTCGGAGGACGGATATACACTGGAGTCCTTTTGATGGTGTCGGTTTATTCCTCCGCACTCATGGGTGCCATCGCTCCTGTATGAGGGATCGATAAAGAGAGAGAAACTCAAGAAGTAGTTGAGTGTGTGGGTGCGTTCAGTTTCATTTTAGCTTTCACCCACGAAAAAGGAATTGGACAAGGCCTACACCCCAAACAATGAATCATAATAATCAATAATAAAAAAAAATCCATAGCCAAAAGAATCTTGGCTCAAGAATCAATCAAAACATAAATCAAGTGCCATACCAGCTCGCAGAACGGTGAGTGAAACTCTTTTCTATAGCTTTCCTTCCTCTTCCTTCTTACTTCACTCCTTCTTAATACTTCACCTTCTCCCTCCGTCATATATATATATATATATATATATTTATATATATATAATATCTTATTTTTATTTCCTGACATTTCTCTTCCAACCACTGTTCTTTTGCTTGCCTTGATTCTCTTATTATTTCATTTCTCGATGATTTGTATCGTTGCTGGCCTTTTTGGCTATCATTATTCTTGTATTTCCTTCTTTCATTTATTAATTCTAAAATTCCTCCCGTTATCCATGGGTTTTTAGGTTCTACTTCATCATTCTTCAAAATCTTATCCACACATTCTCTTATATTCCTCTTCATCTTTGTCTATCTCCTCTCTATTCCCAAGTCTTCCTCTTTTTGATCCCTCCAATTTTTCATCCAACATTTTCTCGAATGCCTAATGTGTTTGTTTTTGCTCGAGGTTCTTCAAAGACCATCTTTTTTGCATCTTCCTTTTCTTCTTCAGAGATTTGAATCTCAGAGAACATTTCATCATCAACATATTATGATCACTATCTATATCTGCACTGGGACAAGTTTTACAGTTTTTCACTTGGTTTCTAAATCTTTGTTTCACTAATATGTAATCAATTTGGTATCTTGCTGTATCTCCTGGCATTTTCCAAGTGTAGATCCTTCTTGGATGATTTTCGAATAAAGTGTTTGTGATAACCATCTCTTGATTTCCACAAAATTCGACTAAACGTTGTCCTCTATCGTTCCTCCTCCCTAACGCGAAATCTCCTATCATGTTGCCCTCTTTTCCTTGTCCTACTATCGCATTCCAATCCCTCATCACCATCAAATTCTCTTCTCCCTTCACATATTCTATTACTTCTTCTATTCCTTCGTACGTTCTTTCAATATCTTCCTCCGAATATGCGGATGTGGGCATGTATACTTGGACGATGACTGTGTCTACCGGTTTTGTTCTGATTCTAACCATCATCACACGTGCATTATGTTGCAAATAATTTTCTATCCTATTTCCTACTCTTTTGTGCATTACAATTCCTGCACCTGCTTGACCGTTCTTTGATCCTGTATGAATTATTCTATAATCCTCACTCCAGAAATCGCCCTCTTGTGGCCATCTCATTTCGCTAATCCTCAATACGTCTATATTTGACCTATTCATTTCTAATTTCAAATTTTCTGATTTTCCCGCTTGCCTCAGTGATCTATCATTCCACGCTCCGACTCGAAGAATGTTGTTTCTTTTCCCTATCCTATTCTTCGGTTTTCTTTCTTTGCTGATAAAGCTTCCTCGAGCAGCCTCCACCCGGAGATCCGAACGGGAGACTAGTTTACCTCCGGAATATTTTACCCGAGAGAGCGTCATCATGTATTTATTAATTTGTTCGTTTGTGTTCGTTACATAATATTCCAGGTTTGGAAAAGGTTTCATTTTCTCGGGAAGTATTGAAACATGTCAAGGGAGGTAGTTTCCCCTTGCTTTCCTTCCGTTTTTGCCGATGTTTCTGGCATTAGGATACTGTACTGTATATAGTATGACGAAAGACAATTTGAATTTTCCAAGAACTCTATTCTACTGACATTTCAGTAATTCATTTTGTTGTTCCGAAAGAATTGAATGAGATCTAGTTCTTAGAACTTTTGCTATCTGGGCTAACTATTCTGGGCTAAACTGGGTTTTTTACATTGTCAACTAACAGAATTATAGTTCTTGAACTGAAGGGATTGTAGAAGCAATTATGTATGTCCCTGGTTAAAACAACTCATCAAATCCACTGAAATCAAATTGAATGGGATTTGGCAAGAAATTCGTCCAGGGTTGAATGAAATTTGGCAAGATTCAACAAGTGTCGCATAGAAATACATACCTCATACATTACAGGATAATTTAATTCATGCGAATCGTTTGATGAGTATGTAATCATTATTGATCTACAAATTATGGTTATGTAAGCATTTAGCATCTGCAGACTAGAGGTGTGCGAATCGTCCAAAATCGAATCGAATCTACCAAGATTCGATTCGATTCGTTAACGAACATCAGGAATTCGTCCACGAATTATGCGAAAATTCCGAATCACAAAGATTCGATTTCGAATTGTCGAAGGTAGAAAATCTGGGTTGAAAATTTTGTGGGATCTCATTCAATTCCCACTTATTCGAGTTTCTTACATCAAAGATCAACAAAATTCAACGAAATGTGGCAAAATTTCGGTGGAATTCAGTGATAGTCCGGGAGCAGAGCATAGATAGATAGATAGATAGATAGATAGATAAGTTTATCATTATGCCCTAGGAAAACCTATGGGGCAAATACAGTATAGTATTTTACAGCGGTTTTAAATAACTAGCAACAATAAAAAGAACTTATAAAACTAATTGAAAGCTAATACATTCACTTCACATGCTCTCTAGATCTGAATAATCCATTCCATTTTATACTAGCATTTATTTATTTATTTATTTATCTATCCATTCATTTTGTTTATACGGGTATGAAAGACCCTTTGGTACATAGAATATACATTATTTGAACCACGTGATATATATCATGCATCAGAGCATTAAGCATCATGTTAAGCTCGACTACAAGCATCTTATATCACAACCACAGTTGACGTGTATAATTATAGGTGCAAAGGACAATTTGATATTAAATTTGACAAATAAGAGGAAGAGAATTCCTAAGATCAGAATGAGATGAAAATAATTTAAGCACATCACTGTAAGAATTTGCTAGGATAGATATCCGATTTACCGGATCAGAATAACCGTATTCCGATTTATAAGAAATTGGATTAAACAATTTAGGGCGCCTCAATGAACGAGAAGGGACATTAAGACGTACAAGTCCAAGCAGTTGAGGGCAGCGAATTTTCCCATTAACAATTTTATACAAAAATGAAAAATCATTGAACAAACGACGTGATTCCAAGGAAGGCAAGTTAAGTAGAGCCATAATCAATGAATAATCATGACAAGTGACGCCCAACGGACGGCCTATCTGATGGGCAGCAAAACGCAAAAACTTATGCTGAACTCTTTCCAAGTTTGTACAATCCCGAATTAAATGAGGACTCCAAATTTGAGACGCATACTCAAGATGAGGTCTCACTAAAGTACAATACAGTGTTCGAAGTGCAACAGGATCACGAAAATCTTTACAAACGCGCTTGATGAATCCGAGAGATTTCATGGAAGTACCAACTATGTAATTGTAATGATCTGAGAAGTTAAAACGAGAGTCAAATGAAACTCCAAGATCACGAACAGTATTTATAGGTGATAACAGAGGATGAGACAAGTTATAAGGAAAATAAATAGCATTTTTACCTCTATGAAATCTCATCACATGGCATTTAGTGAGATTTAATGACATATTAGATAGCACACACCAAGATTGTAACCGATCCAAATCAGATTGCAGATCTTGAGCATCTCTGTAAGTTCTTATAATCATAAACAGTTCCAGGTCATCAGCAAGAAAAAGATGTGTGCAGTACTTGAAAATCGTAGAGATAGCATTAATGAAAATAATAAATAATAAAGGACCTAGATGTGAGCCTTGCGGTACACCTGAGGATACAAAAAATGAATCAGAAAAATATTGAGAGACACGAACTGATTGCGTACGATTCAGAATATAACTCTGTAACCACGACAAGAGATTGCTGCGAATACCAAAATTACTTAATTTATTCAACAGTATATTATGATCAACTCTGTCAAAAGCCTTTGAGAAGTCTGTATATATAGTATCCACTTGGGCATTTTGATCAAGCGCAGAGGACACAACATGAGGAAAAATAGACAAGTTAGTTACGGTAGATTTTCCAGAAGTGAAGCCATGCTGGAAATCAGAAATAACATCAGAAAACAGTGGTGTTATTTTATCAGTAACTATATCTTCAAAAATTTTTGGCATAACATTCATGATACTAATTGGTCTATAGTTTCTCACGTCAGAACGATCCCCAGATTTGAAGATGGGAGTAATTGAGCTGGATTTCCATTGAGAAGGAAATATTCCAGAGGATGAAGAGCTGTTGAAGATCAACCACAAAGGCCGAGAAATGACGAACTTGCAAGATTTCAGAAAATTAGGAGGAATACCATCATCACCAGGACCGGAAGAAGTTTTCAAGGATGAGATTTTATTGAACACTTCACCGATATTGATGGATAAATCGGAGAGATTGACATTGAAAGTAGATTCTGGTAAATTACAAGGAACAACGGGATAATTTTGATAAACTGATCTGAAATAAGATGCAAATAAGTTCGGAATAGCAACACCAGTATTGCCAATAGTACCGTCTATATGCATCACCAGGGGTATACCGTTCTGATTCCGCTTACTATTAACAAAGTTCCAAAAGCCTTTGACATTTGTAGGAATGGACCCTTGAACGTAATGAAGATGAGACAAGTAACATTGGCGAGTCGAAACTTTACATTGAGCTCGTAAGTGACTAAAGATTAGGTAATCTTCAAAGCAATTTGACTCTTCGTACCTATTGTGAGCAATTTTCTTCTCATGAATAAGTTTAATTCATTCCGAAGAAAACCATTTTGGATAAGAACTATTCCTTGATACATACTTGGGTACGAATGAATCAACTGCATTATATAAATGAAGATACAAAAAATCAACAGCTTCAATAACATTAAGATTACGCAATTCATCGTCCCAGTTGATAGAACCTAAATATTCACAAATTGCACTGTAATTCGCCTTATTAAAATTATATTTGATGATTTTATTGGGGACCAGTAAAACACTATCACGTAGGTTGAGCTTAGATACAAGAGAAGGATGAAAGTTGTCACACGCGAGAAAAGGATCCAGAGCAATATTGACATCAATACGATCGTTATCAGAAAAAATAGGATCAAGTATGTTACCATGAGAATTCCTGAGAGTATTAAGTTGAAACAAATTCAATTCATTGAAATATTCGAGAACATATTGCGCAGAAGTCATTTCATTGAGAGTCGAACCAGGTAACACTGAGAAAGATAATTTGGAATCAATATTGCTCCAGGAAATATGAGGTAAATTGTAATCCCCGTATAAGTATAAGGAGTTAAAGTTCTCCTTGAGGAGGATTCCGCCAACGCTCTTAAAATGGTCCAAGTATATTGAAGAATCCCAAGAAGGTGGAATGTAGACAGCCCCAAACAACAACGACAAAGAACCAAAATAAACTTCGACGTAAAGATGTTCAACTTTGGAATAAGAAGATGAGACGACACAGCTCCGATGGGTATCCTTAACGGCGATTAAGACACCACCTCCCCGTGAAAATTGACTGGTGAGTCCGTTTCTATCCATACGATAAACTGCATAGCCATGTAAACCAATTTCAGAGGTTAGAATATCCTCGCGCAGCCAGGTTTCAGATAAGATAATAATATCATAACATGGATCTGATATAGCAACAGAGCAATGAAGTTGATCAAGTTTAGTTCTCAAGCCACGAACATTCTGATAATACACCAAAGGGTCGATTAAGCGTTTTTTCTTTGGTGAGCAGGAACTATCCTAGGTATCCCATTACAATAGCGAATAGTCCTTGAAGGGTCATTTAGATTTTTCAACTCTTCACGTAAGTTCGACAGATGATTCCGTTGCTTCAAGGTACGATCTTGCGATATTCTAATTGAACCATTGTACAACGATTTGTTACGAAGAATCTCAATGGGTATGTTCCGTGAGGCAAATGTGACACAGATCGGACGAGTTTTAGAAGCATCCTTCTTTTTACCGATACGACGAATCTGCACATTGTCGTAAGTATCAGGTCTGATTTTTTGAAGAAGATCAGTAACTATAACATGATCAGGAGACCCATACCTCGAAGATTCTTCAACGTTGAAGAGTAAAATGTTACATGTTCTTCGATGCCGTTCATTCAGCTCATCTATCAAATCTTCCTCATTGTAGAAACCTTGTGAAGAAGAAGGGGCAGACGATTCCAAGGTGGATAATCTCGTGGATAATTCCGCCACAGTGTTGGATAAAGAATTCAATTTGATCCCAAACGCGTTGAGCTGGTTGCTGAGTTTCGAACAAGCAGAATCAATGATGCTCTGAATTTCCGATAAAAAACCTGACTGATCCAACACGCCATCAAATTTTTCCGCAAGATCAACAGAAGTATCAGAAGAGGGAATAGGCCCCTTGCAGTCAATCAGTACTCCATTATGCCATGGATGGTGACTTCTCGCTAAACACGACGAACCAGGATGAGATATAACACTGCATGAAGCACAAGATACCGGTTTATCCACAACTCTGGAACATCCTTTACACACTTTTTTAGGCATTTTGAAGTTTATATGATTTATATGATAATACAAAAATTTTTGAATTCCAATAAACGGCAAGTATGAGATCCACTGTACCGAGGTCAACACACACGCACACACGAAGAGTGTCTTATCATACGCGAGTACACGAGATGTGTATAAGTATGAACAAATAGGATAGACCTCGTGGAAACAATATGTAACGACGAGTGAATAAACCAATGTGTTAGGAATAGATTCACTGAAAATCGCGTGCAAAAACCCAGTCGTTCAGAGAAATTTACACAATAAGTCTACTAATGGAACAATCAACAATATAACAAGGAATAAGAATTAAGTGTGCACGATAAATCATTAAATTACGAAATTTTGTAGAGAGCGAAACATTTTACGTTGTCACAACTATACTGCGGTTCTCAACCCCTCATTCATACTTCAAACATAAAATCATCATTCGAGTCATTGACCCAATCATGAGTATCTACTGATGAGAAGATGATGTACATCTCTTTTGAAGGGAGCAAGGGTTGGCTGATTCCGAATGTGGGTTGGGAGTGAGTTCCAATGCCTTGCAGTTGAAATCGTAAATGATTTCCCATACGTTGAGGTACGATGGAGGGGGATAACTAGAGCGTTACGATCAGATCTAGTATCGAAGGTTGAGTGTTGATAGGTGAATTTGAAACGATTATAGAGAGATGACGGTAATCGTGTTCTTAACATCTGATATACAGATGAACCAAGAAAGTATTCACGTTGTTCCTTCAACTTCAACCAACGTAACCTCAGAAAATAGGGAGTTATGTGTTCATCTCGCTTAACATTGAAAATGAGACGGACGCAAGCATTAGAGGAGCGTTGTAGTTTCAGATTCTCTGTCTCCGTTATATCCGTGGAAACAAGACAGCAATAGTCAAAATAAGGGATAATCAGACTAGATACCAATTTAGCTTTCATGTTGATTGAGAGAAGGTGGTCATTCAGTCTTAACTGATATAGGGCACGATGAACTTTTCTCCGTAGATCTAACACATGTTCACTCCGATTCAACGCTGAAGAAAGAGTGACACCCAACGTTTTGATTCGATTGACATAGGGAATCGACACATCCCCGACACAGATTTTAGGTAGGTTGTCAATTTCGAGCAAATTGATGTACGTAGAAGATCCAAGGATCATGCATTGTGTTTGGTTGGGATTTAATTTCAAAGAGTTATTATTGCACCACTTAACAATGCGTTTCATTCCAAGATTAATCAACACAATAGTATCACTCAATAAATGAGGAAGACAATGGGAATATATTTGTAAATCATCAGCATATTCACATATTTTACAAAACTGTATGGACTCATTGATATCTTTCAGATAAAGAGCGAATAACAGCGGTCCCAACACTGAACCTTGGGGCACACCTGAGTTGACTGGGATCCAGCTAGTAATCCCTGCCGGAGTTTTGACCGCTTGATACCTTCCAGCTAGATAACTCCAGAACCAGCACAATACAGATCTAGATATCCTCAATTTTGCGAGTTTTTTAATCAGCAACGCATGATCAACAGTGTCAAATGCTTCAGAGAAGTCAAAACACACAAGTATCGTTACCATACGCTGATCAACTCCCTTACGAATATCATCGATAATATTGATGAGTGCTGTTAGTGTAGAATTATGCTTAGCGAAACCAAATTGATAAGAGTCTAGCAACTCATTCTTTCTCAAGTAAGTAAGAAGATAATGGTGTGCAAGTTTTCCCAAGATTCTACTGCACTCGCATAGTATAGAAATTGGACGAAATTCAGTGACATTAGCTGGATTTTTCGTTTTCGGTACAGGAGTAATATATGAGTATTTCCAAACTTGAGGGAATTCACAATTAGTGGATGAGTTATTTATGATATCGAGAAGTGTAGTCGAGATGGAGGGAACACAATAGGAGAGAAATCTACTAGGTAGTTCATCAGGGCCAAGAGTGGAAGATTGTGAGAGACGTAAGTGAGGTCGCAAATCAGCATGTGTGGCGTAAGGGAAATAAAATAGTGAATCATCAAATGTATGAAAAGCATCAAGCAGACTAGGTCTATCTGATGGGGCACTATTATAAACCGAAGAAAAATACTGCTGGAGGTCTTTTAGTGAGAACTTGATAACTGTGCTAGTGTGAGATTCCCCATCTTTGATTATTTTCAAGCTTCTGAGTTCTCTCCACAACTGCCTCGATCCCTCAGTTTGAGAAAGTCGCATCTCAAAAAATTCCTTCTTAGATTTCCTCATTAGGAAGATGACTAGGTTTCTCAGTCTGCTGTATTCTAACCGATAATGATTGTCGAATTCTGGATAAGAACATCGTTGATAATGTCGTCGCGCCTGCTTCCACAATTTGATAAATTCTTTGATTTCTTCATTAATCCAAGGGACATATTCCATATTATTTGATCGATTTGAAACAACAGGAGCATGCAGATTAAGTAATTCATGGAGCGACGAATTGGAATTTTCAACAAGATCATTCAAACATTGAACACTATTTTGATCCATAGAGACTAATTGTAATTGCGACTGCAGCATCTGACAGTTCAATCTAGTGTATTTTCTAATTCTTGTTCGTGGTACATTAGCATTGAGAGACTCAAATGAATATTGAACATATATGAAATCATGACTCGACAAAAACGGAACCTCAACCTGCCCCCTCCTCACAACATTAGATACATCATCAACTAAGCACACGTCCAACCACGTAGATGTGGCTTTAGTATGATGCGTGGTCCCATACGGAACGATGCACATATTAATGCTATGTGTCAGTCCTCGAAGATATGAAGCATCAAAGGACTGTGAGTTCAGATCAGCGTTCATATCTCCGAATATAACTTTATGATGATAGTCAGAAGTGATATCTGTGAGAATTGGATCAAGATTAGAGAAACCTATCTTGGGGAGTCGGTAGATAACTCCAAGAAGAAGTTTACGCATAGATAGACCAGTAAGTTCAATGAATAAATACTCAGGTTGAGAAATATATTTATCAGTATGAGAAGAAGTAGAAGGTTTGTATTCAAGTGAGATTTAGTATCGAAGCAAACACCACCTCCTCCACGTCCAACTCTATCACATCGAGTGATATTATACCCTTCGATTGAGCAGAAGGAGTCATCAATGTCAGGCTTGAGCCATGTTCCAAAAACCGCAATCACATCATAATCGTTTTGAAGGACGAAATCGAGGAATTCAGAGAAGTGAGCTATGATAGATTGTGCATTTACATGACACAGCAATAGTGAATCGCAATTCGTATAAACATCCGAGGAAAGAGCAGGTGGAGGTCCATACCCTTAGATCAGCTTATTTACTATATCAACCTCACAGCTTACCAAAATAGTAGGAGATTTATTTATCTTTTTCGACCAGTATGCGCCCATTTTTGCACCAAGTGTATTTATAACCTTTAGATGTAGCATATTCACGAGTTTTTGATAACAGAGAAGCTGTCTCAGAGCTCAAAAATTCATCAATATAAATTCTGATATTCGAAAAATCAGAATTCAGTTCAGAAGCCAAAAGGGTGCCCTTAGCTTTTTTTGCTTCAATGACCTTAGTTCTTAATTTAGGAGTGGACAGTTCAACAAAAATAGTACGAGGTCTTGTTGTTTCCCGAGTACTTTTCAGTCGGAATACTCTCAAAATCTCGTGACTCTCAATATTCACATCAATTTTCGCGAATGTATGTCTAACCAAAACAGCGAGGTTCTCCTGTGGAGATTCAGGTAATCCTGAGATAGTCAGAATAGAGTTATAAGAACACTGTATACAGGAATTCAACTCCGTATTCGATCTTTCACAGCGAGCATAGAGATATAAGACTAGAGGAGGCATGCTGGAGCTGATCGCGTCATCACAATAAACAGAGAGAAGAGATATGAGGGTGCCATAGTGTCACTGTATCTCATTTATTACGTACCGAATGAAAGAGATTGACACGCTTGCACCTTTTATCTCTTCTCTCTGTTTATTTCAATAACGTTTCCACTTATGTGAAATCTCCATACTTGCCTCCTCTAGTCTTATATCTCTATGGAGCAGAGTTACCAGGCAAAATCCTCAGACCCGAATGATTGGTCATTTCTTGTACAACCAGTCTATCATATTCCCAATTCCGGAAGAAATGCCCAAGGAACCAAGAACTTGAACATTTCTTCCCTCAACGACAGTGCCCATCTGGCAGCTCTGCTATACCCATGAGACTATATACATTTCTGTAGGATCGTTAACTCTCATTGAAATTCGCTGGATTGCACATTGCACTGAAAAAAACTCTTTAGTTGCAGTAACTAAAACCCACATGGAATAAAAAATTTGAGTTGCTTGAACTGAAATATTGTGTACTATAACAAACACTCCCAGTTATAGAAATTGATATTTTGTTGAGAAAACCACACTCTAAAAAATTTCGACTGGAAACTTCCAGTATTTCACTGGAAGTTATTAACCAGTACATTGGACTGAAAATTTCTGTACATTTGCTGGAATATTTCCGCACATTCCTCAAAATTTTACTGCAAACAATGGAATTTTACAGCATTAAGTCGATAAAATTGCAGTGAATGTACTGGAAAAAGAGTTTACCGGAACTTCCCAGTACCAAGGCGCAGTAAATTTCCAGTTTTTTTCACAGTGTACAATTTTTTATTTGAGGTCATATTCGACTCAATTTTTAGTCACGATGACTAACCATTTTTTTCAGTGTGTATGTAACTTCACTGAATTCCACTAAACGTTGGGCCTTCAATACACCGAATCGTTTTTGTATCGAATGCTCATTATACCGAAAATTTATGTTCCAAACGCTGATAGACCGAAGGATTATTTATTATGCCGAATGTATCTGATTGGATGCAGACTGCAATTTCTTGTGGATTATATAGGAATGAGGAATCTGATTGCTTCCGACCACGAAGTAAGAAAAGGAGACCCATCTCCGTAAAACTGAAGCGGCACATTTTTTTGGGAAGTATTGCAAGTCAAATCTCGTCACTCGTGGCGCTGTTGTTCCCAGTAACCCTACGAAAATATATATAATGTATATAATATATAAGGAAACATAGTCAAGGATAACAGAACAAGGCTCCTTCCCGAACACGTGAGGGAAATGATTTTTTGTCACGACAATCTTAAAATCCCGACAAATGTCTCATCAAACATTCAAAATAAGTGATGAAGGTTCTCACGCGTATATGTCAGTTATTGATTATTTAGAATCATTTTCAGAACAGTGATTTTTTATATTATTAATCAATATATCAGATATTAGCCATTAAAAATGTTGAATGTTAATCCAAAAATGTTCTCTATCCGAAATAATTAAATATATCAAAACGAAATTTGAATTCCAATATCATTCCATTATATACAGTGAAATTTCTTTCATGTATCACAGCCATTGAGAATCACATAAATAGTGGTTTCCACAACTCTTGATACTATGCACATATATTTAATCATCTCCAAAATTGTTTCTTCTCTAGTAGAAATTTGATCAGATGTTCTTTTGCTTAGGTCAACTGTACTGAGACAAAGGATTGATTTGAATATTCGACAGCTAGGGAATTCAGTCACTTTGCATGAAAATTGATTGAAACTGAATCAATTTTCTTTGTCACCGCTAACTTTTTTGTTACCCTTGGATAAACTGTTACATTCATACTTCAGACGACTAGATTTTCTATTCATGCTAGCTAAAATTTAGCTAGAACCAAGACAACTATATGGTAATTACCGCAGCTTTTTCACTTCTCCACAGTGTGAAGATGTGGGAACAGTTAATGATAATCGAAGAATGATTTTCATTTGAGTGCGATAATTCATAAAATACCTCAGATTACTGGAACTGGATATTTTAAAATATTTCATGCACATTCATGAGAATAAATTATCTGGGAGCATCTTCTCAAAATATGCCAATTACATTCAGAAAATGCTTCCTGAACATTTTTGGCGCTAGAATTCGATTCGATGTAATCCGATTCGATTCGATATCGACGCTCCAAATTCGATTCGATTCGGATTCGAAATAATGACAAGAAATTCGATTCGATTCGATTCGAGGGTTAAAAAACACGATTCGCACACCTCTACTGGAGACAGCATGACATCAATGTCATATCAATATTTAATAGGCTGAACTACCACTACAAAAATCAGCAGCGATACTTGTGATGCAATATGGGAAGTATGATTCCCTCTGGCGTTGAAACCTTGTGAAGACGAAGCAGAATGGAATAATATATCACATGAATCCAATTACAAAAGGCAATCTCCTCATTGTCTTGGTGCAATTGATGGCAAACACGTTAATATTCAGGTTGGTTCGTTATTTTCTTTTATAATTTCTTCCTAATGGTAGAAACTGGATGGTGGTACTCTGTAAAAACGAAATCATTCAAACTGATTAATGGTACGAATGTCTAATTCAAAATGACTCAAACTTATTTAGAATTCTAGACAGCACACAAGTTCAAAGAGAATTATTACAAATTCATATCGAATTCTTCAAGTCCCAATTGAATTCTTTATGAACTCTTTCTCATCTAATGTGCTGTACGAGATCATTCAACCTTCGGACAGCTCACTCGGAGTTTGCACATTCCTCATCGGTGAAATTTTATTTCAATGAGAACCAATGCTTTCTTCTTTACAGAGGAGTGCCCACTGCCAGAATAGAAATTTCTAAATCCATGAAACTACTATTTTACGGATTTCATCCCAGCGTTGCATCTGAACTTTATCACTCAATTTTTTTATTTTAGTTCTCTCCAATGTAGGATCACAATTTTTCAACTATAAAGGGAGTCATAGCATTGTATTATTGGCTGTATGTGATGCTAATTACATATTCCGATTCGTTGAAATTGGATCGTGTGGTCGAAGAAGTGATGGGGGTATTTTCGGGGAATCCATCTCAGGACAAATGTTGGAGAATGATCAATTGAACATACCCAAATCACGACCAGTTTACGAAGACGGACCTGTGTTGCCTTTTGTTTTGGTAGGCGACGAAGCCTTTCCTCTGAAAGTCAATTTACTTCGACCATACAGTGGCCGCAAAGGTCTTTCAACTGATCAAAGAGTTCTTAATTATCGCTCAAGTCGAGCGAGAAGAACAATCGAAAACAGTTTTGGAATACTCGTTAGCCAGTGGAGGATATACAAAAGTCCTATTATTGCCAATGTGAAGAATGTGATGAAAATGGTGCAGGCCACCTTACATAATTATTCGAGAATTCGAAGAAAAGATAACGATGGTTATATGAATGGCATCTTACAATATGATGAGTCAAATAAAATTGACGTATTATGCAAAAATATTTTAGATGGACAGAATGCTCTTCAGCATGTAACACAATGTAGGGGGGAGTGGGGCATGTTTTCCCACTTTGTCTTCGTCGATTTTTGTATTTTTCCCCGTTGCATATTTCAAGGCGTTTGGGGTACTATTTTACTCGTTGAAGCTTCCACTACAACCTAGTATAAATGAATGTAATGATTTCATAACCATGTTGTTGCAAAATAATGTTATTTGCAGTCATGTCACTTGCGAAAACTTGCCCCACATACGGGGCAAGTTTTCCAACACCTTCGAACCATATGGGGGCAAATTTTCTCACTCATTCAAAATCGTCAAAAATAGGTTCAATATTGTAGTTTCAATACGAATTGAGTATTTTATTCGATTTTGTATTTGGAAATCAATTACAATAGGGGGTACATGTGATGTAGGAAAACGAAATAACGAATATAGTACATAAAAAGTAAGCAAAAGTATGAAGAACAAAAAGACAGCTGCTTTCATTGAATCATGGCTGTAGGAGTCACGATTCGTTTTCCTTTTATAATTTCGAACCATCCGTAATCTGTTGAAACTTAATGATAAATCATATCAAATAATATTTGCTTATCTTTTTCGATAAATTTGCTTGTAATACGTTACAACAATTTGATTGAGACTGAGATAATTTTCCGCAGTGAAAAACATTGCTTTATCATTGTTTTCCAACTCTGAACTAACCTAAAATCGCGAAGACTAATCATATAATGTAAGAAATGCATTTGCAACACTCTAAAATCACTTGGTTGAGACCGGGAAAAATTCTCTTTGTGAAAAAATTTGCCCCGTGTCACGTTGGAAAATTTGCTCCATCATCGTTTTTCAACTTGGAACTAGGTTAAAATCGTGAAGACACGAGTAATTTACAAAAATTATCACATCATTCGATTCAGGGGACTTTCGTTTATAAACACATATTCAACCAAAACAATCAGAATAACGTAAGTATCTTTTTTTTCAATTTGAATGAACACATGTAAAGTTTGCTCACCAACGACAAAATCTTAAAAACAGTTCTCTTATTATGACGAAAGCAGCTATTAACCTGATATTGCCGTGAATGGTACCTCAGATGATACTACTCACGACCATTCATCCAGCAGCGCGCTGTTCCAGCATACTAAGAAATTATAACGCATTGGAAAACATGCCCCTATAGAAAACTTGCCCCACTCTCCCCTAGTACAAGAAATGGTACAAAGGAAGCCATCAGCGTAAGAGATAACTTTTCCGAATATTTGAATGAGGAGGGTGCTGTTTCATGGCAATTTTGTAGTATTTATAATCGAAACGATGAAACTCAATTATATCAAATTCATAATAACTATAGTTTCATTATTATATATATATCCTCCACGTCAGTTGTGTATAGCGATGATCTTGCAGAACCTCGAAAATATCCCGGTATTTTTGTTGATGTGTCGCACAGTGGGGCCAAATGCCAAAAAGCTGGACAAAATTATAAGGGGCTCTCAAATTCGCTTGCGACTTCGTACTCGGAAAGTTTATGGGGTCACTGATTACGAATCCGTTGTCAGAATTCCAAAATTCAAAATGACGGATCCAATATGGCGGACGAAAATTGAAAGAAACCATCGGATTTCCTTCAAACTTGGTGATCGGGGGTTTTTGGGGTCGCTGATTACGAATCTGCTGTTTGAGTTCCAAAATTCAAAATGGCGAATCCAATATGGCGGACGAAAATTTTAAAAATCATCGGATTCTCCTCAAATTGGGTACCCAACGGTTTTTGGGGTCGCTGATTACGGATCCGTTGTTCTCATTTCGAAATTCGAAATGGCGGATCCAATATGGTGGACGAAAATTGGAAGAAATCATCGGATTTTTTCCAAATTTGGTGATCAGGGGTTTTCGGGGTCGCTGATTACGAATCCGCTGTCTGAGTTCCCAAATTCAGAATGGCGAATCCAATATGGCGGACGAAAATTGAAAAAATTATCGGATTCTTTTCAAATTGGGTACCCAGGGATTTTTGGGGTCTCTGATTACAAATCTGTTGTCTGCATTTCGGAATTCAATATGGTGGAATAAAATCGAGAAGATCATCGGATTTTCTTCAAACTCGGCATCCAGGAGTTTTTGGGGTCACCAATTACGAATCCGTTGTCAAAATTTTGAAATTCAGAATGGCGGATCCAATATGGTGGACAAAAATTAAGAAAATCATCGAATTTTCTTCAAACTCGGTACTCAGGGGTTTCTGTGGTCGCTGATTACGAATCCACGGTCTGAAATTCAAAATTCAAAATAACAGACCCAATAAAGCGGACGAAAATTGTGAAAATCATCGGATTCCCTCCAAACTCGGTACCCAGGGGTTTTCGGGATCGCTGATCACGAATCCGTTGTCAGAATTCCGAAATTCAGGATGGCGGATGCCAAAAATCAAAACTTCATTCATAACTTAATATTAAACAAGAACTAAACGGCCCATTTTGTTGTTCCTATTATGATCATTATTATTATTATTTCCAACATTGAATCATCATCAATATAATTATCGAATGATATTAACACACCAAATGTGTTAAATCGGAAGATATATACATTCACAATATATACAATAATATGAAAAACTGAAATCGTAATGGTTTTTACTTTTGCCACACTTTTTTTACTCAGATCAGTCTTCTTCTTCACTCTCAGAGGAAGATAATGGGAAAGTTACGTTGTCTTTATCAAGTATATCCGGAGTTTTGATCAGGCTTAACACGTCTCTAGGGATAAACTTTAGTTTTTTCTTGGGCAACTGTCTTTTACTCGATAACATTGGATCAGAACTCAAAAGGAACCATTTAAAAATGTCTTCATTCGTTTTTTCTCTACTGCATTTCCTGGAGTGATGCTCTCGGTACCTTTGGAAATGAATGTTGTTAAGATATTTGAATATAATTATGTATTCATCGACACCGTTGAAGCTTTTGATCTCAACATGACAAGCAAAATCAAGGAAAAACAAAAAGCAGCTGCACTTTGGGGTCATCAGTATAAAGTTTTGAATAAATCCTCTAATTCATAAGTTTACTTGATTCTCAAAATTGTTTTCTAGTCTATGAATTTATGTTTCCAGAGGATGAACAATGTGGCTTATTAATAAAAAAAAGTTCCCCGAATTCCTTACCAGAACAAAACAATCTTCGCGAACATATATTCTCGTGGTTACCATAAATATATAGTTTGCCTAGTAGTCAAAAACGTATTGTGCAATGTATCAAACTGATTGCAGTACTTGAGAGGTCAAATTTTTCCCTTCAAAGTGTCGAGTCCACTGTGACAAATATAGACTATTATTAAGTGATATACATCATTTTCACCTTTTAAAATCTTTGTTACGAGCCTCTTGTGCTTCCTCAGTCAATTGGCCTACAGGTAGAAGAGCAGATGCAATGATTTCAGGTCCGTGGATCAAAAACTTGTGCATCGTAGGTGACATTGGGTACCACGGATATTTTGTCGCGTAGTAGCGTGCCGTGTCTAAAGCGTAACTCCGAAATTTTTCAACGTCTATTTCATGGCCACTTGAAACAGTAGCTAATACTACATGAAGTCGTTGTATTAGGTTGACATCCACCCCTGTGATTTCGGCAGAAACTTCGGGTTGTGCGAAAAATCGCCTAGCGGTATTCCCATCATTTGAGTTCCCAAACCCTGGCTTAGGAACATCGACAATGAGGCCACATTTTTCTTTAAAACTTTTCTGTACAACCTTTTTTCGTTCTTCCACCAAAGCTTCATCTTGTTATCGTGCTTGCCACTTCTGAATAGGTAGCTCATAAGACAAATGCAGGAGGCCCTCAAAAAATCGTATCCAGCCGTGTAGACAAGACAAACCAAACAGGAGGTTTTCGGTTTTGACCGGCCTGGATACTATATCATCAATTTTGTTGAATTCCTTAGATGTGGCACCACATATATAGCACTTCTGGGTATAGGTTGTCTCAGTTATGGCATTGCATACCTTCCCGTCCAACATAGAAAAAATCATCTCATGTTTCACTGAAACATGTTTTTCATCAGTTCTGAAAGAAGTAGCCCTCAGATTTTCTATTTCATTATCAACCCGTAGCTTCTCTGCAAGCGAAACTTCAGTTGATTCTTTCACAAACTCTATTTTGATTGGCCTACAAAATTTGGTTGATGATGGCCTTGGATTCTGCCAAATTATTTTTGAATTGCAGTGTAGGCGGAGAGGCACAAGTGAAGTAATGAACACAGCGGAATCACTAGCTTCCGAACTTTGATATGCTTGTTTGTATGAGGAGTGGCCAGAGCTCCCATCAAACCCCCATTTGGAAATAAGTACCAGGTTTTGTAACTCTTCATCAGATAAAGTTGACAAAACCGACTTCTGTAGCTTCGAAATACGTGGAGCTGTGTGATCAAGAAGTGCTTGTAGTTGCACAACAGCGCAGGTTTCTGTTATTTGAATAAATTCCTTGTCAGGGAAACACATGCGTTTGGCCAGTTGAATTTTTTTATAAGGTGGAAATTTCTGCGGATCAGCTTCACGCAATAAGCAGTACTGATGTTTTGAGAGCTCGGCATCTACTAGGAGAGCTAGAGCATCTTCATCATTCAACATCTTTGGCTCATTTCGCTTGAAAGTTTGATAACCTTCCATATACATTTTGGCAAGCTCAGGATCAGAAGATGTAACATCCTTTACAATTTTTGCGGCTTCGATCTGTCCAGACGCTCAAACACATTTGTGTGGCGTAAGACAGCTCTGAGATAGGAGTATTCACTCTGATATTCTCCGTTTTCCTACGTTTTGTTCTTTCTGAACATTCGTTGAATTCAACAAGAGGTCTTCCCACTTGCGTGTAAACAGTTACAGAATGGGGATTCCTGAAAGTACAAAACACTACCTCTTGTTTTAACCATTCTTCATTATTTTCAAGAAATCGTTCTTCGGTCCTTTGAGAAGATTCCTATCTCTTTTCAAATACACATTTAAAAGTAGATAAAAGGTTAGAGATCTCTGTAGTTTTGTTATCCGGACAACACGTTATCTCGATGATTTTTCCTTCAAGGAAAGTGAACTTTTCATCCAACGTAGGTAGAGGACTGCTCCTCAAAATATTGTACATCTCTCTCCGAGTCATAGATATTGAATCATCTTTGAAATCTACAAACGTTGTAGAATTCGATAAAATTCGCTACAGAAACCCCATGTGTTTCTAAAAATTTTCCTAATTTTCTTGGGTTGGATTCAACCCTCTTAAGCTGATTTTTTTGCAGTCAACTGTTCAAATTAAACTACTTAGAAAATATAGGTTGTTGAAACACTCACCTATGGCAGCGGAATCCATCTCATTTGGAATTGTATGTTAACATTGAATGATTTTAAAAAACGAAAAATATTCACCAAGCTCCAAACTTGCACGCGGAAAAAAGTTTACGGTAACGATTACTAGCAAGAGTAAGAATTCGGTGACAGCTATTGCACAATTGTGATAAGCACCATTTGAAATCAGACCGATTACAACCAAGTATTTACGTTGCCATGGAAACGATAGGTTAACATAAGAACGATCACCAAATCGCGAGTCATGATCCAGTTCACGAAAAGAAAAGAGATATCAATACTTGAATAACATTTATAAACATTTAGGAAAATGACGGTTACTTTAGGGAAAAAGAGCATCGCTGAAGAATGTTAGCAGTGAAATTACCAAAAATTCGTAGTAATAATACTAAATGTTGGTAGTTTCATTGTCATTTCCCATAGTGAATTCATCAACTCATAGTAAATTCACTACGAATATTCTCCAGCAATACTGTTTTTCTCTCAATGGTCCATCATCTTCCTAAATATCAATGATTTCTGGCTTTTGTGTACCCTAAGCCCGCGATTAGAAGAAAAACGAAGGGTAATCAATCTCATACAGTTTTCCTCGTGCAGCAAATGTACACTGGAAATAAAACACATACTAACGTTGAGATGAAATTCAAAGCGAATCTACTGAATTCTGAGTTTTGTGTCCACCATATTAGATACCTTATCTTTGAATCTTGGAATTTGACAACTGATTCGTAATCGATGACCCCACAAAACCCTGGATACCGAGTTTGAAGGGAATCTGATGATTCTTTCAATTTTTTTCTGCCAAACTGGATCCGCCATTTCGAATTTTGAAATTCAAACAACGGATTCGTAATCAGCGACCTCAGAAACCCCTGGGTAACGAATTTGAAGGAAATCCGATGATTTCTTTCAATTTTCGTCCGCCATATTGGATCCGCCATTTTGAATTCCGAAATGAACACAACGGATTCATAATCAGCGACCCCACAAACTTCTGCATATCAAGTTTCAGACGGATCTAAGGACTCCTCATCACTCCGTCTAATTTTTTGTGATTTCCTGCACAAAAACATCGCGGAATTGCTTAGGGGCAGACATGGGCGGCCGTTTTTTTTCTGATGTTTAGGTAAGAGTCCCATCTACCACCTCCAATAAGTTAAACGACGTAATTTTGCGTAATTCTCTACTATTCCTCCAAAAACCAAACACATTTTCTCATTTATAGATATAGAAATTACATCCAATCATTGCTCTGTCAGTATTTTCTACTCATCAAATTGATATTCTCTTAATTTTTAGTGTATTCTTCATAGTTTCAGTAATAGCCTCCAATTTGAAAAAGTTAAATCGGTTGATTTTTCGAGACACAGCGTCTTTTTGAACATGCTCGTTATTTTACGGTCTTTCAATCACGCGGATTATACTTCAAAGAGGGTATTTTGCAACTGGTACACAAGGGCAGGGGGAGGGGATCAGATCTTCTTATATCAGAATTCCAATACTTGGGACATCACCTTACTTATCCCAAGGGTCAAATATCCCCAACTACAAACTTCATTTTTGGGGTTTTGGCCAGCTTTTTGGCATTTGGCCCCACTGTGTGTCGGTCGTTCGTTCGAACGATAGTGATTTTTGACTCCGCTAACATACAGAAAGAGTTTCCTATTCAAAAACAAACAATCTTTCAAAATGCATTGGACTCTTTTTGTGTTTATAGTTGGAAGTTGGGGGTGTAAATATGCGTACGTTCAAGGTCAAAAGGTCTCCCAGGTGCTCCACCTCAGAATTATCAACAATAAATGCATCATCAAGTACTGCAGCATGGTCAAATAAACTTCAATTAAATTCAATAGCCACAGCATCAACAACAACAACAACAATCGCAAAAACAGTTCCGACAACCGCATATGCATCAACAAAACTTCCAACAAGTTCCAGCACGGAATCCCCCTCTGCTCATGCAACAGCAGAACGTTCCCATGCAACAGGAAGCAGGAGGTTATCATCATAATAATCATCATGGTTCTCAACCAATTCCTAATGCTGCTAAAATCGCTGAGAGAAAAGATCATATCCATGAACATATGGAAATACCCATGGGCACTAGCGAGGAAGACTGGTTTAGATGGAACAGGAATTGTAATTTCACTATCTCAAGGTGCACGACGCGGACAATGATAACAAACTCGACGGTTGTGAGTTGATAAAATCTCTTATCCACTGGCATGAACAAGGCAACAAAAAACCTGACGCGACAGCTGAACAAAAAGAATTCAAAGACAACGAATCAGCGGATCTGATCGATCCGATTCTAGCCATGAATGATTCAAACAAAGATGGGTTCATCGATTATGCAGAATTCATGCGTGCACAGTAAAACTCTGCTCAAACTCCTTATCCTTCACATTAACGTTAACTTTTTCTTTTACAGTAAATTTCGCAGATTTGTGTACTCGAACGAACATCAAGTTTTGTGTATACCCCAATATTCAAAGCGATTTAATTTATATTGATTTCTCTAGTATATACTCTTCCATCAGGGGGTGATGGAAAAAAAGGCGTGTTAAGAAAATTTGGGAAGAAAACTCATGAATCGAGTGGACTGTAATTATAAGGATGTAGACGAGTGAAAAAAAAGATAGGAAGCGTGGGAGAGAACAAAGGTCCGTCGGAACAAGAATTCACGAATGTCTGGTGAACTTCGATTTCATTGAATCGAGAACAAATCCGTATTACACGCACTTTATCACAGGTTTAGAAATCAATATAATTCATATAATTCGTGAGAAATTAATCACGATAGATACGCGGGAAACTATATTAGAAGCAACGCGTTCTCGTGCTCTGGAAGAAAAGCGCGGTAAGCCGTGAGGTGGGGTGAGGTGAATATTAGCAGCTCTTGCTCTAAGAAAGTTGGTGGCTAACTGAATTTCACTCTCGTTACATGTACGGAGAGTCGATGGTCATGTGATTAGTCACATGACGAAATTTAGAATGATAGAGGGAATTCGGCATACCTTCCTCCCGATCACCCCCCAAGCTACTCGGTCCACCCGAAGAATGATCGAAGAGGGAAGCAGAACCGAAAACCCGAACATACCGCCCGCCTCGACGTTAAACGATATCCATGCTCTGCCTCGTAGGGTCTGGGGAATTCCGCCCGCCATGAGGGCCCTGAATATCAGTGCAGACCGTTAAAATGCTCAGTTTATCTATAGGACGTTTCAAAGTGGAGCTGGCTGTCTTCACTGTCACGACTCGAACGTGACCGTCTGAACCCGAATGATCTTGAACAATGTGCGCTAATGCCCACTTTGAAGGAGGATATCGATCGTCCTGAACTAATACTAATTGTCCTACTTTGAAATCCTTCTGCACCGAGCGCCATTTGTAGCGCTGCTGCAGTTGGTGGAGATATTCCCTGGACCATCTGGCCCAGAAGTGCTGAAGCATCTGCTGGAGTAACTGCCATCGAGAGAGATGGCTAATTCCCACATCTCGAAGCCCTGGTTCAGGAAGAGTGTGCAGAGACGAGCCTGTCAAGAAGTGAGCAGGCGTAAGTTGCTGTAAATCCTCGGGTTCACCCGACAATGGACATGATGGCCGCGAATTCAGGCAAGCCTCTATCTGTGTAAGTAGTGTCGAAAATCCCTCAAAAGTGAAGGTTTGAGCGCCTACAATCCTTACGAGGTGAAACTTGACAGAGCGCACCCCCGACTCCCATAGACCGCCAATATGTGGAATGAAGATCCACGTAATCCCTCGACCAGCAAGAACCTGAGAGACTTCGGAATAGAATTCAGAAGATGAACGAAACAACTTAGAGATCTTAGCATCAGCACCACGGAAGTGACACGATGTGGAGTGACACGAGATGAAGGGAGATCATCCATCAGTTGGGTACCTAGCTTGGGTTTGTGCCTATGACACAACACACAACTTCGAACATGCGCCTTTACAAGAGGTTTGACCCTGATAATCCATGCTGAATTCATCAGCATAGCGTGTGTGAGTGAAGGGCCTCCATGTAATGCTTGCACATGGGGCTTAGCAATGAATAATCTGCTCAAGGCAGAGGGACGAGGTAGAATTGGTGGGAACTTCTCGTCATACTCAAGATTTGAATGCCTCAAACGACCGCCGACTCTCAGCACTCCCTGTGCGTCAATAAAAGGATTGAGTTTGAGCAGTGGGCTCTTTCTCGGAAGTGCTACATTAGAATTTAGGGCTGATAACTCCTCTGAGGAGCTGTCTCTTTGCACGTATGTCACCAATAAGATGCGAGAGCCACGCAACTCTTCCACCGTGAGAAACTCAGGAAGCAAAGGTTCCTTACGTGTTATGAGTTTTATGGAACGTAAGCAATAAGCTATCACGTGCAGAAGCTTATCCAGAGAAGAGAAACGTTCTGTTAACTCGACGAACAAGTTGACAGGAGATTGAGTCGCCAAGTTGACTCCAACACCGCTACGCCCTTCTAATAAAATTTCCTCAACCACTGAAGAAATAGGCCATTTTTCGACCTCATTTTTGAGCCATGACGGACCTTGCCACCACAGGGCAGAAGCGCTCAGTTCAAGTGGTGTCTTACCCCTGGTAGCCATGTCAGCAGGGTTTTCCTTTGTGAAAACGTATCTCCAAGTCACATCAGGAAGAGATGTTCGAATGTAAGACATCCTGTTAGCGACAAAGGTTGTCCAGCTGCTTGGATGTTTCTGGATCCAAGACAGCGCCACCTGACTAGCCAGGGATTAATCGACGCATTTTCCAAAAAGGAAATCTTGCGAATGTGAAGTAGCAGCCTGACTAACAGGACTGCAGAACATAATTCAAGGCGAGAGAGACTCAAGGTTTTCACCGGAGCGACCTTGGATTTAGCAGCGAGAAGTGAAACTTTGACATGACCTTCATTATCAACGAGCCTAACATAAACTGCTGCAGCATACGCCCGCGTGGATGCATCTGCAAATCCATGCAACTGAATGTCAGATACCAGAGGTGAGTACCCAAATGGACGAGTGATACGAATAGAACTGAGTTCCTTCAATGAGTTGCAGTAGTCTTCCCATACCCTCTTAACACTCCCAGGTAGAGGAGTGTCCCAATCAATTCCCAGCAACTAGAGATCCTGGATGAGAATCTTGGTGGTAATTGTCACTGGAACTATCCAGCCAAGCGGGTCAAATACTCGGGCGACTGAGGACAGAATTAGTCGTTTCGTAACGACTTGTGGACCAGATAGGGATGTTTGTAGACTTGATGGAATTCGGAAGCTAAATTCGTCCTCAGACGGAATCCAAATCAAGCCGAGAGTTTCCACAGGTCCATGAAGATCGAAGGGGTGAGTTGTATCTTCCTCTGTTGAACCGCAAGCTAGACCAGCCAACAAATCTGGATGATTTGAGGACCATTTGTCCAATTCGAATCCACCCGCCTTTAGAATGTTAATTACTCTGTCTCGAATCCGAATAGCATCGTGGATGGTATCGGCTCCCGATAAAATGTCATCAACAAATGTTTGATGACGCAGGAAGTAAGCCCCAAAGGAAAACCTGTCTCCCTCATCGGTAGCTAACTGGAGGAGAGTCCTGATAGAAAGGAAAGGAGCTGATGTACTGCCGTAAGTAACCGTGCACAGACAATAATCTTTCACAGGAGCTGAGAATGAATTTCTCCAAACGATTCTTTGGTAATCCTGGTCATCCTGATGCACCAGAATTTGACGGAAGATCTTTACGATGTCCGTCGTGAAGACATATCTATATTGTCGCCAATTGAGGAGGATAATCGAGATGTCCCTTTGTAAGCCGGGACCTGGCAACAGACATTGATTCAGCGAAATACCGGAAGATAAACGTCGTGACCCATCGAAAACTACCCTAATTTTTGAAATTGACCCAGTCAACTTGAAAACCGGGTGATGAGGCAAATACCAGGCAGAGCAAGGCAAGTTCGTCTTGGAATCTACCTTTTCCATGTGGCCTAACCGTGCGTATTCCTTTATAAATGCCGTGTATTGTTCATTCAATTCGGAGTTGAGTTCGAAACGTCTGTTTAAAGCACCCAGAGTAGAGAGAGCCATCCGTCGGGACTCGTTCGCTGCGTGAGAAAGTTCAGGCTTGCATGGCAGCCTGACAATGTATCGTCCTTGCTCGTTGCGTGTATGAGTCCGTTGAAAATGCTCCTCGCACCATTTTTCCTCTGGAGTCGAGTGGTTCGTGACAGCAGGCACCTCCTCTAATTGCCAAAATCTGTGCAAAACCTGAAACAAATCGGTATTAGTGGTGCAATGGAACGAAGAGTATTGGGCAGGAAAAGGTGATTCACGCTCTGATACTTGAGCGATGGGACCGGACAAAATCCAGCCAAAGGCTCTGTTTTGAATCGTTACTGAGGTGTCTGGTATGAAACGACGCCTGTCTCTCATAATTCGGCCGTATAAATCCACACCGAGAATCATGCCAACCCCAATGTTGTGATTATAGTCCGGGTCTGCTAATGGGCAATCATCGAGTATCGATAGATCCAAGTCGCTGATCTTAGCAGTCGGCACCGTGTTCGTGAGTTTGGGTGAGATGAGCACATCCGTTGCAATCCTAAGGTCAGGCTCAATGGGTCATGGGACGAACACTCTTGATGAAAACCTGGCTGCACCCGTTGGTGCGGCTGAAACTCCCAGCAACGGCACTCTAGTTTTGATCCTAGGGAGTTGTAGAAGTTGTGCAGTTGCTTCAGAAACGAAGGTTACCTCCGAATCCTGATCTAATAGGGTTCGCACCAAAACGGAGTTCCCAGATGGCGGAAATAGCCTGACCCTCGCCGTGGCCAAAAGCCTCTTACGAGAGGAAGAAGGGGAGCTAGCCATATAGCTTGTCACTGGCTCGCAGCCTGGAATATTTGAAGGAGCTGGCGTTGTGCCAGAACCAGAAGACGAGGATGTGGAGACCGATGGCTTTTCCGAACTCGCAACTGCATTTTCCGCCATATGAAGGTACGAGTTGTGTTTTCCGTTGCAATCGGTGCTCCTACGTTCGGCTCTGCAGTCACGAACTGCATGGTTGCCCAGACAGTCGGAACATAAATTGAGTCTGTTTACCAAATCTCGTCGTTCCTTCACGGGTTTGCTCCGGAATTCAGAGCATCCGAGAATGTAATGAGCTTGTTTGCAGAGCGAACACCGTTTGGTGTTCATAGCTCTATTGATTGAAGGAAAAGGTGAAGGAGTCGAAGAATGAAATGAGGTTGAAGTCGCACGCGACGACGAAAACGAAGAGTTTCCGGAAGGTTTTCCGAATCCTGAAGGGTTTGACTTATGATTCGAGCCCTTTGGCCGGGACCCAAGAGCAGTTGTAAGAGGTTCGAGTGCTCGGATTCGACCCTCGATAAAAGTTCTTGAATCAGCAAAGTCTGAAGGTTCTGTGTCTTGGCCTCTTTCTAGTTCCCAATCTCGTCGTGATTGAGGATCTAACCTTTGTAATATCATATGAGTTAACAAGAGGTCCCAACTTTCCGTAGAAAAACCCAAGGCTTCGATAGCAGCCAAAGCTTCAGTGGTCGTGGAATGCACACGCCGAAGCTCAGAGGCAGACTCGGTAGCAATTCCTCCCATTGGAACAAAGAGTTGACATGTGCGTTCGCCAGAAGACGTTTGTTGTCATAACGGTCGTTCAAAGAAGTCCAGGCTAAACTGAAATTCGCTTCCGTAACGGGTATATTTCGCATAAGCTGAGCGGCTCCTTCCAATAAACATGTTTTCAAATGTTGAAACTTCTGAACTTCCAAAATTCCAATACGATCGATGACTAAAGATGATGATTCAAATAAATCCTTGAAATTACGCCAATCCTCATAAGCGCTGGAAAACATGGGCAATGATAACCGAGGGAGCGGATTGTGGTCATGTGTGACATGAGCAACTCCTTGCGCTGCCAATCCTCGGGTTTCATTCAAGGTTTTGTCCTCAAAAGAAGTCTTATAATCGAAAAAGCAGTCCCGCTTGAGTGAGATAATCACCTTCTGCCTTTGCATGAAAGTCGTCTGCGAAATACGGCAAATCGGCAGAATCGTCATCGCGTAAAGATAACATATTCTGATGACGAGAATCAAATTCCTGCCACAATTCCTCTAGACGATTTAATCGTGCCGTAACTACATCCGTAGTGATCTTTGCTTCACCCATCTCCTTTATATTCACAACTAATCTAGGGAAGACCCGATAAGTTTCCATCCGCCTTATGTTCCTCCATGATGCGAGGCAGACACAAGATTCAAATATCCATTATGATCCGGACCGTGCAACCAACGGTATTGGGAAAAAAGAAGAACGTATATGAAATACGATTGTAATTTTATCGTCATCGGAATAAGAAGTTTCTCACGAAATGAATTCCTCATTTGAAAAATTGTAGTGAAATTATATTTCAGAATGTTTCGAATTAATTGAATGAAACGAACAGACCTTTCATGAAGAAAACAAACTCAACTGTAGCTGCGAAGAGGAACAGCAATTACAAGCTGAATTGTAACGATGAACGTGTGTCGACGAAAATCCTTAACATCAAACGCGTGCGAAAAAGAGGCTCATCAGACTAGAAGGAGGAAACATTCATATGTCGTTTCGCATAGTGTCGCGAAACGAGTGAAACGACGATGATCCCCACTCCCGCTGCGATGCTGATTCCAACGTTGAGGAGAAGAGCTACGTGTTCCCATGACGAACTATGATGGCGGTCCAAGCGTGAATCTCCCTTTTCGGTGATGAAAAGAGGGGTATCGCACGACGACAAGCACGTGTATCCTTATCGGTGTGATATCTCTCCCGCGCAAACCGATGTACACAGGGAGAGCGGGGAAGGGAGATGGTCACTATCACAATGGAATCGAGGTATATGTTCGATTTCAAACTGTACCTTTTGTGCACCTTAACTGCACTCTTCACTAGGGAAACGAGCCGGAAATCCGGTTCGAAGGACCAAAAGGAATGATGGAAAAAAAGGCGTGTTAAGAAAATTCGGGAAGAAAACTTATGAATTCAGTGGACTGTAATTATGAGGATGTAGACGAGTGAAAAAAGAAGATAGGAAGCGTAGGAGAGAACAAAGGTCCGTCGGAACCAGAATTCACGAATGTCTGGTGAACTTCGATTTTATTAAATCGAAAACAAAGCCGTATTACACACACTCTATCACAGGCTTAGAAATCAATATAATTCATATAATTCGTGAGAAATTAATCACGATAGATACGCGGAAAACTATATTAGAAGGAACACGTTCCCGTGCTCTGGAAGGAAAGCGCGGTAAGCCGTGAGGTGGGGTGAGGTGAATATTAGCAGCTCTTTCTCTGAGAAAGTTGGCGGCTAACTGGATTTCACTCTCGTTACATGTACGGAGAGTCGATGGTCATATGATTAGTCACAGGAAGGAATTTAGAATAATAGAGGGAATTCGGCATACCTTCCTCCCGATCACCCCCCAAGCTACTCGGTCCACCCGAAGAATGATCGAAGAGGGAAGCAAAACCGAAAACCCGAACAGGGGGTGTAATCCCAAATGGATACATCTGCGAGCGATATTCAGCGCCGCTATACGGTGATACAAATACCTAAGAAGGAATCCCCTCATGAATATACTTATACACATTTTCATCCTCACACACACAAGTGAACGATGGTATATTCATGCATTTCCGATTGTTTTCGATATAACCGCTATTTCTGCTGATTTTAGCTTCGTCAGAGTTTGGATGTAATTTTTCAATAATATAATTCAACTTGATTTTCGCGTCGGTTACATCAGGTTATGATATTATTCCTGAAAAAATTCCTTTGTATTCCATGACGTATCAGACGTATCACTTTGATACCCGTGGTATAATGAAGAAAACATTTTCGCGTCGGTTATTTTAGGTTATAATGTTATTCTTGCAAAATCAATTCTTATTTTGTAACGTATCCGACGTATCACTTTTATACCAGTATTGAAATAAAGACAACATCAGTATTTATGGGAGGTAAGTTTGACAGTAACAAAATTTTATTTCCATTTAATTTCATTACATATATTTTTCTTCTTTCCAACTCGCAGTTCTGCGGAAATGTGCATACTTCAATGATGAAGTTTGCATTGATTTCATTTCATATGCCGTTTTTTGACTGTAATTGTTTTCATTAGCCATGGGGTGTCACGATTGTGCTGTACCAGGGTGTACTTCAGGACGAAGAACTCCTAGTCATCGCTTTCTTCTGGATGAGACTAAGGGAAAAGTTTGGTGAGAGTGCATATGCAACCTCTGTTTGAATAATATGAATTATGAGGACATTGTGAGAAAGCAGATGAGAATCTGCAGGAAACATTCTCACGATAGGAGCTTTATGTGCTCCAATAAAAAAGCAAAGTTAAAGGATGATGCCATCCCAACTTTGTTTCTATCCGAAGGAGAAGATAGTTCGGCAAACGATACATCTCGCATGTCAAAAGAACACGTGCTAATGTATTCATTCATCTTCATACATAATTAAAACTCATGATATACGACTAACGTATCGTAACCTCTTTTCAATAATCATTTCATCATCTCACTGCCTAAGTATTCAATCAATTATTCAAATAAAATTTTGTTGTTTCAGAATGGACGATCGGAATCACAAGTTGAAGTTTCCAAGTTCACATCAGAGAATCATGCGATGGATTCAAATTTTAGTAAACACGAAATGGATGTCGGAACACACAATATGAAATCATGCGCAGACATGAAACTTGAAGAATCAGCCCAATCAGATGTCCCGGCTCAATTAGTAAACCGCACTTCAGAAGAAATCAGAAGAGAACATTTGGTAAGAATTTTACGAATTATTCATAGCACTTTTGAATAATCGTAAGTCATATACGTATATTTATATATATATATATACACACTGAGAGAAAGTCTCAATCATTACTACTTGAGAAAAAAAAATTATAAAAGGACCCAACTAATCATTCTTTATAATCGTAACTAAATTTGAATTGGGCATGAACAAATCTTTGCTTTTCGTAATCATGATTGCATTTATCATCAATCCTATTATTGATCACTTATCATGAAACATTGTTGGCTTTCAGTAATAGATGCTGGTTACCTTCACTATTTCATATCGATTCAACCTACAATCATTCATTCATACCAGTAACCAGAAACAATCTTTGAAGGAAACATTTGTTTGAAACTTGTTTTATGAGTCATAGCTGTGGTGATGAATTGATAGTATAGAAAATATAAGTGACTCTAATTATTGTTTTTCAAAAACTCAATCCAGATACCGCATTTTCGAAAATGAGCATCCATTGAACATCAATGGACTGGTATTCATCTTCATTATAACATTGAACTTCCTGATCAAAATATATTTGTACTCCCTGGTGAAAGGGAAGCGTGTCATAAAGAGTAACGGAAGCGTCAGCATGTTTCAGATTACTTCCCTAGTACTTCTCATATGCTCCCTATCCACTCTTGGATTACGCTTTCGTGCGTAAAGCCCGGTTTCTATGGAATTGGGGTTTCTTCGGATACGCTTCACACACTTCAAATATATGTTCGAACCACTCTTAATGTTCCACTTGACGCTCGGTATACGCTTCAATCCACCTTCCAAATACTTCCCAACTACGTCCCTGACACTTTCTATTACACACTCCCCTTTCACCAGGGCTTTGAATGAAGAGAAGCAACATCTTAAGTCATTGATCATATAGCGTGATTGATTCTTTGGAATTGAGTTATGCGAATTACATGACATTGAAAAATTCAGAGATTAATACTTTTGGTTTGAAGGTGATGTTTTCAGATTGATGTTGATTTTCACAATCTCCATATACACTTGCCGTATCAGTACATGGTAATTTCAAGGAGGGAATTCCATCAATATCAAGTAGAATGTTTTTCATTATCATTTCTGTGAAGTATCTCACATCATTCCTTACTCACTAATTCGGAATGTATGTATATAACTAATCGAATGCTATATTCACCATCCATCATTGATAGGTGTTGGGTCCTTTTGATGAAATTAACTAATCTTATTTGTGTCTGTGTATATTCTTACAATGAAGAATGCATTTTTTTACAGACGTCACCTGTAGATATTACATTTCGAGAAACTTGTACAGAAAACCGGAATTCTATTGGCACTGTACCCATGGAAACAGAAGGGACAGAAATTCGTGATGGAATATCCAAAGTTCAAACTGTTCGTTCACTTTTAGGGAAGGTGACTAGGTCCAAACATTTATCGCCACAAGCACAAAGAATTTATAAAATTGCCATCCATCTGAAGACACAGCAACATATAAACTTGAGAAAAATCACTAGGTTTGCATCGGATTTAAAAACTTGTTCCAAAATTCAAATTTCTCATCAATCAATCCATCAAAGTGAATGATATGTCAGTGAATTGCTCGAAATTTCGCTGAGGTGTTGTTCCTAATATCTTCTGATATATACAGGGTGCCCCAGAGCACACTCCGGAGATTTTACAGGTGTATTCTGCAGCCAAAACGCGATATTTTCCCGTTTGGAAAAAATTCTTTGGATGCTCAGTTTCCGAGAGATGAGCATTTAAAAATTTTGTTTCGAATCCAAATGACTGAAAAGCAACGGGTCCTACGTACTTGAACTGAACACCATTCTTCAAGTGGGAAAACGGCGGATCTCTGATGAAAAATTGAACGTTATCAACGGTATCATTATTGAACGGTTTCATCGTTCGTTTCGGAGCTACAATGATTTGAAGTTACTGAATTCTGATTAGCTGGAAACTCAAAAATTTCAAATCGCTATAACTCCGAAACGGAGAATGATAGCACGGTTTGATTTTTTTATCCAGAGATCCGCCGTTTTCCAACTTAGCGTGAAGTTCAAGTACGTAAGACTCAATGCTTTTGAGTAATTTGGATTTTAAAAGAGATTTGAAAATCCTCATATCCCGGAAACTAAGCAACCAACGGATTTCTTTCAAACGAGAAAATATTGCGTTTCGGCTGCAGAATACACCTGTAGAATTTTCGGAGTGTATTCTGGGACACCTTGTACATTTTTTTAACACATAACATGGTAATTCTATTTTCTTATGATCCATTTATTCCTTATCAAGTATCAATTTTCTATATGACGAGAAGTATATTTGAAACTTGTATGTGATGAATTTCTTAATGTATTTTTCCAATTTATGATCTTTTATGAATTGATTGAGATTGTTTTATTGAGGATGATTCGAATTGTCAAGTACAGAAGGTATGTTTATAGTTCGTATAAATATCCTTCTGGCATTAATCATTCTGTATATTAATGTCAATTATATTTTTGATAATAGCACGTATATTGAATATACATCTATGATTTCTATGAAATCCCATAAATCATTGAATTCTTTCAAATTTCTTAAAAATCAAAACAAAATAGAAACTATAATCCTTCTTCCATTTTTAATATGATAAATTGTGGTGGAATAGGAAAACAGTCCCATTTGTTCTTACCTCATATGGTATACAATATAAAATACATTCATGAATAAGTATACAGTACCTGAACTGGTCTCAAATTATCATATAGATATGTATTCCTAGTTGAGGAACGAAAATATTTCAAATGACTTTTATTTCAAGGTGAAACCTCAATCGACACATTTCGCTGGAAAATGTCGGCAAAACCATGAATAATGTCTGAGCAACATGGAGTTTTCTCTGCCAAAATCTGAGAAACTAGGAGATTTTGATGGAAAATCTAATAAATTTGGGACATTCTGTACAGCTTGTTTCCAAACTTTTTTCCAGAGCTCATCTGAATTTTTTCATTCGTTCTCAGACAAATAAGAACGAAATTACGCTCTAAAATATTGCGCTTATGTGATATTTAAATATCATATGTGAAAAAGTGTTTGGAAGTTTTTCAATTTTTCTTGAATAGTCAGAAAAATGTTGTGAATTATTACAGTTTCATCAGAATTCTTCAGACCGCAATTTCCTCATTTTTCTATAAAAAAAAGGGAAAAATCTTATATACTTTGAAAAAAATCAGAAAAAATCCGAACGAAATATCTAAAATTAATAGATTTTCCATAAAAATCTTGAGTTTCTCAGATTTTTTCTGAGAAAATCCGATGTTTTTCAGAGATTATTCATGGTTTGACATGAATTCTTCAGCGAAATATTCCCATACAGGAAGACGGAAATTCAATTTTATTTATATGAAAGTTCTTTTCAATAAAACATCAGCACTGCAAATATGTGCATGTGTTGTGATGTGACGAATCATCACAAAGAGAGTCGCGGGATGGCACCGCGCACGATCCCTATCGATCGTAATCGTAAACATGCATAACGAGTTAGTTCACTCGTAAGAACACAGCTGTCGCTCGCTTACACGAGAATCGGGAACACATCTCCCCTCCCTCGCTATTCCCGTCCTCCTCTAATCCCTGTCCTTCTTCTATTTGTTGAGGTTTCCCGTCCCCAAGGAGGCAGCGCCACCTATACCACGGATGCTTGGTAGGATTGGTTCAACGTCAGGAGGCGATATCAACGCCATCTCGGCCGTTCCAAAATCGACAACCCCCAGGAGACTGGAAATACCTCGCGGACAACACCATTCCTCTCCAACCCTGGACTAGAGAGAGGGAGAGAGAGAGAATAAGATGAGTCGTCTCCGAGGATGCCACCCTGTTCCTGGATCGGCGGAACAACGGCAGAGACCAACCCGACCACGCTGTACCCCTTCTCCCGGCCCCACCAAAGGAGAGAAAAGGACATAAACACCCGCACCCAGAAGATCTCCAAAACGCACATGCGCACACTCACCCAACAAGTAGTAAGAAGCCACCACCACCCGAGCGCGCAAGTCAAGCTCGAGAGTGCGCTCCAACGGAAAGTCACCGACGGGGTTTCGTATATGATTTTGTGAACTCACCCGTCGGTGAAGAAGAAGGAAGTGGCCATGTTGCCTGTCACTTCTTGTGTAACTGAGCCACGGCGACGTTCCAGGATCTTTCGCACGCTGTCGAATTTTTGATACGGTGAGTGTGTCATGCCATCGGGGTCCGATTTCGGTTGGAATTTTCTTCCTCGTCCTGTCGAGGAAATCAACTGGCGTCCAGTGCCCGTGCAGTGTTCCCTTCGCGGGATTTTGTGTGGTAATAACAGTGTCGTTCACGTGACCTCCTCCACGTGTCCCTCTTTTCTCACATCTTTCCTTCCTGACCCTTCGTATTTCGACATCGAGCCACCCCCTTCGCCCGTGTTTGTCCTCCCTCGATCAAATTGTATGGTCACGGTTGCCCTCTAGTTCCCTTTATTTTGATTAATGTAAATGGCATAGTCCGTGTATAGATGTTCCCTCGCGGCCGCGCCCTCCATACTCTTTTCTTGATCCCTGTGTCCCCCAAAGTAGATTGATGACCAAGAGAGTTGTTTGTATTTTTTTAAGCGTGATGAAGTCGCTGGTTGTGTATAATTTTGACAGATTGTAAAAATGTATATACGTGCTCTGGCACGTGGTTAATCCCATTTGGAGTTTGATCATCTCAGTGAATTAGAATCAACCCACCCCCTCTCCCTGAGCTTATTCCTTTTCCCTTGACCCCTCAAAATTGCCGTGAACAAGTGACTTGTTCGTCCTCAATATTTTTCAGGTCCCGCTGTGATATATAAATATCCACGACAGGAGTCGTGGAGGCGCTCAAGGATCCAAGCGCCTTTGTGCATGGTTTCTGGGAATAACCATCACAGTGTTGATAATTATTTTCGCGTACATTTCACCTTTCTATTCTCTGAAATTGATTGTGCTCATAAGTAATAAGAAAGTAATACAAAAAGAACTGTTCAAAAATATACTGTAAAAATGTCATTTGAACTAAAATGAATATATACATCCCATGCTTATAACATTCTTATATTGGAAGCTGCAGAAGTAGCTGATCAATCCTGATCACTTTCCGATCAATCAAAACGTTTGCAACAATCCTTACCCTCCCATACCTCATATCTTCGTGCTAAATTGTGAAGCGAATTGAATGCCAGAAAACGATGGCGGCACAATCTGGTGGTAAGCCAAGTTCTCAGGAAAAATTGGTCAAGATTGTGATTAAAATAATCATTGAGCTCTATGAAACTGACGGCGGAATGGGTGCTTAAACAGAATGTGTGAAACTTCAACTAATTCCAACTCTCGCTAAGTTGTTCGATTTTCAAAATTTAGAAGTCCACTATAGAATACATTTGCTTTTTGATAATCCGCCATCTATGAAACACAATTACACCTGTTAACTCTTTGAGCAAAGAACGACTAAAGCTGTAATTTCATGGGGCGTCGAGCATCGAGCGTCAACATTAGAAAGAAAGAGAGGTCACACAGTTCTTCTCTTTCCTTCTAATGTTGACGCTTGATGCTCCATGAAATTACATCTTCAAGGTGTAATTTCATACGAGCATTAAACGTCCAGCGTCGAGCGATTTTCACATTTTCTGGGATTCAGCGTGA
Source organism: Gonatopus flavifemur (assembly GCA_018340375.1). Taxonomy (NCBI): domain Eukaryota; kingdom Metazoa; phylum Arthropoda; class Insecta; order Hymenoptera; family Dryinidae; genus Gonatopus; species Gonatopus flavifemur. The sequence continues at coordinate 3,245,057 of JAFFJZ010000027.1, read as the reverse complement.
AAGCTAAACAGTGTTTAGCTTTGACGCCGTTCTTATCCATAATTGAGTTTCAGCACAATCCATAATTATTCAATCATTCTCAATAGTGCAGGATAAAGAAGGCACTTCAGCTCAAACAATATGTATTCATATATGTTTAATATCCTTTCTTCCGCACAGAGAATAGTTAAAAGACAATTTTTAACTCTCAAATTGAGCGTCGAGAAACATCATGAAGCTTTGACGCTGAAATCTAGAACCTGGGAAAATCGCTCGTCAGTCATCGCTCGACGCTCGTGTGAAATTACAACTTAAAAGTGTCTACATGTGACATGAGAATGTGTGAGTAATTTCGTTGCGTGCGCAGACATTTATCATTATGTTCGTGCATAAGGGTACACACTTACGTTACAAATCACATACACATCTTTATTGTATCATTCATAGGCGACTTCAGTCCGATTGCCCAAAGGGTTGAGTAGGATTGGATTATAAATTTGAAGTTTTGCATTTCTATTCCCCCCCCCCCCCCCTCCCCCCCAGGTCATCAGTCTTCAATTGAATTCCACACCTGTTTGAGTTACGTTTCGCCGCTTTTGTTATATACTGAAACACGCACTTCCCCAAAAACTTTCGTCAGAAAGAGAAACCATTCAGAAGAGAGAGCGAGAAATGACGGTACACAGAATAGTGTTTTCGCTGAGAATATTGGAGCCTTCCGAAGTAGCTGACCTGACCAGATGAGCAACTTCGGAAGAATATAGATATAGGATAGAGGACGTGAGTCAGCCGAAATTGTGCGGACTCCTTAGAAAGAGAGGAAAAATGAAATTGGTATCAGCTTCCTTCTCCATCTGGTCAGGTCAGCTACTTCGGAAGGCTTCTAATTGTGAATAACAGACAAGGAAGCGCTTTTCTTTCCTCTTTCTCAGGAGTTCACGTTTTCACTTACACGAAACTGCTGGTTCGCGTCCTCTATTCCATATCTCTATGTTCGGGAAGCTCCATTGATGATTCCAATAATGTTTGTAGCGAAGGTAGTAGTTGGATGGGTAGGGGGTCTTTTTGCCGGAAAAGTTTTTCGCCGAATAAACTCAATTCGACAATCCCTAGTCATTTCTAGAGATCACTACGAAATCTCCTAGTGATTTCTAGAGGTGACTATCAATTGTCAAATTACAGTGTATTCGGCGAAAAACGTTTTCGGCAAAAAGACCCCCTACCGTTGGATGATGGTTATTGCCTTCTCTCTCGTGCATTCGCTGGGTCGGTGCCGAATCAACGAGAAACCAAATCAACGAAAAAAAATTCACTAGCAGTATGAAGTTGTCATTTTGTTGCAGTATGAAATAAAATTAGTCATAGATCATTGATTAAATTAAACGAAAAGTAAAAAACATCGATTTGCTAACACAACCCCACGGTAAACTTAATTTCCCTTTGTTATGTTTATGATTAGGTATGGTTATGTTTATGATAACAACAAACCGATTTTCGTTTTCTACAGACGTTTGGAACAGTTCGATTGTACCGATCGATTAGGAAGATCATTAATAATTTTATTGGAATGATGAATTACGTGTCTACTGTAATAAACGGGTGCAGTGAATAGGTTAACATAAAGAATTTTCGTTTAATTTAATCAATGATCTATGACTAATTTCATTTCATACTGCAACAAAATGACAACTTCATACTGCTAGTAAATTTTTTTTCGTTGATTTGGTTTTTCGTTGATTCGGCACCGACCCCTTTCGCTGCTTTTTCTCTCTCTCTGACGAAGCCTCTCTCGTTCTATTGCACTGAATATGTACGGAGTGTGGATTCCAGTATATTATAGAGTTCTGTGAAAATATGAACATCATTTACATTTCCATCTAATTTCACGTTGATTTGATTCAGTTTTTCGTTAATTTGGCTCCCATCCATTTAATCTATTCTCCTTCCCTTGTGATTCAGATGGAATAGACAAAGACACAGTCACTACCAATTGCACTTTTCTCTCGTTACACGCGATTGTATTGCCGGGCTCACCCGAAAATGTATTCACAGGGTGCTTTTCGCCAGCTTCCACCGTGACCGATGTGGGTAATTCGAATCACTTCTCAATGTTTTTGATTGGTTGAGAAGTCATCCGGACCATGTAGATTGGCTGCGACGAAAGCCCCCTCAATTTGGACAATGAATCGAGAGAGCCTTTTGATTCAGTATTTTGATAAGTTTTGGAATTTCCTTTAGACGAAAATAGAGGGAATCTCTCACGCGTTTGTTTTTACAAACATAATCCCTGAAATTCCGAACGCGTAGAGCACACTTTTTGATCCACTGTATCTTCAAGATAAAATTGAAATAAGATTTCATCACGGTTCAATTTTCAATTCAAAGTATTACTCAATTTTCATGAAACGTAATTTTTCAATGGTATTTTTATTTTTTGAGAGACCTTTACTCTCACACCTCCAGTATCAAGTGTTAACATTGGAAGAGCAGAGAGCTGTACCGATAATGTTAGAAATTTTCTGAGAATAACTGGAGCAAAAATCGTCACAGGACAGAAAAACCGGTCCTTTCCCGGTTTTTTTCCCGTTTCATTCTGCTCGACGGAAACACTTATGGAAAAGGTCTTTTACATTCAATTCAATATCATATTTAATTCCAGATGTGTGTGCTTTCATTCACTGTATACGGAAAATATCGATGTTTTTTCTATTATATATACACTGCCGCAAATGCCAGATAGATACGAGTTTGGAGTGGATAAAAACCTGATTCAAAGTACAATACCTGTTCCCATTTGTTCACATGCGATCTTTGTCCATTTCAATCCAGTCTTATTTGGCATTTTCAGATGATCAATTACAACTCTGACGAAACAACCGTCGGTAGGGCTCGTCCCCTCAACGTAGAATTTAGGTGGAGAATCGGTGGATAAGGAAAACGAAGTGGAAGTAACGGACAAGAGTCCAGCCTTGATTTTCATGCAGATTTTTCTTCGTTCCCTCCACCTCACTTCTGCGACGAAAAACCATTCATCCCCCGATATGTCTTTATTCCTCGATTTTCCACCCAAACTGTTCGTCGAGGCGACGTACTGGTTTTGTGTAGGAAAACAATATTCCCTCAGAAATCACAATTCCTTGGATGTAAACGTGACGCACAAAATTTCAAGTGCACTGAAAAGGAATTATTGTCGTCATAGCAATCCCCATTTAGCCTTCATAGGTATCTGAAGCATAGGATATTGGTATTCCACAACCTGAATGGATCGTTCCAGAAACGATCTAGATCAGTATAAAGCGATCTAGATAGTTACCAGAACGATCTATCGTACTGCTACTACAGCTGTCTGTCATATCCATCGATACTATAACCACAAATTTTTTATAGTGTGCAAAATATGAAAACCCAAGGGCGTATCCAGAAATTCACTATCTTTCTTCCATCCACATGTAACAGAAGACAACTAGAAAGTCCGGACCCCTCGGTTGTCCTTTGTTGTGCTTCCATCAAAGGAAAATATTGCATTTCTGGCTACGCCAACGATGTCAACTACCAACTTTTTCGAGGCCTATCATTGGATATTCCGTTCAACGCGTGTAAGCGATACGCTGTCCACGAGGAAAAATTGGTAGAGTTGGCTTTACTGGGCCCTGGTAAAAAAGTCGGAAAGAGATCCGATGAGAACGGAATAAGACCCGAACAGGAACCCGAACGGAGGAGTATACGGATGTATCCGGGTGTTTTACGGGAATCGTTTTCTGTTCCGGGTATGTATACGGGTTTATCCGGATACCGTCCGGGATTAATAAAAATGGAAAATAAACTGTATCCGGGTGCATACGGGTCATATCCGGGCAAGTTTAGGGAGATCGGCATTGTGTACGGGTTTATCCGGGCACGTGGCGGGAAAAGCTAAACAAGAGACGGAGGTAAATCCGGGTTCATCCGGTAATCATACGGAAATTAGAACACGAAATTCATTGATAACTGATAATCAGTATGCCATCCGGACTCATCCGGGACATATCCGGGGCAAGTTTTTTTCGATCGGCATCGTATACGGGTTCATCCGGGTACGTGACGGGAATTGCTAGGTGTAAGATGAACGTATATCCGGATTCATCCGGTGATTATACGGGAATTAAGACACGAAATTGAATTGTAAACGATGATTGGCATCCCCCCTGGTTTCATACGGGTAATTTCCGGGTCAGTTTTGGAAGATCGCCATCGTGTACGGGTTCATCCGGGGACGCAGCGGGAATTGCTAGGTGTAAGATGGACGTATATCCGGGTTCATCCGGTAATTATGCAGAAATTAGGACACGAAATTGGATTATAATCCATGATTGGCATCCCTTCTGGTCTCATACGGGTAATTTCCGGGTCAGTTTTGGAAAATCGCCATCGTATACGCGTTCATCCGGGTATGTGGCGGGAATTGCTGGGTGTATGATGGACGTATATCCGGGTTCATCCGGTAATTATACGGAAATTGGGAAACGAAATTGGATTATGATCGATGATCGGCATCCTTTCCGGTCTCATCCGGGTGATATCCGGGTAAGTTTGGGAAGATCGGCATCATATACGGGTGCATCCGGGTACGCAGCGGGAATTGCTAGATGGAAGATGAGCGATATCCGGGTTCATCCGGTGATTATACGGTAATCAGGACAAGAAATTGGATTATAATCGATAATTGGCATCCCTCCCGGTTTCATACGGGTAATTTCCAGGTCAGTTTTGGAAGATTGCCATCGTTTACGGGTTCATCCGGGTATGTGGCGGGAGTTGCTGGGTGTATGATGGACGTATACTCGGGTTCATCTGGTAAATATACGGGAATTAGGACACGAAATTGAATCGTAATCGATGATGGGCATCCATTCCGGTCTCATACGGGTAATATCCGGGTGAGTTCTGGAAGATCGCCATCGTTTATGGGTTCATCCGGGTTCGCAGCGGGAATTGATAGGTGTAAGATGGACGTATATCCGGGTTTATCCGGTGATTATACGGGAATTAGGACACGAAATTGAATTGTCATCCATGATTGGCATCCCTCCCGGTTTGATCCGGGTAATTTCCGGGTCAGTTTTGGAAGATTGCCATCGTGTACGGGTTCATCCGGGGACGCAGCGGGAATTGCTAGGTGTAAGGTGGACGTATATCCGGGTCCATCCGGTAATTATGAGGAAATTAGGACACGAAATTGAAGTATAATCCATGATTGGCATCCCTTCTGGTCTCATACGGGTAATTTCCGGGTCAGTTTTGGAAGATCGCCATCGTTTACGGGTTCATCCGGGTATGTGGCGGGAATTGCTGGGTGTATGATGGACGTATATCCGGGTTCATCCGGTAAATATACGGGAATTAGGTCACGAAATTGAATTGTAATCGATGATTGGCATCCATTCCGGTCTCATACGGTCAATATCCGGGTAAGTTCTGGAAGAGCGCCATCGTTTATGGGTTCATCCGGGTACGCAGCGGGAATTGCTAGGTGTAAGATGCATGTATATCCGGGTTCATCCGGTAATTACACGGGAATTAGGACACGAAATTGAAACGTAATTGATGATTGGCATCCCTCCCGGTTTCATACGGGTAGTTTCCGGGTCAGTTTTGGAAGATCGCCATTGTTTACGGTTTCATCCGGATACGCAGCGGGAATTGCTAGGTATAAGATCGACGTATATCCGGGTTCATCCGGTAATTATGCGGAAATTAGGACACGAAATTGGATTATGATCCATGATTGGCATCCCTTCTGGTCTCATACGGGTAATTTCCGGGTCAGTTTTGGAAGATCGCCATCGTATACGGGCTCATCCGGGTACGCAGCCGAAATTGCTAGGTGTAAGATGGACGTATATCCGGGTTTGTCCGGTAATTATATGGGAATAAGGACCCGAATTACTCATCATTGATGATGTGGATCTCAGCCTGTTTCACCTCAGGAACGTATTCAGGGTCGAGGGGGGTGCTAGGTTGCTGCCCCACCCCCCGAATTTTCGGGAATTTTATATCAGTGTTATTGAACTATATATGAATAACTGTATTGATTATATTTAAATTATATACAATTCGGAAAATTTTTCCAATTAGTATACTCCTCGAATGAGAATCGTGGATACGTACCCTGGCGAAAAGCTTTGTCATAATTTCTCATATTTTCTCATAGTCCCAAATCATGGAGAAAATATGAGAAAGAACAATAGAATTTCTCATATTTTCTCCATGAATTGGGACTATGAGAAATTATGAGAAATTATGACAAAAATTTTCGTCAGGGTACCTGTCTCACCTTACCCATGTTCAGGTCAGTTTGCGAAAATGGTATCCCGGTGAACACCAAACGTCCATATTGCATAACATAGGAGTCACAACTTTCCTCACTTCAGTCACATCAACGCGACATCACAGTTATATAACGTGTACCTTCTATGTGGCATGACAAATTTACTTACATGTTATGTATTTGATAAGTAATTGTGTTACTCAGACGTGACATTACATACTCAAATTCTCCATTATGTAGCGCTTATATAACATCGTTACATGAATTTTTGGGGTATGGATTCCAGATGTACGAATACCGATGTAGATATCATGAAAAATTGCTTATGATGGAATTGTATGAAAAGTCAAATTATGATCGTGATGGTGGTCTCGAAAGATCGCTATTCCATCTTATCGTCTTACATTATAAATTCATCAATCCTTGCCAATTGTAAGAAGACTGAAAAAAGTGGAGATATTGAATAGTGCGATTCTTCTACAAATAGATTCATAAATACCAGATAACTTGTGACATTCTGGTACATAAAATTCACGTAACATTTATGTAACAGTGATCACGTAACAGGGTTACGTAAATGAGTTAGAAGTGGTGAGTCACATGTGATATTCATTTTACATAACTTGTGACATTATCTTACATAAAATTTATGTAACATTCACATAACTGTGTTACTAGGGTGGTATATGGTTGTATCCGCCCTGTAAAAACGAAATCATTCGAACCGATAAAATGGTGCAGGTCTCGTACTTCCAGCATAGAATTTGAATCATTTTTTATTAGAACCGATAAGAAAAAATTCAAATTTTAGGCAGCAAACACGAGATCTGCACCATTTCATCGGGTTAAATGATTTCGTTTTACAGGACGGGTACGTGAGCGGAACAGCATACATACAAGACGAACGTATATTCGGATCCATTCGGGAATCATGCAGAAAGTAGTACACGTAATTAGTTTGTAACAAGTGAGAAATTTTATTTGAAAATTACAAAAACTGTGTTAATAGGTTTATACCAATTTGTGTCAAGTCAATCGTTTGAGTATTCTCATAATTCAGGGCTCCATCTCATAATACTATATCGACATGCCGCTTCAAAGAAACAATATTCCCTTAATCACAATTGTACAATCAAGTTTTCTGCTGAACATTAGTTTTTGAAAAAATTTCCAATCCGAGAAAAGTCGCATTTCCTGAAGTTCTTTGAAATACGTATAGTCTTTCTTCCCCTACGTTTGCGAGTTTCTTTATTTCGGCATGTGAAACGAATTATCGGTGTATGTATGCATGCGTATGCGTCTGTGTTCATCAGACGCAGTTTGGTGAATATTATACATGATTATATATACTCTAACACTTATTGGAAATGCACATTTCCGCTGAAAATGCCAGGCAGAAACGGGTCAAAAATAATTGTTGTCTGGCTTTGAAAGGTTTTTGTCAAACCAATTCCGGTGGAAAACTGACAAACTTCCTACTGGATTTCAACCGAAATTACAAAATTGAAAAGTCCTGTCAAAATGTGGTATCAAAATTTCTGTCAGCTTTTGACAAAATTCTAGTAATTCCGGATGAAATGCGGTTGAAACTTTGTCAGTTTTTGACCGGAATGACTGTGACAAAAAATTTTCAAAGCCTGACAATTTTTTGTCCGGTCCTGCCTGGCATTTTCAGCGGGAATATTTGTCCTTATAGATTATTACACTTATATTATATTCACATATATACATATATATATATATATATATATATATATATATATTTACATCCATGTTTCATACATCTTCATCTTTCATATAAAATGTCAAGAATCGCGAACAATATAATTAAAATTATAGAACATTCGAATTAACGAAATTGTCCCTGAAATGAAGTTCTGCTGAATTTCTTCCATTCACTGAATTTCCCAAACATTTGGTAACATACAAACGTATTCTCCTTCATCCGTGTCAATCAGCATACATTTGTTTACCAGTTTCGTTATAGGGATTACATCATCCCGCGCCACTCTACGAACTTTGAAAATATGTTTACATTCTGTAGAATCCAAAATGGGGAGTTCTTGGTCCTTTTGATTGTACGATAGGGAGAATGTTGAAGTTTCAAAATAACCCACATCTGCGTAAGCATGCTCCCCAATAAGGAGTAATTTTTGTACTTCCACAAATTCTCCTGTGTCTAGTTGAAGAATTGAATTATTGCTCCTGTTGGCACGTGTGTACTCGATCGAATGTATGACCATATTTGAGAAAATGCATCTACAGAATGTGAGTATTTTATCAGTGGTTTGTAAACGTTTACAGTATTCAGGATCGGTTCTTCCAGTGCCTAACATTACAACATCTCCGCAGGAAGATCGGTGAATCGTGATCACTTCATTCCTGGTGAATAATGATTCACAATATGACAAGCAGCTTGGCGTAATAGGTACTTCCCTAACAATACTTTTGAACGTATTAGCTTGCATATATTTTTTGGTCATTTGATCATACACACCTTTGGGACTGTGCACACATTCTTTTAAATAGTATATCGCACTTTCGAACGGGAAAGTAGACGTTGCCCAAAGAGGTCCACAGCAAGTTACACAATCAACTACATGCTTCAATGAATGAACATTGAAAGTCACATATTGTGAACCGTATAAAATTTCGAATATGCCGACAAATTGAGTAAGATCATATTCTACTTTTTTTAATTCTTCTTCAGTTATTTCTCTTTGAAGAAGGGTGTAAATACTATTTACATAAAGACTGAAGTGAGCTAAGGCATATTCATCCAAAATTCCGTTCAAACAAGGAATTGAGTAAAAAAGCAACCAAGATCTCCATTCTGAAGCTTTCCACTTGCTTTTTTCAGTTGTTATAGGTCTTACAAGTCTATGTATCTCACGGGGTGGAGTCATTCTCATGAGGCGATTATTAACTTGATCCTGCTGACTTCGAGAAAGATGAATAGGACTCTTAAGATCCGTCCATATTGTCCACATCAAGGACGTTACTCCAATAAGATCAGCATGTAAATAATCTCGCACGAAAGACCATATCATATCTATGCCTTCTAACTGTATCAAAGCAGAAGATCCTTTCACGCCGTTCACTCCTCCGAACGTACTTCTGGAAGGTTTCCCTTTTGTAGCTGCTATTTTTCTGCGGGCTTCGAGTTCCTTATTTGCATTTTCACATCCTGTAAATAATCATTGTGGGTTCTTAAGGGAGGATCCTCTTCTTGCATCAAATATCGCATACAACCGTGTTCATACACTCCATGCGCATAGCACCAAGAGCATCCATAATATCCATTGAATTGTATCGTGTTTTTCAAAAGTGGTCGTGCAATGCTATCAACACTGCATAACAATGGCTTCATTATAAAATCTACACTTTCTCCCGTGGGGCTGATCAAGTTTAATCCTACTTCATTGACTTTATTACATTGATTTATAAATGAACCCATATATAAATCCATCATTTTGATAGAAGGTTCCTTTTTTCCTATCCATAGACCCACCAGTAAGGGATAACGAAATCGTATGTGTGGAGGCAATTCATTCAATATAATGGAAATCGGCCAAAAAGATTGTTTGGAGCTATGAAACAATGCTGCACCATCTGTGTTAAAAGTGTAAGTCAAGAGTTGTTGGTCATATTGCGTTGATTCTGTAATCAATTTTTTATAAAGTTTTCCATCGTAAACGTCAGAAATTTCATTAGTATGCACACGTGAATGAATATTCCTCAAATTATCAAATAAACTATTTCGTAAGGTTTCGGTACTAAATAAAGCCTTGATTTGATATTCTATATTTATGGAAATATAATAATTAGGAGACGCTGTATTTAACTGGTATTCTTCTAAACACTCCTCACAAATCTTCTTTGTATTTGTGGAATTATTCTTCTTCGTCGATGTTGTTAATCCCCGACAACATACTGGGCAATAAAAACAATAATTAACTACTTCTTCCGGCGGATCAAATATTTTCGACATATAATAATCAGAGATATTCCAGTGAGTGAAATCTGGACCGGCGAATATCTTTGCTGCTTCGATTAAAGCACGTCGGCATTTATAGGTGAGAGAAAATCGAATTGAAATTCCAAGGATCATGAGCATTACCTCTGATCTTTTCAAACCAGATTCCTTAAACATGACGACATCCTGGCTTTCCAAATATTTTTTCAACAGAGGTGGTACAGATGGCGGTGCATGATCGGCACCCATGAATCCAGATGCTGCGTGAGCAGGTTCGATAATTTCATCATCAGAAGAGTTATCACAGTTCTGCATGACGTTTTGAAGAGAATCAACCATTTCAATAGCATCCCTGTCGTGAGCTTCATTCAATTCCATGGAAGAACTGTCAGTATGTTCAGTCATGGAAGACATACGATCTGTTTAAAAAAAAAAGTGAGATATAATTCATTATTTTTTTGTTATTAAAAGGATCTTCCTCCACATTATTTAGCAACAATCACGATAAATGGATGTACATGCGGAAAAGTTGCTTGTGATATTTATCACAATGTAAAATGAAATCAGAAACATCCCTGGTAAGAAAGTCGGAAAGGAATCCGTATGAAACTCGGATAGGAATCCGAATGAAACCCGGATAGGACTTCCGGCTCTTCATCCGGGTGTACACGGATGCGTATACGGATTTTGTGGTGATTCTTCATTCGGTTTTCTCCGGATCTTTTCCGGATTCCAATACTGGATATTTTTTGAAATCTCACATCAAATTTGAAAAGAACACATTCGATTCTTTGTCCCTGTTTTATTCGGGATTCCAAAAAATTTCTGGTCCAAAAACCCGGATAGAATCCGGATGGAACCGGATGAAGAATCACCGCAAAATCCGTAACCGCGCCCGGATATACCCGGATGGAATCCCGGAACGTTCCATCCGGGTTTAATTCGGATTGTTATCCGGTTTCTATCCGGATTGTTATCCGGTTTCTATCCGGATTGTTATCCGCATTTCATCCGGTTTTCTATCCGGTGTTTTTACCAGGGATATACTAACGAATTGATTCGTTAATAACAAACAAAGAATAAAGGGAATAACTGTATGCAATTCTAATGAGAATAAATAACATAAGTCATCGAATTCATTTATAACATCCATACAGTAAAATATAAGGGGTGAGATTCCTTATGGGCAATCAGAAAGCAAGACCACACGTAGGAAGTGACTCACTTTTCTGGTCACCCACTTGCAAATCAAATTCCGACATTTGTCGTGCTACAAACAAGATGTTTGAGATCTTCCTTTTTGTGGCAAAAAGAGAGACTTGAAAAATCTCTGTTTATACGGCGAAGAGGAAAACACCGGACACGCTATTTATGGCGTCAGAAGTGGCAGAATTTGACTTTCCAGACAATATTTATGTGAGGAAGACCTCTTTAAGGGGATACCAGCGCCTACCAACCGAGCACGTTGGTTAGAAAAGGACACGTCCACAAGATAGAAAGAGAGGTTCGATATCACCGCTGGTATCCCGTTAAGGGGTCTATCTATTTGGAAACAATGTTCTCCCAATTTTTTTTCAGCAGCTCAAAAGCCGTAGAAATAGTTCAAGAATGATATCCGATAGCACTCAATGATGAAAACATTCTCAATATTTTTCGGAGTTCAATTTCCTAAATAACTCTGAACTTCCCAAAATTATAAATTTCAGGTTTCTCACTTGAGCGGAAATTTTTAATTCCATGGTGCACCGGCGGACTTGTTTATAACAAAAGGTTAGTTTTCAATTGATACAGAGACGCGGATCATTATGATAGAGAAGAGAATGCTGATCACATAACAATTATTCCAAAACTTTGAATGCTTTTTCCTTGAAACTATCTTTCTAAAATCGGCCGGCAGTATACATTTTCTTCAACAATCGAAAACCCTAAAATAACGGAATTAACGCAATTGATTCAGCTTCAAATATTTTAGTAGAGAGTTGAGTCAGGGTTGTTCTTCAGTACAATTCCGAAATTTTGGATTGGTGTTGCCTATTAATTCATGATTATCATAGGTAGATCTATCGGACAGTGTACTGCAAGAAACATCTCTGAGTTGAGTACTTGGCATCACCTCCTGTTTCCACCATGAATATAATACACTTCCCAATATGACGACAATCGTGAAATCAAGTGAACGTATTTCAATTTATTGATGTTCAACTTAATATCGAAAAAAAATATTTTCCCGAGTTGATAATGTTACAATAATTTTCATTTCGTACTGCAAAGTACACTTTTTTTTTCGAAGCTGTTTTTTGAAGATTTCATATTTTCAAACGCGGTTTTATGTAAGAAAATTGAACATGTTTTCGAATCATGAAACTGTTTTAGAAAGTATCTCAAGGTTCCTAAAAAATATCATGAAAGATATAACTAAAAATAGAATATATTCGAAGAAACATTGAAACATTTTTTAATTAAGTTCTCATAAATTTCCGATGTATCAAAAAATTATCGTATTTTTTCGAGTAAACAAAATCCTCGTACAATTCCCGGATACTGGAGACCTTGAATTAATGCCGGATCATTTTTCGAGCTCCAATTTGAGGAACTCACTATATATTGAATAAAAAACGTAATTGTTTTCTCACCAGACATGGGTGAGTTATTTCCAATGGATTGAATCAATGGTACACCAGGATCATCGATGTTCGTTGAACTATCATTTTGTGATTGCATTACGTGATCAGATGATTCTTTGTGTATCCTCACATCCATACAATCTTCTTCTTGTATATCTCTACTCGCGCCATCATTACATAAATCCATTATTTCTGTAACAACATTTCATCAGCTTGATTTCACATTTGAACAATGTATTACTTAACTAAACAGAATATGATGATAGATATTTATTTATTCGTCTATGTAATAACCACTTACGTTCATCTAAAGCATCATTCAACCTATTACTACAACGGCGAATTGTATCTGGATGTGGTACTTTTTTGCCATCATCGAATTGTCGAAAACTTTCCCCTCTCGGTGGCGATGAATCCATTGCACTCTGAAATAAGTTGCAAAACTTCAATGGGAATCAAAATTTTTTCATCAATGATTGAGATGGAATTTAATAATGAAATGTCACTCTATTTGTGTATGATAAAACTGACCCAAACTTGGAATTTTTAGAAATAAGATAATTTGAAAAACCATATGATGATTAAAATTATGAAAATAATATTCTCATAACACTGATAGTAATAACATTCCAACTAGCATTCAGAAATCTGCAAGATGTTCAACCAATAAGAAATATCAAAGATAATTCATAGGATTCTAAAAGATCTCTTATGAGACATACGGTGATTCTTTATTCAGTTTAATTTGGATCCTACCTGGATTTCGATACTGAATATTTCTCAGAATCCCATATGAAATTCAGACAGAACACATTTGGTTGCTTGTTCGGGTTGCATTCGGGATTACAAACAATATTCAGTCTCAAAACCCGGATAGAATCCGGAAGAGACCGGATGGAGAATCGCCGCAAAAGCTGTATCTCCGTATCCTAGGAATTTTCAGACGTCTCATCTGGGTGTATCCAGCTGGATACACCCAGATGAGACGTCTGAAAATTTTATTCAATTTTTTGTACCAGGGTCTCGACCTTTAGAGGATGGCAGCCTCAGGAAAACACATTTTTTATGTTTTTCAGGGGTAAATAATTGATGTGCTGAATACGAAAAAATTGTTAAAAAGATTTTCATGAAACATCTTCCAGAATTCTATCAAATATCTTCAAGGTTTCTTGTCATGAAGATATCTGAATGTAAGCTGAAATCTAACGAAGGACAGATTTGTTGGAATATAAAGTTTAGTACGTAACTTTCATTCAGATCGATAATGCAATTTAATAACACACAAAAAATCCATTAAAAATCGTTTGGAATTTTCTTTTATTCTTCTAAAATATATGAATTAATTCTCATGTAAAGGAACCCTGGTAAAAAAACCGGATAGAAAACCGGATGAAATGCGGATAACGATCCGGATAGAAACCGGATAACAATCCGAATTAAACCCGGATGGAACGTTCCGGGATTCCATCCGGCTATATCCGGGCGCGGTTACGGATTTTGCGGTGATTCTTTATCCGGTTCCATCCGGATTCTATCCGGGTTTTTGGACCAGAAATTTTTTGAAATCCTGAATAAAACAGGGACAAAGAATCGAATGAGTTCTTTTCAAATTTGATGTGAGATTTCAAAAAATATCCAGTATTGGAATCCGGAAAAGATCCGGATAAAACCGGATGAAGAATCACCGCAAAATCCGTATGCACACCCGGATACACCTGGATGAAAACCCGGAAGTCCTATCCGGGTTTCATACGGATTCCTTGCCGACTTTTTTACCAGGGAATAAAACATACTTACTTGGTAATCGATGGAGATGAAAATGGTTTTTCTCTCAATATAAATATTCAAATCTCTGCCTGGTTTCAGTGCCGCTGTATGATTGAATTATTACTTTTCAATGTTCGATGATTAACTGAGAACAATCATACGTATGTAAACAATACAAGTACCTATATATATATATCACACGTTATTCACAAGAAAAAACAAACATCACAAATATATAGTATAAACACTTCGAACTTTGCAGTTCACGCGCGAAAGCATAACTCACCGATTTTTAAGAGTTTTCGTTGATAAAATAAAATACGTTCAACATAAACGTTTCTCATATGCGAAACAATACCGAATTCGACTTTTCAAATTCAAATTGAATCGAAATAATTACCAATTATCAAATTCGATTTGTTCAACAATAATCTAGTACTGACGATAGGTTGTAAGACGGTTGGAAAGGAGAGAAAGGTGCGCGCGGATACGGAATTCATCAATCATTTGTTCTTATTACCAAAAGAGAATAAGAGAATAACCAATCACAAGAAACCAAGGTACTAAGAACGGTCACCCTCGGTGTCGGAAGTCGGTAGCAGCCCTTGGTAGGGTAGACAGCCATATTGGATATAGACTCGAAAGAAGCGGGCTGTTGTCTTTTCCGTTGCTCTGCAAACAAGCACGTGTTTCCTTAATGATTGACAATTGATCTTCAATGTGCTTCAATGATCATAGTGTTACCTGTGAACGGTGTCACAAAGTGAAAACGGTGAGTGAGTGATAACCTTAGTGAACATTTTTTTGTGTCGATGTAAATAATCAAAATATCATTTATCTTCATTTAATTTCTCTTGCTTATTAGACATGTTTTTTTCGTGTCAGTGTTTCATATTTTCCATGATACCGGATGAATCGATTTGAAAAACTTTGAAAACATTTCATTTTTATTCAGGAAAATTCAAAATATTTTACAAGTTTCTATTAAATATCAAAGGCGATGTAAAGGAGTATAAACAAATTAATCAAAAAGAAAAAAAAAATAGGTCCAATAAGTAAGAGGGATTCCGAAAAATTATTTTAACTATAGGCAAGTCAGTTTTGTATCTCGCCGGTGAAGTACAGATTCCACATTTGTATTCTTTACAGGTCAGTCAAACGATTTTCTCAAGCACAATAACAGCACACTGAGGACATTTGGAATATTCATTCCAAAGAAAAATGTTTGTATTGGTGAAATATGTGAAACCATGCAAAAATACAGGTCAGAAACATCCAAATATGGAAGTGATTTCTGTGGATAAAATAAAAAATTTTGATCCTGCGAAAATAGACAATAAAATATTTCGAGTTTGATGTGGAAATTCCACATGTACAGCAGCTATTGGCCTGATCGGTAGTAAGTACTTCAAATACTATTTCGGAACATTGAAATTTTACTTCAATGTTGTTTTTATATTAAATAAATATGAAGATCAACTTATATAATAAAACCTATCCAATTTTCAAATTGTATTGATAATTATTATTGAAGTGAAACATGTATTCGAACATGTATATCATATCTTTTCAAGTAGCTCTTCGATTGATCTTCAGGATCCATATATTGGAAACTTTTCGTAAATGTCGATAAATGTCTTTGGTTCGTTGGAAAAGCCCGAATGAATAACGCATCAGTTCTTCACTGCTGTACTAGGCAAAAAGTGGTTAACTGAAAGTGGTTCGTTGAATATATACTATTCGATGCAAGAAATTTCCCTGAATTGGATAACATAAAACATTAATTTTCAATAAAAATTTAGGTAACCACCTTTTTATCTGATACAGCAGGTTGGAAGGACTTTCTTTCATGTTTTTCTGATTCAAAATAATTGCACCGCAAACAAATTTGTAATTAGTATGCAAATAATGTATCGTACATGCTTTCATTTTTTGTGGATGACGTTTAATAGCATTGGTTATTGGAAAATATTGAATTTTAAGCATTATGTCATGAATTTCGTATTCACCATACTCTATGACATACTCTGTTCTATATTATTTTCATTGGTGAAGAAAGTTTCACATAAGAAGCTTGTTCGGTGTGGTTTCCAATCATTAGTTTTCCAGACGTGTCATTTTTATCATTTTGTCCCACAGTTTATAAATTATTTTGGCTCTGTAAAAAGTATTTTCTGTACATTTTCTATATCAGAAGAGGAAAATCATAGTTCGTTGTAAAATAACTATGCTCAGCGCAGGAGAAATACATTTCATTTGTACTTCTATGCTGAATGTTGTACAATCACAGACATTTATAAAATCGTATAATATTATAACATTGAGTGTAGGACATTTACTAGGGAAATGTATTTTCCCTGCGCTATAAGAGTAGTCATTTCACAACGATTTTTGATTTTTCACTTTTGATATAGATAATCTACAGAGAATGTCTTTTAAAGTGTGTATAACTGTTTTGAGAGAATTTTCATTGATCATATATGTATAATCAATTTATAAAATCATATGAAATTACTTACTTCTTTGTACATTCTTGCAGAACTAGATTTTTCAAAAATGCATAGTGCGTACTGAGAGGTAAACTTTTATCAAGTTTTGTGAAATCTGATGATGTCAGAATTCACGAAAAATCATTGAAATCATTTCATATGTTCTTGAAAATCTATTGCGGAATTCCTATTGCCAATTTCTTAATTTTTCACTCACAGAAAGCATTTATTGAGACAAGAAAATGTTTCTCAATATTATAGGGACAAAACTCATTTTTTCTTGAGCCTAGAATAGGCTCCTTCAAATAGCAATGATAGTATAGTCATTGCTCTTGTATTAGGGAAAAATACAAAGTGTTTGGAATGAGTTTGAAATGTATTGAATTGTGTGAATCATGCTGTTGTTGATATGCCATGATATTTATGTTTTTTCATTGAATACTTGTTTGTTATTCAATAGCGCACATCTCCAAAATCATGTGCTCATGTGTTAGTTTTTATGAGAAAATTTGTATTTCACGCTCTTCTATTGGTCTATAAATAATTGCAATAAATATTGCTATTTTCGAATCATAATGATGAATTTTGAACAGAACATGGAGTTTTGGAACTTGGAGCACTTTGAGGTAGCACCAGCGTTTGATTTCGTATGAAGTCGGAGCACCGTGGGGTGTTTCATATTCCAAGTGAATTCATTTTATAAATAGAACATCTTAAACTTTTTTTGCACAATAAGTTATATTGAGACATGGACATGATTCAATGATGAAAATATTGAAAATAGTGTACAATGCGGATACCCGCAGAATACTCTTTCATCAACAAAATTACAGGACACATACGGTGATCATGATTTTCAATGTTTTTTGGTCGAAGACCTATGTTTTTCTTTCTCCCATTCGAATCTCCTTGACAAAAACTATGAGTTCTGAAGTTTTTCGTTGAGATCTTGTTTTTATATTCTCGAAAAACGTTTTCAAGACTCATAATCACATAAAAAATCACGTGGAAAGTCAAATTTTCAAACTTTCATTTATCGATAATATTGCCGTTAACCCGTTGACTTCCTTTGTCCATTACACTGCTGTTCCGAAGCAAAATGTCGTATGTCAAAATTCCAATGTACCAATATAACAAGCTTTTTATTGAATCTTGTACATGTTAAGTGATACAAACTAAGTTATTTCTAAAGCAGTTTTCCTTATACTTTTCAATAGGGTGAACAGTTTTCAAATTGAAATACATGTAAAAGAGTTATTCGAATATGAATGTGTGAAAAACGAGCAAAAACACTCACGATTCTAAAATTTAGAGTAAGATTTTTGAAATTCAAAATGGCGGATGCAATCCCTGGAAAAAAAATACGATAGAAAACGATTGGGTGTATCAAAAACTGATCAGAAACACGATACATCCTTTATCATTTTCAATAAGTTTTTGATACAGCCTATCGTTTTCTATCGGATTTTTAACCAGGGATATAACGACCGGAAAATTGAACATGCCCACATTTGCTTGGAACCGGCCAGTCCAGGATTCTCGATGATGCTGAATCCGAATATGAGGACCACGACCTACCTTGACCTACCCTACATCTTTCTATGGGGTAACATCGTTATTTTGATATTCAATTCACCTAATGTTTTTTTTTTCTGGGGAAAATTTAGAAACCCAAACTGATCCAAACGTAATGTTGCAAGATTCTTTGAGATATCTGGGAGATTTGACCTTGGTGTCAAAAATCATGTGGAAAAAGTGTCCGTCCCGTCCTTGAGAAGTTAATCGGAATGAGAGTTTATGTACTTTATTTCGCTGGAAATTGGAACCATTTCAGGGAGTGTGAAACCAAAAAAATTCGGAAATCGTCCAAAAATGGCTCACGTTAATCCAGACCATGAATGATGAGTAGGTAATGTAATTTTAATGTAATGAATTGGTGGATTCTAGAAACAAAAGAAGAGGTTTTGACTACCATGAATCAGAAGAGGGTGAAATTCAAATCATATAATACATTGGCATCAGCAACTGAAAGTTCGGAAGCAGAAAGTCCGGGGCTGAAACAAGCACAACATTCAAAGGTTTGTTAATTTTCCTATAATATATCTGTGACTAGAAAATATATTTTCTCTCTGTTCATGTTATTCGTTTGCTTCATGTCACACCCAAATGATATATAACGTATATCCATTGAAAGTAAATGTGATTAATAGGGGTGCACTCAAAACTCTCAAATAGAATTAACGGGATACCAGCGTACCATCCGAGTAAACATTTTGTCTGCAAGATTTCTCCAAACCGAAGTTATGAAACAGTCTGAAGTTTTCAGGGAATAATGTTTGATACTTTACAAATTGCGATGCATAGCCCGAATTTGTGAAGTATCAAAGATTATTCCCTGAAAATTTCAGACTGTTCCATCCGTGTGTTCAAAATCTGCGAAACTTAGTACTCCAAGAGAACGAAAATCTGTGTACGTCCAGGGAATACTTGAAATGACGCATGTGGATGTCCCCTGGACGTACGCAGGTTTTTGGTTCTCTTAATGTAATATTTAGTAACAGTCAAACACAACAATTAACTCCTAGTTGGTTCTGGAACATCCCAAATACATATTCTTATACTATAAATCTATTGTTCCCGCAGATGTTGAACGCACGGCATAAGTTCAGTTCGGAAAAATCTTGCAGACGAAATGTTCACTCGGATGGTACACTGATGAATTAAAATGATTTTCTCGAATTTTTGTCTCATGGGAGGAAGTAAATAAAAAATTTTGGTTCTTCGAATCTTATGTCAAACGAGTCTTAAAGTACATAAAAGAATTATTCTCAATCACAAAATTCGTATATCGAAACATGAGAGACGTTTTTCTCACAACCAAGGTTTTCCATTTTGCTTGTACGATATATCCGAAGGACTGAATGAATTGCTTGTTTTCTTTTTTTATTTTCAACCAAATGAAATTGATTAGAGTATGAATCTGAAAGCAGAGGATACTTCCAAAATGGATAGAGAAAGTTTAAATATAAAAAAACAAGCGAATGGGAGAAGTCGAAAATCAAGAAATACTTTAAGGGATAAAATAAAATTCTTTTGAAATATGTCGTTGAGAGAAGAAATAATCTGATAGGGCACACATTATTACATGATACTTCATTGGAAACAATATTGGAAGGAAATATGAATGGTAGAATTTGTAAAGGTAGACCTAAATTAAGTTGTATGAAACAAATTATACGAGACAAGGGCTGTCGTATTTAAACGTTTGTCGGATAATAGAGTTGAAGGATTTCATCAAACCAGTCATAAGCTATAACCCTGTAAAAACGAAATCATTAAAACCGATCGGTGGTGCAAATCTCTGATCCAAAATGATTCAAACTTATTTGGAATCATTCAATTTTTGACAGCTAATTCGAAATCTGCACATTTCTCATTAGAAAAATTTTATTTTAATGAAAACGAATTATTTAAATGATTCCTTTTTTACAAGGAATAGTTTATGATGATGATAATAGCATTTTGAAGAGCGAGGAAAAAGCAAGGAAATGCTACCGAAAATGTGCATGTCCACTATTTTTCTAATTTCCGATTTTTAATTGGTTTCATTGGTACGACCACTCACAAATATACTATATTCCACAAAAATTTTTTGGTTTTCGATTTTAGATAATTTTTATAAGTACCACAATGCAGGCCGATTGGCCACTTTCCTTTTTTCTTTCTTTTTGAGGCGCACGGAGGAAACGAAACCCCAGTGACTAGTTTTCCAACACGACTGGCTCGTGTGACGAAAAGAATGAAGTCTGACACTAATGGTTATTGTTTAGAATGAATCAGTCAAGTCTCCACAATACAGGTATTGCGATAACACGAATGATTCGTGTCTAAACAATAACCAATAGTGTTAGACTTATTTCTTTTTCGTCACATGAGCCAGTCATGTCGGGACAGTATTCCCTGAGAAAAATTTCGGATAAAATCATCCAAAAGCAGACAAAAATGTTATACAACTTTGTCCGTTTTTATTCGTTTTTGTGCGGTTTTTTACCATTTTTCCCCGCATTTGACCGAATTTTTTGACGGAGTTCACTGGTGTTTCGTTTTCGTCATGTGGTCATGTTTCAGCATGTGTACTCAATTCCCATGGCATTCTTCTTAATTTTGCTTGGGTGTTTATTTGTATGAGGATTCAAAAAAATGAGAAATATACAATTTGTTGTTCACAAATATAGGAACATCTTGATGTGAAACGAAAAAAAGTTGGACTGTTATCGAAGAAACTTGGAAATTTGAAGTCAACGAGTATTACGGAGGTGAGAAATTTTGTTTGTTCATAAAAATGATTATAAATGTTGGAATTGAATACTTAATTGAATATATATATATATACATATAAAATCATATCACTAATACATAAACTTCATATTATATATACAGGGTGTTCCAAATAAGAAAATCCATTTTCCCATTGTCCCAAATGAGCAAATGGATCTTCTTATTCAGGATACCCCATATATATATCATCATAACAACAAGAATTCAATCTTACTTTTCCAACAGAGTCATGATTTCATGATTTGAACCAACATGGTTCTATGTTTTCAGTCAAAAGAAGATTTTTCTGTTCGAAACACAAATCCTCAACACAATAATCCAAAATCCATAGAAAATGACGAGCAAGAACAATATGAAGAGGAAGGGAACAAAATAGAAGATGGAAAAAAAAGGAAAAAATTCCAAGATGAGGAAGAGAAAGAAAACAAAGTAGAAGATGAAAAAAAGAAAAAGAACAAAGTCAAAGATAAGGAAGAGGAAGCAAACAAAGTAGAAGAAGAAAAAGAGAAAGAAATTGTCGAAAAGGTGAATGAGGAGGAATCTACAGATGTGGAGTCGGAGATGGAGGAAGAAGAAAACAAAAACGAAAACAATACGCGAAAAAAGGTAGATGTTTACAGGGCGCGAGATGACAAATTATATATTTCTTGAGTTTTGAGAATTTGCATCAAATATTCTTCTTTATTTATTCATAAATGTTAATATTGGCACAAATAGAATTCAGGAAATGTGATGATGGCAGGAATTCTTGAATAAACTTGATTATCTCTATGAATGAATAAAATTATTAATCGATTAAAATTATTTTACAGATTACCACTGGAAATTCTGCTTCCAAAACAAATGTCAATGATCAGGATGGGATAATGAAACTCAAACGGCAATTACTTGAAGCTCATAAGGAAGTTAAAATCTTGCGAATGCTGAATCAACAATTACAAACCAAACTCATGGGTTGGGCAGATCGAGTTGAAAGTTTGTATATCCAGAAGTTTTTCGCTCACTGAAACTTACTTCTTTTTGCATCTCAATAATTTATTTTAAACATTCTCAGCAACTGTCAACAACGCTGCTGAACAAGCAGCTGCAAATTTGAAAGAAAAAATAAGGACCGGTGAAGAGATGCCAGTTGGTTACGTGGATTGTGCATCCAATACGGTGAATTTTATTTGTCAATGAACAATTATTCTGATCTCCTTTGTATTGGTCAACACCCAGACAGCAAAAGAGTCCCTTCAGAGGGCTCCCGTTATGACAGTGAATATGAATTGATTATGAATAGTTTGAATTCAAATTGAATTCTTAATGAACGATTTAATGTTCAGAAAGAATTCATATTATCAATTCATGAAGAATTCTTCAGGCATTCAACATGTATTCAATTTGAATCCATTGAATTCATATTGAATTCATTTTCACTGTCATAACGGGGACTGTTGAGGAATTCTTTCAAAAGTCTTCAAGAATTCAAACAGATCATTTTTGCTGTCTGAACAGGCTCTTAACTTGAGTTGGTTACAATGCACAATTTTTCAGATTCATGCTGGGAAGGGAATTTGGATCGATAAAGATAAGTATGATCGTACACGCTTCAGAAAAAATATTTCCCCCCGAATATTTATAACAGATATGGCACACTACATTTTCACTCCTGAAGTGCTCCGAGAACACAGTGTGAGAGGGACGGTAAACCATGCGTCACAAAATTCGGAAAGACCAGCGAAACCAGCTTTGGACCCAATCAAATTGGATGCTGTGAAAGGTATGTTCTCTTTGAAAATGCGATTGCGTTAACCATCTGGTCAATGACCAAATTTCCACCCTTCGTTCAATGATCGGATACCCACGTATTGCATCACACAAACCGCCTACTTCTCAAGCTCGCTCAATAGAATTTTAGATCTGCAGATACAGAATACATGTATTCCCCTGGGATATGAACATCGATGTTTCCCATATATGATAGTCCCAATGTGTTCCCAGAAGTCTTTATGAATTCATCGTAGAATTCTCGGAGAGGCCCTGTTATGACAGTTTAAAATAAGTTCTGTACAAACTCATGGTATTCAAGAAGAATTCTTGAAGAATCCTTGATAGTTCATTGTGCATTATCTCGAAACAGTGATATAACAACAGTTTATTTGGAACGTGTGTTTGCTGTATAGGTGGTTACCATTGGTATCATGCAGTCGGTCTTTGTTCATTCATTGGTTCTAAATTCATTCAATTCAATACGTATGAAAATACCTGATCAATCTTCCATTCAATTCAATACATATAAATCTATAACTCATTAATCTTTCATTCAATTCATTTCTTCGCAATATTTCGATGTTACGATGAAAAATATCAACAAACTGGTCACATTCATGATATATCCATTATCGAGATTGAAACATTGATGGTTAAGTGATCGTCAATTCTGAGAAAGGTTTCGTTCACTGTAACGAGGTTTCTATTGAGTTCAGTGAGCTCTTTGGAGTTCTACCCTAGTTAAAAGAATCCATTGAATCTGACAAATGAAATTTAATGAGATTTGGCCAGAACATTGTTCAAGATTCATCGTAATTCAGTGAGATTTGGCGAGAATCAACGGTTTTTTTCTAACCAAGGTATCTAGTTCATTTACCCTACGCGAACTTTGATTCAACAAAAAAAAAAAAATAAGATAACAGGTGATTTTGAAGAAGTTCGCGAAACGAGCAAATCACACCGTGTATGTCATTTATCCACATATATGTGATCAACATTCTATTTCCATCATTTTATGTGCAGAATGTCTTAGATGAACTGATTCACAGGTTTTTTTCATTATCTAATCACCATAATCAAAAACTGAAGGAGAATGTATGAATGAATCGAAAGAAAACAAGATAACGTGTTTAATTTTTCCCTCATCATTCCTTTATCATTATTATTCATATCCAAACATGTTGAAATGAACAAAATAATCAGCAACATTGTTAGTCATTCATCAAAGAGTTTAATTATCTCAACCCACACAGCACAATTCAAAAAGAACTCTTGAGAATTCATATTGAATTCTTCCAGTCCCAATTGAATTCTTTGCGAACTCTTTCTGAACTGGTGTGCGGTATCGGAATAGTGACAGTAATTGATCATTCATTCCTTTCTCAGTGTGCACAAACGTAGCTTTTATCCGCACTAATTAATATGAGTACCCATATTCCTGGTGAAAAAGTCGGAAAGGAATCCGTATGAAACCCGGATAGGAATCCGAATGAAACCCGGATAGGACTTCCGGGTCTTCATCCGGTGCGTATACGGATTTTGCGGTGAGTCTTCATCCGGTTTTATCCAGATCCTTTCCGGATTCCAATACTGGATATTTTTTCAAATCTCACATCAAATTTGATGAAAAGAACTCATTCGATTCTCTGTCCCTGTTTTATTCGGGATTCCAAAAAATTTCTGGTCCAAAAACCCGGATAGAATCCGGATGGAACCGGATGAAGAATCACCGCAAAATCCGTATAAGCGCCCGGATATACCCGGATGGAATCCCGGAACGTTCCATCCGGGTTCAATTCGGATTGTTATCCGGTTTCTATCCGGATCGTTATCCGCATTTCATCCGGTTTTCTATCCGGTTTTTTTACCAGGGCAGGTACCCGGTCATAGAACGGAAGACATAGAGTTTGATAGTCCATAACTTTGATTCAATCAACAACATTCCAAAATTCCAATGAAAGACAATGTCCCTGAATTATGGGGATCCAAGCGTTCATTAATTTTTCGACAGGATATCGGAAAATTTCACATTTTAGATTGGGATTGATACCCGGGTACCCGGTCATTGAACGGATGGTTGACATTATATCTCTATTGTACCCTTCATGTACACAGAATTAATATTGGCCTTTTCAAAACGGAGGAGGTTCGATAGAATTAAAAAAAAAGGAAAAATTTTGTTTTGTCAGATATAACTCGCTTTTGGCTGAAACAAGGAAAATTGAATGAAGAAGAACAGTGGTTCCATCTCGGGAGTGTGAACACTTACATTTCAAAAAAAATTTGGGAACTTAATCGCCCTCCAAGAGTGAGAAGAAGAGTCTCTAATAAGGCCACGAAAGGAAAAGATGGTTCAGCACGTCCTCTTGGCAATAGATCGAATAACCACATTGATGGAACAAATATACAAATTAGAGATGAAAAAACAGATTCAATGCGAAATTGAAGGAAAAAAAAAACGAATCCTCAAATCGAGGCTTCTAAAAGAAAACATAACGAAACTGAGGACAATACTGTAAAGACAAATGAAGAAAAAGATGAAAATACGGAGAAATTTATGAATGAAAAAAGCCAAAACAAAGACGAAATACGAGATGGGAAATGTAATAAAAAATTGAAAGTGATTGACAGTAGAATCTTGAAAAATGATGAAAAGCTGACAAATAACGATACAGAAACTGATAAGACTGAAAAAGAAGAAATTCAGAAAGAAACTGATAATCAGAAGGGAATTGGGATTCCGAAAACATGTGAGAAAGATGAAAACATTTCATTGAATAAAAAGCATGAAGAGAAACAAAATACAAATGAGAATGAGGTTATAGCAGATTTAAATAACGAAGAAGCAGAAACGAAATATAAGGAGAAACCGGAAGTGACTGACATTAGAAACCTAAAAAATGATGAAAAGCTTGCTGATGAAAATTCAGAGATTTATGAGACTGAGAAAGAAGAAATTCAGAAAGAAACTAATAATAATCAAGGAGTTATAGAAGAGCCGAGTGAAGAAGAAGAAGAAAGTTGTACCGAGGTACGTAATCGAATAGACATTGTTCAAGCAGGAGCCTCATGTAAACGACCTGTTTTTCAATGGTTCATTAGAAAAAACTGAGAGGAGTTATTGAGTTGATTCTAGGTACATAATATACTTTAAGTTCAAAGGTATGAAAAATATCGTGCCATAGTGGAAAAAGCAAAATGGCGGCGTTGTAGCTGAGCCATTCTACCGAAATCAGTCTTTTCTGATAGACCATTATCATTTTTCTCAATGTATTTTAGCTCAAATATGATAATAAATTTTTACTTCCCAAGGAATTTCGTTCGGACTTAAACCTTTGAGAATTCTTCATATATCGATTTGATTTTCAAAGCAATAAGAAAAAAGAGCAAAAGATCTCATTTTACACGAGGCTTCCCCTTAAACCTTCCAGGCAGGATGGATGATAGTTCAGAAAATTCATGCATTAATCTTGAAATGATGAGCATTAGCATTTGTTATTGGTATGAATTAATTTTTTGCCTGCAGGTACTTGAATCTGAGACCTCTGATGATTCCGAATAAGGGCCGGTGCATAAGACACATATGAGGATTTTTAAAATAAATTCAAATATTTTATTTCTGTTATTTCAACGGAACTGTGATGTTTATTTTATGTGTTGTGACCCAAGAATGGGAAAGATGTGGGTTTTATACATTAATGGAAACACTTTATTTTGTTATTTTTCTAATGAATATATATTTCAATTTCCTGAGCGTGACACACAGATAACAGATAAGTAAGATAGATGTATATTATGTAGATCAATGCAAATATTTGATCATTTTATTTTTATTTTGTCAATGAAACTTAGATGTTTAGTTTATGCTTTGTGATACACGAGTGAGACAGATGTGGATTCTGTAGATTGAGTGAAACATTTTGTTTTTTCATTTGTTCGAATGGATATATATTCCAATTTCCTGAACGAGAAACACAGATGGGAAACAGATGAGATAGATCTCCAGTAAAACTGCCGATAAAAACGGACAGAACTTCTATTCACATCCAACGGAATCAATATGTTTTTTAAAAAAACACATGTTGATTTCATTAGATGTTAATGGAGGTTCTGTCCGTTTCTAAAGGTAGTTTTACGAGGGATTCCTGTAGTATAAAGTAATGCAAATATTTTATTTTATTTTTGTTCTTCCGATGAAAGAATTATTTATTTTTTTTTCTTGTATTATAACACAAACATGTGAGATATACGTATGATTTATAGAGCAGTGGAAATGTTTTATAATTATTGTTTTATGTTTCAATACAACTATTATTTGGAATAATGTAATACTGAATGTGATAACGTATCTATAAGGAAAGAAAATATACAATATAATTATTCAACAAAATCGGTGTTATTCAAATAATATTCATACTCCCATAGGCATCCTGTTGTCGAGTGTTTCTTGTTTCAAATTGCTTTTTATTCAATCTCGGGAAGGTTATTCTGAATGTGAATGGAAAAAATCATCACCAAATCTGCGTTAGCGTTAGGATAAAGCTGAATACAATCCCGGCTTACTATGGGTGGGTTTGAATATCACCGCCTCAAACCTATAGGTTTATAATTTGTTCCCATAATTTGTATACAAATTATTCGGATGGAACGAAACGAGAATGTAAATTAGAGTTCGCAAACAGTCTTGAATTTATTGGAGTAAGAACTGCCTGATTGGCACTTCTTTCTCATAGATGCACTTATAATAAATTTCGATCAATAAGAATGTTCAATAGGAGAAAGCAACTCAGTGTCAATTTGGCAGCTCTGATTCAATGGGTGTTCGGGTCCTCATTTGGGTTTTGTATGAAATTCTAATCGATACCTACACTGTGGAAAATAATCGGAATTTTCGTATACACTTGTATGGGAAATTCATTTCCTATATATTTGTATGGAACTCCCCATAAATTCCACTTAAAATTCCAAACTTGATGGGATTTTTACCATCATTCAACAGTGAATGCCCGGAAAATTCATAACTCATATTCATAATTTTATAGGAATTCTTCCATATAAATTTTTCCAGTGTAATCTGAAAACCCAAATAGGATCCACATTCAGCTGAATTGACAACTTTGCGAAATCCACGTTGATCTCCAAATACCTACATTACAGATTCCATCCGTAGATCTACATACAGATCCTACAGTTGTGAGTACTTAAACCCACATGGCAAGCTGATGTATGCAAAAAAAAAATCATTTCGGCACCACTGGTTACAGTAGTAACACGAGTCACCAAGGGTCTCCACAGCAGAAAGTCGTATTCCTACGCTACGGTCTCACATACTGGTCTGAAGACTCCTAGCGTAGGGATGATTCTCTTAATGATGAAATTTTTTTTATAGAATCGCCGCAGCCCTGTAATCAGAGTGTGTTTGTCCGCTGTGGTGTACGAGAGACGGAAATATCTGTTTCTCACTGCTCTTGATCACCCTCCAAGCGAACATCTACACTTTGATTAAAGTGCCACCACAAGATGCGGGAAAAATTCATCGATAAGAAGACTTCGAAAAACATCATTTGAACATTACAGTAACCAGTAGGGTTCAAATGATGTTTTTCGTGTAACATGAGCTAGTCGTGTGGCCGGATAGGGGACGAATCAACGAAAAATCAAATCAACGAAACGGTTCAAACACTGATTTCGTTGATTTGGTTTTCCGTTGATCTGTCCCCCATCTGTGTGGGCTATGTATACTATAGTATTCACTAGTGTAGGATTTTCTCCGCGTAATTTTGGAACCCGGATGAGATCAGTATTAAACCAGGCAGAGAATCATGCAGAAGTTGTATACACGTACAAATAGTCTCGAGGGTATTTCAGTTTCATCCCAGATTCCGACCGATATTTGATGTCAAAACCCGGATTAAACCGGATAGAGGATCACCGCTGAACCCGTTCACACGCGCACGGATGGTGTCCCGAGTGGACCTGAGTTTTATTCAAGATTTCGACTGATATTTGGTCCCGAAACCCATACAAGGTCCAAATGAAACCACATGAAGAATCAACACAAAACCCGTGTACACACCCGGATAGATTCCAGAGTTCATTCGGGTTGTATCCGGTTTTTCGTCCGAGATTCCAACCGATATTTGGTCCCGAAACCCGGACATGGTTCGGATTGAGCCAGATGAAGAATAACCACGAAACCGCGTATATGCCGGATATACCCGAATAGATTGCCGACTGTATTCGGGTTTTATTCGGTTCATCGCCCGGATTCCAGTTGGGATCCTGACCGATATTCGATCCTAATACGCTGGATGGGATTCGGATTGAACCGGAAGGCATGTCACCGCAAAATCCGAAATGCACCCGAATATACCCGGATGCAGTCCCAAGTGTATCCGGGTTTCATCCGGTTTCCCTTCCGGGTTTCATCCGGGATTCTGACCGGTATTTGATCCTGAAGCATGGACGGGACCCGGATGAAACCGGATGAGGGATCACCGCTAAATCCGTATACACGCCCGGATAAACCCGGATAGATTCCCGAGTTCGATTCGGGTTTCATCCGGTTTCCAATCCGGGTTTCATCCGGAGTCCTGACCGATATTTGGTCCCGAAACCCCGACAGGACCCGGATCAAACCGGATGACGAATCACCGTAAAATCCGTATACGCGGCCGGATACACCCGGATTGAGTCCCGAGTGCATCCGGATTGCATCCGGTTCCTCATCCGGGTCTCATCCGGGGTCCTGACCGATATTTGGTCCCAAAACCCGTAGAAGATCCGGATCAAACCGGATAACGAACCACCGCACAATCCGTATACGCGGCCGTATGCATCCGGAATGAGTCCCGAGTGCATCCGGGTTTCACCCGGTTCCTCATCCGGGTTCCATCCGGGGTCCTGACCAACATTTGGTCCCAAAACCCGGACAGGATCCAGATTGAACCGGATGCCGAATCACCGCAAAATCCGTATACGCGGCCGTATGCACCCGGAATGAGTCCCGAGTGCATCCGGATTGCATCCGGTTCCTCATCCGGGTCTCATCCGGGGTCATGACCGATATTTGGTCCCAAAACCCGTAAAATATCCGGATCAAACCGGATGACGAATCACCGCAAAATCCGTATACGCGGCCGGATAAACCCGGATAGGTTCCCGAATGCATCCGGGTTTCACCCGGTTTCTCATCCGGGTTCCATCCGGGGTCTTGACCAACATTTGGTCCCAAAACCCAGACAGGATCCGGATTGAACCGGATGCCGAATCACCGCAAAATCCGTATACGCGGCCGTATGGACCCGGAATGAGTCCCGAGTACATCCGGATTGCATCCAGTTCCTCATCCGGGTCTCATCCGGGGTCATGACCGATATTTGGTCCCAAAACCCGTAAAATATCCGGATCAAACCGGATGACGAATCACCGCAAAATCCGTATACGCGGCCGGATAAACCTGGATAGGTTCCCGAATGCATCCGGGTTTCACCCGGTTTCTCATCCGGGTTCCATCCGGGGTCCTGACCAATATTTGGTCCCAAGACCCAGACAGGATCCGGATTGAACCGGATGCCGAATCACCGCAAAATCCGTATACGCGGCCGTATGCACCCGGAATGAGTCCCGGTGCATCCGGGTTTCATCCGGATCCTCATCCGGTTTTTTTACCAGGGGGCTACGCTATTATGAAAATCTATAGATTTATCATCCTTTTGTCACGAATGTTGGATCATTTCAGATAAACTGTTTCCCTCACTGATATTGATCCCTACAAACAACGGTTACTGGCGTTTCAATGGGCTGTTGATGGTCTTGCATTGCCATTGAAGGATCATTACTGGCCCTCTGAAACGCCTGCAGTTATGTTTGCTGGAATGATGTTTATTATGATAAACATCACATGAAACGTATTATTTGCATATCATCTGTTGAAACGTGTTGACAGGGTTGATAGTCCTTGAATTCATTTTCGCCATATTGGTTGAACTATTCAACAGGAATTTGGGATTGGTCAATTACGTTAGGATTCAAGGAGCGCTATCAACCCTGGTTGAGAAATGTAATCAGAATAAACAGATAAGATTCAACGAGCATGCAGGATTAAAACAACAATAAAATATGCTCTCTGATGATTATAATTTAATATTCTTGCATGTTCAACAGTATAATACATCAAGTCAAGCACCTTATCAGGACTCCTCAGGAGAAAGGGATCTAATGTGAACAGGCAGAACCAATATTCGTATATATAATATCCTTAAGAGATGCTCGCATGCTTTTTGCACAGCGGAATGGTTCTGTGTGGAGAAATGTATCCAAATACTAAACGCACGATATTTAATGTTAAGGCATGCTTTGATAAGCTATGATTCATCTGGCTTGGGCTACGGTGGAAGAAGTTTAGGTACTCAGTTCATTGCAGTACCTATACACTGCTTTTATCGTGACTTAGGCATATCTTACAGTATTTTCCACTCGCTTGCACTGGTGACACTCACTATGCACTGAATTGTCACTATCCTCAAATTACCATTACAAATAGGAGTGTGAAAGAGTCGCTGTAAGAAGAAAGTCTCAAATTCAGATGATTCCATGGCTCAATCTATAACGCTAATAAATCAAGCCAAAAGAACGATCGCCGAGACAATGGAAAAAGCATTGTCTGGAATTCAGACTTTCTTTTTACAGTGTAAGTAGGAATATTTCTGAATGCGCTGAATACGACTAGTGAATATCGCTCCTAGTGAACACCTATAAGAGAAAGATCTCTTGAAAGGGATACAAGCGCTGTGTACACCACTTCTCTGATTCAGGTACTACTGCTGTACAGAGCGATATTTTAAATCAACTGAAGCGTTTGTCCGTAGTTTGTTATAAATGATTCGGCTGCCGCCACGCCGCTAGTATCACCTTAAGGGATGTCTTCAAAGACCTCTGGCAATGTTATCATATTGATATCTGAATGCTACCATGTTTCTGGCAATGTCTCCCCTGGTGGAAATGATCCGCCAATTCACTCTTTCAAAGTTTGCTATCTTTTTTTTAAACGTTTCGCCTGAAAAGAGATGGATGACGTTTAAAGAGGGATTGATCGGGCGGTTAGAGCATGCTCTCATTCCCGCTAGGGTTATTTTCTTCAGAAATTGACGCATCTGATAACATTCTGAAAGGTCTATCTGATTTCTTACACATAATTTCGAGATCTTGAAGAACACTTGATGATAATATATTGTTCACTGGGCTGTTACACACTAACAGGTATTACAATTACTCGATCAAATTGATTCCCCTTCGATTCTACTTAATTGAATTCATTTTAATCACTATTCATGGAATGCCAAATAGCAAGATGTGAATTGACAATCTTTTTACCGATTTCACTGAAGGACTTGATAGAATAAAAAAATTCAAACTAGCCGGACCTTCTGTTTTCTGCGGAACAAGATTTGTTTGGTTGATGTTTTTGATTTTATTGAATCATCCTGGAGTGAAATGAGTACAGATTGTAGGGAGTACAGGATATAACCAGCTTTCTGCTATCCTGTTCTGAATCCTGGGTCTATAAGTCCTAGCCAATCCTAGAAAGAATCCGGATATTGGTTTGCAATTTCTTGTACAAATGGACTGATAATATGTGTAGGATAACATGAAAATGAATAATAAATTCTAGAAAAAAAAAATATTTCCACAACAGTCTCAAAATGAATTCAATTCATCAAACATTTGTGAGTTCTTCCAAACTTCTTTGAGACTACAAGAACTCCCGAATATCTGACGAATTGAATTCTTATTAGAACTGTGCTAACATTCTCCAGTTCTCAAATGGTTCAAAGAACAGCTCTTTTCTCAAAATTTATTTCTAATGCTTGTCTTACATTGTCTTACATGACACGTGATTTCAGCAAAGCATTGTTGAACAAAGTAGGTGATACGAGATGACTGAAATCGCGGCACCGGTATTGGCCCGAACAACCATTTTTAGGTAATTGAAATATTCTTAATTGTTGTAGTTCCCAAAAATCAATGAAATTTTGGGTGTAAAAAAATATTATCACATACGGTACAAATCGCAAATTCTTTTGAATTGTTCATTTGATTCCAAAATGAGTGGAATTTCAACATGGAATTTAACCATGAAATTCCCACTGTATAGCACACAATTTATGGAAGGTTTCTTGAAGAGTTGTTTGAAGGCTGTACAGTTCAAAATCAGTTCTTGGGTAATCTTTCTACGAACTTTGTACTCCCTACGATATTCCTAAAAAACTTCATACGCAAATGCATGGTCTCCTATATGAATGATCGTACCCGGAATCTTAAGATTTTATGAGTTCCTAGGCGGCTCATGAGATTTTACGGAATTTCATAAAAGCGCTCCTGCTCTGCTTATCCTATCTTAAATCTAATTCAAATCGAGAGAATCCTGGAGTGTATGAGGTACCATGTGTGTATGTGGGATCAAATTTATCAGGTTTGATGTGAATTGATGGGAATGTTACAATAAGGATGCTTTGAGAAGTGAACTCCAAACACACCGAATGCTCATTTAACCGAAAATTAATGTTCAGACCGCTGATAAGTCGAAAAATTACTATGCCGAATGTATATGATTAGATGAAAGAGGCAACTTCTTGTGCTGCCGTACGAAGCAAAAAAGTGGGCAATTGATTTTGACCAAAAAATTGAGTTAACCACTTCTTTGTTTGTACGGCAGTGCAATGTGGATCCGATAAGAATAATAGATCTGATTGCTTTCGGCTTCTCGGCGTTCGGAATATACATTTTCGATATAATCAGCATTCGGTATTGGAGGGCCATCGTTTGAAAGTAGGTGGTAAATGATGTATAACAATATACAAAGTGTGTAGGAAGTATCGGAACAGCTCAGTCACTCCAATACGGCTGTAGACAGGGGGCTGAAATTTACAGCTCCTTACCTATAACCTATTTATTGAAGTGTTCCGGTACTTTCTTGAAACTCTGCACATCGCAGGTAGCACAACTTGCCACTGGGACGTTCTTGGAAGGTTTGTAGAATGTCCCAGAGACACATCGCGCTGTTGAAAATACGATATTGCTCGAATATATTTCATGAGCTTTTTTTATTGGTATATCCATAACGAATTTCGTGCTCACCGATATCTATCAGAATGATGTGAGAAGTCTTATGGAACACCGAAAGATACCTTCTCCATTTCCGAAATTGTTCTTACTCCTCAAATGTTCGTAAAAGAAAAGTCTTATGGAACACCAAAAGATACCTCCTGGATTTTGGAAATTGTTCTTACTTCTTGAAATTTATAAAAGAATTCTCCAACATCTCCTTGAAAAAATCTTCAAAGAGATCTGTTAGGAAACACAAGAAGTAAGCACAATTCAAGAAATGTAAAACATATTTTTTAGTGTTCCGTAAAATTTCTCAAGTCTTCCTATAACATATCCTGATTTAAACAGCTTTCACAGGTTTATGAGAACCCTGTTGGAAGTCTCATAGCAATTCATAAGAAAATGTTCTTATTATGAAACGTTATGGATTCTGCAACAGGTAATTAATAAGTAAACCATGAAATGTTATCTGGGTGGTATTGTATTCTTATTTTTGAACATATCCAGTAAACACGAATCAAAAAAACCTCTGTTTAGAGTTGTTAGGGGTAATATTCAACGAAATACTTCTTTGAGCTTGCTTTCATCTCAAACAGGACTTCAAAACAAATTGAACTTGTAATATGTACTCCTATGGAACCTTCACGGGCACGAGCAAGGAAACGTTTCTAAAAACTTGAAAGAACTATCGGTGCTGTCTGCGAAATTATTATTACTAGAAATGTTGCTGTAATAATATTTGAATTGGCATTGTTACACTATATAACATTGAGATATATTCACGTGAAAGAAACATCCCAGATAGCATTGAGAAGGTCCCTTGAAACGTGCGTGCAAGTCGCATGCAGAAGCTGACCCACACCCGTCGTTTTCTGAGCGTACCAGCAAATTGCATGCAATACCTCATCCGGATGCGTCGCGTTGTGAGAGCATGTGAAGGTGCCTGTACATGAGCAGCATGCAGCAGCAGCAAGCATAAGAGAGAAAAGGTAGAATGACAGTTCTTTCTTATTGCTCTTGTTGTTCATCTCTTTTGCTCTTATGTTTGCTGCTGGCAGCATGTTGCACATGAAAAGTTAGCCTAATCTGAGATCAAAACAATATTCTTGTGATTGTGAATGCGAACATCATCTTTCAATAATATTGTACGTAATATTCCTGTGATATTACATATTATATGAGTGTGGGGAGTTTGACATTGACTACCGAAGGGTATACACGTGCTCTGTTATCGCTTTGCTTGTCATTCGACTTATTTCAAATTCACGGCTATTTGGTGTAACTTTGAAAGTACCCTGTGGTTTTTTGTTTTTTTACTAACCTGAA
The DNA here is from genome assembly GCA_018340375.1 of Gonatopus flavifemur. NCBI lineage: Eukaryota > Metazoa > Arthropoda > Insecta > Hymenoptera > Dryinidae > Gonatopus > Gonatopus flavifemur. The sequence continues at coordinate 3,209,390 of JAFFJZ010000027.1, read as the reverse complement.
CAATGACTACACTAGACGACTTGAAAGATTCACTGAAGGATGTTCAGAAAGAGGTAAAAACTACCAATGAAAAAGTGTCGAATCTTGAGTTAATCACAAATACGTTAGTGACTTCAAATGAGGCTTCTAAAAACGAACTACTGGAATATGAGGAGGAGTGTAATATCCTGGAAAAAAAGTGCACGCAGTTCGAAAATCAAATCAACACCTTGAAGAATGAGCTAGAGTTCTTGGATAATAAAGAAAGAGCGAAGAGTTCGCTCATACATCGTTCAACAGATTCATCAGATATGAATCGAGATCTTCAAAACTCCGTCCTTGAAGTACTCAATGAAGCCGGTATAAACATAGTCAAGGAAAACATAGACAATGTATTTCGTCTTGGTAGAGTTGACGGCTCACGACCGATTTTACTTCGATTCAATCACTCCCGTATCGAAAGCGAAATTTTCAATACCAATATCTAATGATTTTTCTCGGCAACAACGAGGAACACGTAAAATCTTACGGAAATGCCAAGGAGACCTGAAAAAATTAGGGAAAACTTCTATGCAGAGAGGTAATATGCTGCATTTAAAGAATACCACATATGATGTTGATGCCGCGCAAACTGTTATACAAACTCTGTCACATACCAACGCACAGTGGTTCAAGTCGCTGCGCTAGGCGGCAAAAAATGATTTCTTGAACTTTTAGTAAAATGTTGCAAACTTGAATATTATTTCTTTTGACCCTTTAATTAGTGGATAATCGATGCACGTGATTGTTTTTCCGTACATGCGCGTTTGACAGAGCCCTCTGACACAAGAGGACCGTGTCGTTGTGAAGTCAAACATCACGTTTGTTACCGCGCATTTGTATCTGAATATTTTCATGAATTTCGCAAAAAGTCAACAAACCAACTGATTTTACGATTAGAAGTGGGTGTTGAGAACACATCATTACAGTAATCTGATACTCAAGATGGGTTTGTGTCAAGATTTCTCTGGATAATAACTTGATGATGATGGTTTTCTTATTTTTGTCATAAGAAATTGGATCGCATCTAGTAAGTTACAAGAAGTTACCAATAAACAGTTGAAGTATCTGAAAGTTGACAGTTTCTCCTCTAATAAAATCGTATATTTGTCTGCTGGTACGTGCTGGTGTGGCATTTATCAGCGAATGAAAATGAAAAAAATTAGATGCTTCTCCAGCTTTTCTCACGAATCTGATCCAGATTGATTGTGATGGTCACACTGAAAAAATTCATGGTGCTGATAACAATAGTATAGAAATTACAAACAAAAGTGGAGTTGTGATACCTATATCATAACCTCAATTTGAATCTGACAGGAATGCTATTGTCCATTGAATGGAGTGGAATACGTGACATGACTATACACTAAAAAAAATATATGGTGGCAATGACGATAGCATTCCTGTCAGATCCAAATTTAAATGGAGTGAAATGCGTAACATGACTATACACTGAAAACAATATATGGTGGTGATGACAATAGCATTCCTGTCAAATTCAAATTGAGGTTATGATATAGGTATCACAACTCCACTTCTGTTTGTAATTCCTATACTATTGTTATCAGCACCATACATTTCTTCAGTGTGAGCATCACAAATAATCTAGATCAGATTCGTAAGAAAAGCTGGAGAAGCATCCAATTTTTTCATTTTCATTCGCTGATAAATGCCACACCAGCACGTACCAGCAGACAAATATACGATTTCATCAGAGGGGAAACTGTCAACTTTCAGATACTGCAACCGTTTTTTGGTAACTTTTTGTAACTTACTAGATGCGATCCAATTCGTTATGACAAAAATAAGAAAACCATCATCATCAAGTTATTATCCAGAGAAATATTGACACAAACCCATCTTGAGTATCAGATTACTGTAATGATGTGTTCTCAACACCCACTTCTAATCGTAAAATCAGTTGGTTTGTTGATTTTTTGCGAAATTCATGAAAATATTTAGATACAAATGCGCGGTAACAAACGTGATGTTTGACTCCACAATGACACGGTCCTCTTGTGTCAGAGGGCTCTGTCAAACGCGCATGTACGAAAAAACAATCACGTGCATCGATTATCCACTAATTGAAGGGTCAAGAAAAATAATATTCAAGTTTGCAACATTTTATTGAAAGTTCAAAAACTCTTTTTTTGCCGCCTAGCACAGCGACTTGGACCACTGTGCAGCGTGCTGGTTTTGCAATCCAAGGATAGTGGGGACACTTCGGATAGTGGGGATTCGCACGTCTCTAATGCTTCAACATCGAGTCGAAAGAGAAGGAGGCCGAAAAGGTCTACTGTGTGTAAACTCTCCGAAACGAAGAAACCTCACAGAGATTACAGTTTGAAGAGAGACAAACCATTGATGTCATATCTGATGAACAAAAATATTGTCAACATAGATACGTCAGAAAATGAGAAAGAATAGCAAATACACCGGATTGATACTGCCTGTCCACGAATTTTATTTTGGAATATTCACGGATTCTCTAATTTAACTGATTTATCTGACATCACTACATCAAGAGATATGTGCTGTATCAATGAGACCTGGCGCACAAGCACCCCCACGCGTCTTCCCGCCTCACTGCAGAATCATCAGAAGATCGACATACCAGCCGTGAAGAAATCTAAAGTAGGAAGAGCCAGTGGAGGCTTGATCACATTTCTTAACGAAAAATACTATCCTTTCAAAACTTTATATACAGCGAATGACTATATGTTTTTAAAAATAGTATATAACTCCGCCGTTATTATTATCGGTACAGTTTATGTAAGTCCCATATCTGATTTTGATAATTTTTTGAATAGGCTAAGTGAAGTTTCAGTTCTGATTTCGCTGAAATATCCGAATTATGCTATCATTATGGGTGGAGATTTTGATGCAAGGGTCGCCGATTCAAATCAATTGGACGATACTCTTAATATTAACAATCCTCACTTTTATTCACAGAGATACTCTTTGGATCAGGAAATCAACAATAATGGTAAAAAACTAGTTACATTCATGGAAGATCATGACCTATTTTTGCTGAATGGTAGATCCAAGGATGATAACCCGGCTCACTTTACTTTTTCGAGTAAGCTTGGTTCATCGGTCATAGACTTAGTTTGGACTTATATCACCGGGTTATCTATTGTTGATAGCTTCAAAATACTGTACTTGCCAACCTTGTCGGATCATTTTCCAATGGAGATATCTCTCTCTTCTCCTCTCTCTGTGCTTGCTGCCTCAGAACCGCCGTTTCTCAGATGGAATTCTTGTCTAGCGGACACATATATTTATTCTATGCAGTATTCGCCAAACGTCGGCAGGATATTCAGTACAATAGACGATCTTTCAGAAAACTTGACAGAGGCAATTGAAAGTACTGCCCGTGAGTTGGGTCTTTATTATTTGAAGCAAAACCGAATAAAAGAGCAGAAACCTTGGATCGATCAGGAATGTAAGGTACTTAAGCGAGAAATCTCAAAACAGCTGGAAGAATGCAAAAAACAACATTTCTCTATCGAATCACTTGCGAAATATCATGAGATCAAAACTAAATATAAGAACATCCTCAAGCTTAAGCATAACCGTTACGTAACAGATACTTTCGACCGAATTGCTTCTGCGAATGACTCTTCGTCTTTCTGGAATATCATGAACAAAATCAGATTTCGGAGTCCATTCATTGAATACATCAATCTTGCAACTTGGGAGAAATTTGTCATTTCCCTTTACTCACCATGACGATCACAAGCATATTCCTTACCCTATTCAATCAACACTACGTTAGAATCTCCGATAACTACACAGGAGATCGTCAAAAGTCTTCGCAGATGCAAAAATGCAAAAGCCCCAGGTTCAGATGGAATCAGCTCGGAATTTTACAAACATCTTCCTGGTAATTGGATATTATATCTGAACACTTTCCTTAATAAAATTATGACCGAAGAAACCATCCCGAACTCCTGGGCACACATTATTGTAAGAATGATTCACAAAAAAGGAGAGAAAAATAATCCGCATAACTATCGCCCAATTGCCCTAGTAAATTCAATCGCGAAAATTTTTACACAGATTCTCTACTCAAGACTAATCAAGTGGCTGGAAAGTAACAAGGGAATACCGGAATGGCAATCGGGCTTTAGAGCTGGGCGAGGGTGCATGGGAAACTTGTTTACTTTGAATTCCGTTGTTCAAATCCATCTTGCTCGTGGCAAGGGACAAATCTTCTCCCTTTTTGTGGACTTCCGTAGAGCATTCGATACAATCTCTCATGATCTCCTATGGGCTAAACTCCACGCCAATGGCTTAGGTTCTAAGTTTATAAATATTCTAATTAGTCTGTACTCAAATGCAAAACTGTCAGTGGAAACCAGCACGGGATTGACTAGCTCAGTGGACGTATTTGAGGGTGTCCTCCAAGGAGAAATCCTTAGTCCTTTGCTGTTTTCTTTGTTCATCTCGGATCTGGAGGATTTTCTTCGTAGGGAGGGAATCAGAGGAGTATCAATCCCTCACCTGACTGAATCAATCTTGCTGAGTTATGCTGATGATTTGGTTTCATCTGCGATGAACGGCTTTGCACGAATATTGTAATGTCAATTCTCTCATACTTAACACGGAAAAGACCAAAATTGTCATTTTCAGAAAGGGAGTAAGCGATGCCATTATTCCCTAGAAAAATCCGTAGCAACTGATGATTGGTCATTTCTTGTACAACCAGTCAATCATGTTTCCAATTTGGAAAGAAATGTCCAATCACGAAAAATCTACGGATTTTTCTAGGGAATAATGGCATTGCTGAAGGGAGGACATCTTCATTCTTTGAAATACTATTTTCTGTATGGAAGGGAACAAATTGAGGTAGTTAACCACTGCACATACCTAGGTGTGTTGTTCTCTTCCTCTGCCACCTTCACCAACAATCTCCCTACAGTACAAAGCAAAGCAAATCAAGCCGTAGGCTCAGTGATGGCTATTTCGTATTCTTTGAATTCGGACTCGTGGCACCCAGTTCATAAACTTTTTGATAGCTTGGTCACAAACACCATATTATATGGTGCTCCTATATGGAGCCTAAGGTAACTGGACCACTTGGAAAGTGTTCAGACTTCGTATTTCAAGAGGGCATTACTTCTGCCCCGCAACACACCGAACTACGCTATCAGATTGGAGGCAGGGAGGCCCCCCTCAGCCAAAATTGTTTTTGAAAATGCCCTGAATTGGATCGAGGAAGTACTTAATATGTCTGACGACCGCTTTCCCAAAATATGCTTCGATAAACTCAAAGGATCAGCACTGGCCAATGGGGTCTCCTCTAAACACAACTGCGTGTTACAGATTATTGATCTTGTCCGAACAGCTGATGAAATGGATCTTTGGGATACTACCTCGCCAAGTACATTCGCGGTGAATGAAACAAAAATTTCAAGCTCCTATGAGCGGATCCTGCGGATCAGGGATGAACAGAGAGTCAATTCTTCTTCTACACTGCAAATATACCCTCACCTCACGCTAACAAGAGGGCCTTAAGATTATCTACATCTTAGAATTGAGAGACCACTGGGGTGTTTACTACCTCAGATAAGATTATTGAATAATATATCTTTCAGGGTTATTATTGACTCCAAGGTGTACATATTACATACAAACCTCATTTGTTATTCATGCGGTATAACTTCGGAACAAACGCTTTATCACCTACTAGTCGAATGCCCTGTCTTAAACTGACTCAGAGGAACTATCTTCAAAAAACAAATTTCTCGAGAAGAGACAAGGGATGACCAGTGATGCCAGATTCGAGACCGAGACCCCTTTTACCCTCTCCATCGACCGCTTCCCCTTTCTCCCACCATGCGGAATAAGTTGGGTGAGCGACGGAGAAAGAGTGACTATCACTCTCTCGCTCGCCCGACTTATTCCACATGGTGGGAGAAAGGGGAAGCGGTCAATGGGGTGAGTTAATATAGTCTTGGTCTCGAATCTGGCATCACTGGGGATGACTGGATTTCACTACTCAATCATCCTGATAAATGGCGAACTCAGAAACTGCATAATTACCTGAAACATGCCATTTCACTTTAGATATATAGCAGGCGGTTTCTCATCCTCTTTATTTAATTTGAAATCTTGTAACATCATTCCTGGTTATTATTATGATTTCATGTAAGATTTAACGTCAATTGGTATTACTACGTGTATAAATGTAAGTTTGAACAAAATTGTAATAGATTGTCGAACTCTTTGTATAGATCTTTAGATCTCAACAAATAAATTACTTATTATATGAGTGTGTATGCATACATATGACTTTAATGTGATAAATGAATAAAATTTATCTATTTTTACAGGTACAAAGAACGTTTGAGAGCAGCCAGAAAATTTGCGTCATCAAATGCATGTGATCATTTAACAAAGAATTCCAATGTCACGCAAAAGGTATTCTGCGATGGTAAAATTGTTCAAAAGGACTCGGGACGATTTAATGGAGTGTTGACCAAGGTAATCGATGTCGAGTCATTTCATTCATCATCTTTTATACTGCCATGAAATCAGATTCAAGAATACAATTGATATATAATTTTGAGATATCTTACAAACGACAGATAGGTTTGCGAGATGTAAAAATATATCTACCCGAAGAGAGCATGAAGCTTCAGCAAACGTTCAGATTAGATCTGTATAGATCGGATCGAAGGTTCATGAAAGCTAACTTTTAGATTCAGAAACGTTTGACAAAGGTTCTACGGACGTTGAAATGTCCGCCTCGAAATACGTTCAGGGAACATAGATGGTACGCTCGCTGAAGGTTCATCGAAGATTTGACGAAGCTTCACAAAAATATCTATGCTTAGATTAATTTATGTTCATTAATTCATTTATTTTTCATATAAATTGATTAAAATAATGTAAGTATAGATATTTTTGTTAAGCTTCGTCAAACCTTCGATGAACCTTCAGCGAACGCTCCATCTATGTTTCCTGAACGTATTTCGAGGCGGACATTTCAACGTCCGTAGAACCTTTGTCTAATGTTTGTGAATCTCAAAGTTAGCTCTAATGAACTTCGGCCCGATCTATGCACAGCTGATCTGAACGTTCGCTGAAGCTTCATGTTCTTTTCGGGTAAAAGTACCCAAGCAGCAACGGAAGTTCAAAGTATATACGAAATAGAAACGTTCGTAGAATGTACGAATGAGATACGAAGCATATATAATTAACGTTCATAGAATATTCGAATGAGACGGTTTTGAATATACTTAGAACGTGCATAGTACATTCGAAATGTACGATATTATTTCAATCGACGTTCGATTGACGTTCCATCGTATATTCGGTTACACGTTCGAAGAATATGCATAGTACCTATGACAGTCTCATTGGAATATGCATAGAACATATTTCGAATATTCGAAGAACGTTCATAGTATATTCTGGGGCTGCTTGGGAACATATGTTCTTGTACCATACAATACCTATCGATAAGATTGGAATAATAACAGCATACGTATATAGAATTAAAAATCTGAATGTAATGTCATTGATCTTGTCGAATAGTTTTTTTCATGTACATTTATTAACCTTTTAGAAATTTGGTCGAGAATTGGAGAATTTGATTCCGTGTTGTGAAGATGCTTTGGTGAGCGACGAACAACGTGAAATGGCAGCGGAAAGATTGCAGACATGAGTGACTACGAGTGGATAGTCAATACTTCTCATCAGACGTATCAGCGTCCTGCTATCATAATAATCGCCTGTGAAATATGAATTAGTAGTCTGCGTAAAGATGGGACAACGCGGTGCTCTAGAAGCAGCGATAGGTATGACAAAAATGTGTCAACAAACGGGATACGGGGCCATATTCGGCGTAATTTACAGATTGAAAATCCGTTTGAAATGAAATCCCAACTGTAGCCGTTCTCCAGATATCGATAAATACATTTTCGTTAATTTTATATTGGATCTGATGAGGCAAGAAACACGTCTTTATCATATTACAGTGGTTAATTCCAGCTCAAAATGCCCGTGTAAACATGTTTTGGGGAAGATTGGATACATAAATCATTGTGAATTATTATTTCGTTATCTTGTTTATATGCGATAGGTGAAAAAAAGGGTTAATAGACAGGAGTCAGAGAAAAAACGCAGATACTAGTATGTATTTCATTCGTGCTGTATTTTCTTGAAGTACTCTGCCATTCAAAGATTCACTTCATCACTTGATGAATAAATAAACAATATTGGAAATGATAAAACCCGAGTCGAAATACAAATACGGTTTTGGAACTCATTATCAGGTTCAAATTGAATTGCCTTCGTACTGGTTTAGTCCACTCTATGCAACTTCTATATCGACATTTGATAAACATAAATCTTCCAAACTATATTCAGACCACTTAACCGACGATAATTCGAAGCTTTGCTAGTCCAGGAAGTACAGAATAACTAATTAGTCATACCCATAATTACTTGTCAATAATAATAATTTCAAACACACTGAAGGAATGTGTAGTGCTGATAACAATGGTATAGAGATTAAAACCAGAAGTTGTGCTGTGAGGCCCTTGCAGAAGATGCCAAATTGCAATAATATTATTTTACCAAAAGTAACTAGATCTAATGAGCTCATTCCTTATTGGTCTCCTGTAATTCATTCTCTCATGCTCCAAATGTGTGATACGACACGTTGCGCATATGCTCAATGGAAACCTCGAATCCTGAAGACTAAAGGCAGGCGTGTGTAGTTTTAATAAGCTGCTAATGTTTTTCTGTTGTAAGCAACTGTTCTGGCCTTTTTTTCCCGAACGAAATTTTCTTACCACAAGGTGCACACACTTTTTTTCTATTGTCTTCATGTGAACATTTGAAATGATTCATTGTCACTTCATTTGTTGAATGTGTTGAGCATATATTTACTACATGAATCCCTATACGAAAACACGAGAAATCTAGTTTGTTGTCAATATAAAACACACTATCACCCCGTTGTAGATATGCTTCAGGTATCTTTGTTATCATAAAATGAGTTGCTCTTCTACTACAATGCGAGAAATCCATGGTTAGAATGACAATATGATTGATTTCACACCGAAATTCAGGTCACAATGTAGGTATCACAGCACAACTTCTGGTTTTAATCTCTATACCATTGTTATCAGCACTACACATTCCTTCAGTGTGTTTGAAATCATTATTATTGACAAGTAATTATGAGTATGACTAATTAGTTATTTTTTACTTCCTGGACTAGCAAAGCTTTGAATTATTGTGGGTTAAGTGGTCTGAATATAGTTTGAAAGATTTATGTTCATCAAATGTCGATATAGAAGTTGCATAGAGTGGACTAAACCAGTACGAAGGCAATTCAATTTCAACCTGATGATGAGTTCCAAAACCGTATTTGTATTTCGACTCGGGTTTTATCATTCCCAATATTGTTTATTTATTCATGAACTGATAAATTGAATCTTTTAATGGCAGAGTACTTCAAGAAAATACAGCACGAATAGAATACATACCAGTATCTGCGTTTTTTTTCTGACTACACTGAGAGAAGAATTTGGTTATAGTTATTCATTATCAGTCTTTAAGATTGAATGGTATTATTAAATATGCCCAATCAAATGTTTGATAATATTTAGCCAATGGATCAGTTGGAGTGTTCATTATGAATAAAGTAACCTTGTCTGCAAATTTGATAATCATGATAAATTATATGTTTAAAAAGAATTTATCATTCATTCACAGACACAAATCATTCAATAATATTAGTGATTGTGGATCTCGAAATTAATAGCAGTTGGATAATAATAAAAATTTATGTATTGACTGGAAAACGCTTGATAATGAGCGAATAAGGGTAAACAGAATCATCCAATTCAAAATACAAAGCATAATTGTATTCCAACATAATATTAATCTGCTAGCAAATTCAGTAATAATGTACGGGACAAAACTTTTCTGTGTTTGCGCAAAAAAAATCTAATCAAGAGCTAATCCTACCTACTGTAAGTGAGGTTACAGTGACTACTCCACATATCAATTTATATATCATTCATACTCATTCTACATAGCATATTTAGAACTTTATCGATATACAGGTCTTAAAAGTAACTTGATCGAAATCGTAACATCACATAACGTGATATCCTACCCAAGCGTGTATTGCCTTTAATGACAATGGGCCCCAGGCTGGGTTCATCCTCTTCAACGCAGTCTTGGGGAATGACAATGAGGCCCATGTTGGCTCAATCTTGGCCCTGTTGTGTTTTCTCATACAATTATGGTTGGTAGAAAATGGAAGTGATGAATCTTAGTGCGGGCACATTTGAACAGGGCCCCAATTTGGCCCAGCGTTCGGCCAAGATTGGGGTGAATTTATATCCCGAGCATGTGTGTACAATCCTCAGCGTGTATGAATTTTGGCCCCACTTTGGTCCCGTCTTGGGCCCATATGGACAGGATGGGGCTCAACACTGGCCCAAGACTGGGCCAAAATGGGGCTCTAATTCATGCCCGCTGGGGTAGAATTCAAAGCAATCTTCCAATTTCAAAACAAAGGGAAGGGACAGTATTAATTGCCTAGTCTGAGTTTATGCTGAGCCCGTGGTGTTACCAATTCTCGGGCAAAGCAATACGGCCAAGCTAGGAACGATGTTATCATCCCAGGGTTGGCCCCATTTGTCTGCTCAGCTTGGCCCCACGTTGGGTAGCATGGGCACTCACCCTGGGCGTAGATGAGGCCCGCCGTTAATACACACTTGGGTATCATTTACAATCGCTTCGCGCTCGCAACGCCACGTGTTTATACCGCTTATCGATGAAACTAGAAGTTCAATACGTCATAATATACAAACTAGTTGAAGATATTGCCACTCGCGAGAAACAGTTGACGACGTTTTGGTATTTTGAATTTGTCAGTGAAAAATGAAAAATTTCCACCACTTTGGACTTATATAAATCAATCAGCGCGTATAATATATTCCTGTTGAAGTGTTTTTTCCAGAATTCACTATTCACATTATTGATACTCCAGTATTGTCAATATATCTAACGAAAATAGGCATCAAGTATGAAAGAATAATTTATCCTATGCTTGACCATTTGAGAGGAGAAAAATTTTCAAGTACTGCAAAACGATTGGAACGAAAAACCGTGGGTGTTCTAGATATTCACGCAAATTTTACGAATTGTGCAAATCGGAATATTTGCTCCCTTTTTCTTTTTATTGAGTTTGTAAATTTTGGACTTTTATCGGAGGCATCCATTTGACAAGAGTATTTGTAAAGATTTTCAAGACGAGTTCGGCATCAAAATATTTTCTGTTCATTGTGGACAGTAAGGTTCAGTCATGAAATGATATACTTGAATATACATGTACATTCTATAATGATATTTGAAAACATACAGTCTTTTTTATATGTAACAGGATGGGGAATGATTTCCACCCGCTTCGGTATTGAACATGATTACTACCCGGAAAGAACAAATCAATCCGGAAATGATTTTTGATATTTTATGAAACGTCCTTTCAAAATTCTATTTTCAATTTCATTCTCAAATTTTGCATGAAAATCAGAATGAATTAATACCTCATGAGATTATTCCCAACTCATTCATTATTGATAACTGTACAGTATGAGACAATAATTTCAGATCAAACGGATATACATATACACATATATATAATAATATGATGAGTATTTAACACACGCAATATACTCTGAGCTGCTCTTATATAAAATGTGTGGTTGTATTGAGGCTGCAACAGCGAACAAACTGTAGCAAGGATCGTTGCTAGGCCTACAAACTGTTTCGAAGCATCAACAAAAATGAAGTTTTAATCAAGGCCTAGCAGAAAGTTTGCTATGGCAGCAAATTCTGTTGTTCTGGACAAATATTATATAAGAAGGTTCTGAAGATTCCAAGATTTGAGCCATAAGCTTTATGCGCTTCAATTCATCCATTTTCCATATTCTATCAATCTTACATAAATACACTACTGTTCCTTCTAAAATGATAATTTGTACTTGAATTGGGAAATATAAGCTAAGAAGATTGTGCATCAAAGAGAATATTACATTCAAGAGAAAACAAGTTTGACATCAATCTACATTTATTTTTGAAATCAAATATAATCCATCATTCGATTTATGCACATGTAGGGGTCTGAAATAATCATTAAAATCTAAAGGAACGATCTCTAACTGTTCTTCTCCGTCAGGTATGTTTTCAATAAACGCTTCTCTATGTATATCACAACCAACTGTAATACAGTTTTTCACAATAAAATATATGTCGCCCATGGATCGATTACGATATACTTGATTGAAACAAAATTTGGTTCATTTTTTCCATATCCAGTATGTAAATCGACATTTTTCTGATATTTTGTTCCATTGACTTGCAGCCAAGATACACAAATTCCTTTCTTGCATCCAATTTGATCTGAACTATCTGGTTCAAGTGCATCTGATATTTCACAAATCGTTCTACCATATAATACTGAATCAGACAAACCTTTTTGAATGATAGATCGATAACAAAATTTGAGTTGCAATTTTAGCGACAATGTATAGATGATATTTCTTCTACTGCACACAACATGGGCATTATTTTTCGAAAGTCTATGAAAACCTTCAAAACGCATTGATGATAAATATTTCAGCGGACCAAGATTACGTATGATATTAGGATAATGAAGTGAAAAATGGAATTTTTGTTTCAGGTTTCCATTAAATATTTCTATGTAACGCTCATGGTGCTCTTGGATCAAATATTGTAAATGTTTTATAATATTTTCAGATATCTCAGAACTGTATACAATATTCACTATATCAAAAAGCTTCTGATATAAATTCCAAGCATCATTATTATCAGGTACAATATCTCCAACAATAATTCCAAAATATGATACCAGTGAAGACATTTCTGCAGCTGATATTATAAGTTGCCCTTGTTTGATATTATTGGAGGAAAATTGTGGTATAACGTTACCCTCATCAGCTCTTAAGTGACTAAAATATTTGATCCTTAAATTCAACTGATTAAAAGTAAAATACTTTTTGTTAATGCAATGATTTATCACTTTTGCCATAACGTAACGGCAAACTCCTTCATGTAAATCATGCATGGAATCTCATGCAATGTTGACTGTATTATGAAAATACGGTGATTCATTGAAAATACATTTTTGTTTTATACCACATTGTTCATTTTCCGCATCTTGTGCGTAATTAACAACATTTCGGAGGAGTTGAACACATTCAATAGTTCGGGTCTGCATTTCCGATTTTGCAGAACGACACAAACGACAATAATGAATTGACGAAAAACTTTCTTGAAATTCCAATATGCCATTTATACCCAAGTTATCACCCAGTATAGCAGCAACTACAAAATAAACTGTATATATTTCACCAACGTTAATAGTGATACCATTCGTACCTAAGAATTGTAGTTTTTCTATTAATTCATAAAAACACTCTTCATTTCCAAAAAATGATCGATCTGTGCTATACAAAAATTGTCCAAGAAAAATGTTTTCCAATGATGAGCTCAATTTTGGGGGCATCGCTGCAATTGAATAATATAAACCACCTATTTTGTGTATTCCTGCCGATGTTCCCAACACATTATTCGGTTCAAAATCATCATGAAACAAAAATAAAGGTATTACAATTTTATTACTGTAAACAGCCTGAATATTCTTCCACAAGGATGCATTAAATAGGCTAGATATTACATCTGAAGATGTACTTTACTATCCAACAAATGAAACAACATATCAATATCGATTCCATTGTCTGTGAATTTTAAAGAAAGTAATTAATCAATGCTCATATCCATATAATATGACAAAAGTATTTCACATATTTTCAATATAAAATTAAAGGGCTGGATCGAATAATCGGTTACGTGTGTCCAGTGTACCTCGAAATAGGCAACCGCCGCTAATCGCGTTTGAAGACGTTCATGATAAAATACAGTAAGAAATTTGCGATACTGAAATAAACTTCCAGCGGGAAAATCGTTGCAAACATAAACAACAGTTCGACCAATTTTGATTCAATTCCGTATTTTAGGTCAGAAATGATCAGATTCAATGCAAAATAGTCACATGCATGAATCGATCCAATTCAATTGATGCAATCTCATCCAGCCTTTCAATCATGAATGTAAATGAAACATGTTTTTGATTTGTGGATTGGCTCATATACTTCATTACAAAAAGATATATATTCACAGACCATCGATTACCTATCAGGTATTAATATGGATATTTTTATGTTTCTCCATGATACGGTATAAACAAAAAGGTTATGAAAAGTTATGTTTCTTATTTCAATTCTAATGCGATAAAATGATCATTCAACTTCAAAGATGAAGGAATCAAAATACAATCACTTACCCACGAAATTCGGTATAATATCATTTAATTCCCACTGTTCCAATAATCCTTTTATGTCCATGGTATTTATGTTTATTATCACCTCTGTAAACGACGCTGCATGGATCCCGCGTGCTGAATGCCACCGAATGGAGAGAAGTTTGCGCATGCGTATGCGTATGGTGATAAACATCATGCTCTCTCTTCAAAGGTTTAGACACATAAGCTATGCCAACGCAAGAACGGATACGCAGGAAGAGATTGCGGCAGTCTGGAGCTCTTTCTCAATGGGGGTTACTCATACGTGTAACTTAGATACCAATGAGATAAACCCTTTTGGCTTTTATCCTCACGCGCGGCTTAGTTTCGAGATATTCATTTTGAAGACTGGGCGCAAACTGATATACTCAAAGAAAGTACATTCATTCAAGCGATCGGCGGTGGCCTGAGTGATAGAGCCCCGGCGTACAGTTCTGACAACCCGCGTTCTGTTGTTGTGGAAGTGATGTTTTTTTTTTCAATTTATCCCAATACATTGTGTTTTCAGTCTTACGTTGTACGATTTATCACGAGAGAATTTCTTTTTCTCTTTCAAGATTATACTTTCAGAAACGAGTAGCTTTATTTATAATTACATTCTTTTCTGTACACAGGAGAAAATATTTTTCGATTCAGATAAATATTTTATTTCAATAGGGCGGAACAAGAATTTTATTCCACTCGAATAATTCTTCCGTTCTAAAGAGCATACCAGCGTTACAATCTGAGCACGTTGGTTAGAAAAGGACACGTCTATACCATAGAAAGAGAGGTCCAAAGAAAACGCTGGTATCCTTTGAATGGAAACAAAATTCATCCGACTGAAATGAATTTTCTTTCTCATTGGAATAACAAATCTAGTTGAATCAAAGAAGGTTTATTTCAGTCGGATGAATTTTGTTTTCATTAAACAAAGGAGTATTCAAGTGGAATAAAATCTTTATTTTGCCCTATTGAAATCACATATTCATCTAAATCAGAACAATACTTTCTCCTGTGTACAGAAGAGAAAGTCTTTATAAATAAAGCTATTCGTTCCTGAAAAGACAATCTTGAAAGGGGAAAAGAAAATTCTCTTGTGATAAATGGTACGGTATAAGACTGAAGAAAAAATGTATTGGGATGAACTGAAGAAAAAATCATTTATACGAGAATCGAACATGGGCCGTCGGGACTATACGTCGAGACTATCACTCAGGCCACAGCCGGTCGCTTGAATAAGAGTACTTTCTTTGAGTATAACAGTTTGCGCTCAGCCTTCAAACTTGGAAATCTCGAAACTTAAGTCGCGGGTCAAGATAAAAGCTAAAGTGGTTTATCTCACGGGTGCCTCTAAAGTACACTTATAAGTAACCTCCATTGAGAAGTGGTTCCCAACCTTTGCAAGATCCCCTTGTAAGTATCAGTTGTGTTTTTGTCTCACTTAATATCTAATGTCGTGTGAGAAAAAGACAAACATGGAGTTTGGAGAGGGCATCCTGTACTGAATATTGAACTTCTTATATGCGTATGATTTAGTAATATTAAACGTATGAATCAATGAATGATACAAAATGTGCATATACTTACCATGGAAAAATACATTCAATAACTTTAATGTACAATAAGATAAAGGTTAACAAATTGTGTTCACCAAATTACTGGATTATTATTAACACTTCGATATATATAAGTTGTAGATATGAGTAAATATTTTATGATGGTCAAAATATATAGTATTATTCATCGAATATATCGAAGAAATGAATAACCGAATACACTCGATTACAGTAATGTAATCTTTCTTTCAGTGTACTGTCTATTCACCCTTTTTTCACCTATCGCATATAAACAAGATAACGAAATAATAATTTACAATAATTCATATATCCAATCTTCCCCAAAACATGTTGACACGGGCATTTTGAGCTGGAATTAACCACTGTAATATGATAAAGACGTGTTTCTTGCCTTATCAGATCCAATATAAAATTAACGAAAATGTATTTATCGATATCTGGAGAACGGCTACAGTTAGGATTTCATTTCAAACGGATTTTCAATCTGTAAATTACGCCGAATATGACCTCGCATCCCGTTTGTTGACACATTTTTGTCATACTTATCGCTGCTTCTAGAGCACCGTGACAACATACGAACGGATGTCCATCCGAATTTTATTCAGGTCCTTTGCGTACAACGATCGGTAATTGGTAAGAACGAAAATTTTGCATAATCATCGGCACATGAGAGTGTATATTTCGATGTTTCATACTATTTGTTCCATTTTTGAAGTAGACAAAAACAAAAATTCCAACGAAAAAGAAGTAAGTTTATCTGTCTTCACTGCTATGGCGCTTTCAAACAAATCACACAAGTATCCTAATGCAATAAGCGATGAAATCAGGAATGGACTAGAAAAATCTATTCGGAAAATTATGCCACAAACGTGATTATCAAGAGACGTGGTAGCGTCTCGACGCCAAGTACATGAAAACCCTGAAAGGAAAAAAAAATGAAAAAGCATAAGTCGTGCGCTGCCGTGTATCTTTACACGGAAACCAAGATTTTCTATAGTCAAAAAATCTTTAACCCACAATAACTCATTGCACATTGAATTTCACGAAAAAATAATTACACTTCTACTATATAATTCGACTAAGCACACTACGAAGTTGATCCGTTCACGCGATCCCGAGATACAAAAGTTCGAAATTTTCATGCGATCAAAATATTACGATTCTAATCCATCATCGTCATCTTTCTTCTAAACACCTCAGATCGTCGCTAGAACCAATTCAGGCTGGTTTTCAATTTTCGCTACCTTTTAGATAGGTTTCCAATGATACCCATGTCACTCTCTCTCTTTCTTTTTCCCAACAGCCAATAGCGTTCATTGTTCATTTCAGTATATATTATAATTCAAACATCCAATAGCGTTGATTTCAGTGTAGTGTGGTCTATACATTGTCTGAACATGAACAAATAACCTGTCGATGAGGCGATGTGTTGATAGGTTATTATAATATTGAAAGAATAATTGAAAAATGGATGAATTGCAGGTTATACTGCATTACAGGGATTACAGGTCATTATAACAACAATCAAACGCACACAAATAACCTGGAATTATATATACTTTTATATGTGACTTGAAAAAATTCATGAATGAATTAATGGATAAATGATGAGGTTATTTGTAAAGGAAAACAGAAAAAGTTTGAGAAAGGTATAAATAAATCTATTCTCTACATTCAGAAAATTGGTATATACACAGGTAAGCTCTGTATGATGTATTATTCATGAAATACAATGTTCGTTTACAGACAACAGCTCAGCAGATATACCGTAATCTCTTATGAACAGTCTGCTACTGTTGGTTCTTACCACCAGAACCACAGGCTGATGATCAAATAAATCATACAAGGTCTAGTCGGAAATAATGATTCAAATTTATGCATTACTTTGTAGGTGAAATCTTATCGGATATACCATAACCCCCTTACAAACAATCTACTATCAGGTTCTCCTGCTAGAGTCGTTGGAAAATGATCAAGTGGATCATATCGAGCATGCTCAAGGGAAAAGATTCAAGTTTATTCGCAATTCCTCCACATACCAGAAAGTCGGAGATATATCATAAGTTCTGACGGACAGTCAACTATTGGAGCCTTCCGAAGTAGCTGATCAAAACCAGATGACCAGCTACTTCGGAAGGCTCCACTGACGATTTCTCTAATTAGGATCATAGGCAATCGATGAGAAAGATCATCCCTGTTGGAAAAAATGATTGAAATGGATGGATTTGGATAGGACTTCGATTCGAATTTAAACATTTTCTATACATATCAATCCGGTTTTGTCCGTTAGTGAGACAAGTGATCCATAAGTATCCAGTTCTTTCCCTGCAGAGAGAACTTCTATCAGTTTTAATGCGGAACTGGGGGATTTTTGGGAGCTTCCAATCCGTTTGCATCCTTTTCCAATCCAGAAGCGTTGCCGATCCATTTTTGTCCATCAAGAAAATAGAATGATCATCCATAATGATCTGAACTACAATATCTATTCGTTCGTGTCCAGAGAACGGATGGACTTCCTATACGAACGAATCACATTACATTTTTGAGATGTGAATTTGTTTTTGAATCTATTTTCATCCGTGAGGAGAGAAGAGAATCCTATCCGATTGAATCCGAATTCAGAGCCTTGTCCAATTTCATCCGTTGGACGTATGAACTTTCAATCAGAATGAATGAGGATTTTTCTTGACATCATGTCAGTAAGCTCAATCCAATTTGATCCAGACTTTCGGATAGAGACTGGATTCGAATGTATCCGATCAATGACCTGTATCCGTTTCCATCGAAGGGACGTGTAAAATTTGAATCCGTCTGAATCCAAAATTGCGCTGTCGCAGAATTGTTGTACTGAGTCCATTTTCATCCGTGAGGAGAGATAAGAATCCTATCCGATTGAATCCGAATTCAGAGCCTCGTCCAATTTCATCCGTTGAACGTATGAACTTTCAATCAGAATGAATGAGGATTTTTTCTTGACGTCATGTCAGTGCGCTCAATCCAATTTGATCCGTACTTTCGGATGAAGACTTGATTCGAATATATCCGACCAATGACCTGTATCCGTTTCCATCGAAGAAATGTGTCAAATTTGAATGCGTCTGAATCCAAAATTACACGTAGAAAAGTGCCTCCTTAGAAAATAGTATAGTTCATTATTTTATGTAGTAAAAAGTATCTTTAATATGTTTTCAGTAGAATGAACTATGTAACTCATTGATCATGCGATGTGAAATATTGAAGAACGTAACGTCACGCAGTATCCTTATGAATCACTATGAGAATTTTGAATTTCTGTAATTTTCATCACTGAATTTGAAGTTTTATGCGCTACAAATCAGTATGCGACGTAATAAAGTTTCCCATATCACATATCGGGGGCAGCCCTGCTACGTATGTGAGCGAACTGTACTATTTTTCAAGATCTCTTTTCTCTGTGTATGCTGTCGCGGAATTATAGTTCCGAATCCATTTTTTAATGTTTCATTTTTGTTCATCCTGGAGGAAGAGGCAAGCTTCATTTAGACCGATTAGATAGAAACTGATATCTCGTCATTCCGAAGTGACTTGTCCCGAAATTTCATATCAAAACATTTTATGTGCCAAAATTCAAATTAAAAATTTCGACATATCAAATTTAGGAATCTCGAGATACAAAATTTCAAGATATTAAACCTTTGGGACATTGAGATGTTACCCTGAAAATATCTATTCCGGATGACGCAAGATATATGAGGTCCGTTTGTTTTAATATGCTCTAAGTTGTTCCGTCTTGTGCCAAACCAATCATTCTTATAACTGAAATCAGTGAATAAAAAATATTTGGAGCAGGTTGAGACAACATGGAACACGTGGAACAAATTCAGCTATGAGCTGAATTTGTTAAGCACGTTCCTAGTTGCTTCAACTTGCTCCAAATATTTGTGATTCGATGCTTCCAATTATAAAAGTCATCCATATTGAAAATTCCCAGTCATGGATTCCCAAATTCGCAAGGGTCTCGCATGGGAATCAAGTGGGTCGCATGGGTCTTCGCATGGGAATCAAGTGGATCGCATGGGTCTTCACATGCGAAGCGAGTGGGTCGATCCACGTGATTCCCCTGCGAGACCCATGCGAATTTGGGAATCCATGACTGGGAATTGACAGTCGGGATGTGATTGGTTTGGTACAAGTTGGAGCAGCTTAGGGCACGTATAAGGAACGAATCTATTATGAAACAATTGAAATGGACGGAATTGGATAGAGGAAACCGCGGCTATCGTGAAGGTGCAATGTATGAAAACGGATAAAGCTGGAAACATCGAGTTCGGATAGGAACGGATACATTATAAAATGACAGGCGTGGATAGAGATGGATAACAGTAGAGGAGGACTATCAGAGATGTCAATGGATAGGAATGGATACGATTTCTCCGAAGTAATCGGATGCAAATGGATAAAAATGGATGATACACATCCTGGAAAGAACCGGATTGGAATGGATAAATTGCATTCCAGCAACATTAGGCATGACGGGATAGGAACGGATAAAGCTTATTAGGGTGGTATCGTAAAACACCGGATAAAACCGGATGCGATTTATATTCGGCCCCGGATATTAAATGGATACATTTGGATACAATTCCTATGGGGCCCAATAATCTGCTATCCACTTTGCGGATTAAAATTGATTAGAATCCTATGCGTTCTGCGGATGACATTGGATCAGGAAAAACCGGAACAGAAATAGGATTCGAATGGATGCTTATTAAATCCTATCCATTTCCATCCAACTTTTACAACAGGGATACCAAGCCTGCTCAAGGGTGATTATTGAAGTTTATTTGCTATCTTTCTACAGGCGAAAGTATAATGGATATACCATATTCTCCAATGGAATCCACTATTCTGCAATCAAAATCGTGAAAAAATAATGAAACAGAATAGTGAATAGATAATGAATGTAAATTCAATTATAGCAAGTTTGAAAAACATTCGAAAATAAGGTTAGTCACCGAGCACTTCAGGTATACTAAAATATGACATCCTGAATCAAAATTATGAACTATGTACAAAATGGTTTCCCTAGATTCTCTGAGTAAAATTACAGGTGGATCAAGAAAAAGTGGAAAGGATGCAGGTATACTATACATCTGTATGTTACTTCTCACCACGATCAATATTATCAGGTAGCGTAGAAGGAAAATGAAGAAAAGGCAGGAGTGCAGTGGATATACCACAGGTCCTTGCGTTAGGTACACTATTATCAGATTCTTCCAATAGAATCACAGGTAGATGAAGAAAAAGCAAGAAGGATGCATGTCACCATACATCTTTATGTTACGTACCACAATGATCAATGTCATTAGGCAGCGTCATAGGAAAATGAAGAAAAGGTAGAAGAATAATACCACTATCAGATTCTTCCAACAGAATCATAGGTGGATGAAGAAAGAGCAAAAAGGATGTAGATGTATCATACATCTGTACGTTAAATCCTACCATGATCATTAGGTAGCGTTGAAGGAAAATGCAGAGAAGATAGGAGCGCAGTGGATACATCACAAATCTTTGCATCGGGTACATTCTACTGACCAATTGACGAATGATTTGAGAGACTGTTTAGGATCAGCTCGACGAAAATTGAGCAGATACGATATTCTGATTATAGAAATTGTTGCAGAACAACTACAGGTCAACTTGACTGATGTGACTGGATGTGACAATTCATTCTGAATGTTTTCTTTCAAAGTTCCATCTTTTCAGTTGTTCCATTCAAGCTGGATTATATTTGTGTTCTCACAAACCTTCATTTTTATCTTTACTTATTTTGGTTTTGGAATGATTCAATTCTCAAATATCATGAATATTGAATGGTTTGGATATTTGATACAATATTGCTTTTTAATGATCATGAATCATTTTGAATACATTTTGAACATTTCATAGATCCTAGAGTTACTAAATCTCTCAACCCAAAACACTCCATGACAATTTAATAAAATGATATTTGAGAATTAAATCATTCCAAAACCAAGATAAGTAAAGATAAAAATGAAGGTTTGTAAGAACACAAATATAATCCAGCTTGAATGGAACAACTGAAAAGATGGAACTTTGGAAGAAAACATTCAGAATGAATTGTCACATCCAGTCACATCAGTCAAGTTGAACTGTAGTTGTTCTGCAACAATTTCTATAATCAGAATATTGTATCTGCTCAATTTTCGTTTAGTTGATCCTGAACAGTCTCTCTAATTATTCGTCAATTGGTCAGTGGAATGTACCCGATGCAAAGATTTGTGATGTATCCACTGCGCTCCTATCTTTTCTGCATTTTCCTTCAACGCTACCTAATGATCATGGTAGGATTTAACGTACAGATGTATGGTACATCTACATCCTTTTTGCTTCTTCTTCATTCACCTATGATTCTGTTGGAAGAATCTGATAGTGGTATTATTCAATGCAAGGACTTGTATATCCACTGCACTTCTGCCTTTTCTTCATTTTCCTATGACGCTGCCTAATGACATTGATCATTGTGGTACGTAACATAAAGATGTATGGTGACATGCATCCTTCTTGCTTTTTCTTCATCTACCTGTGACTCTATTGGAAGAATCTGATAATAGTGTACCCAACGCAAGGACCTGTGGTATATCCACTGCACTCTTGCCTTTTCTTCATTTTCCTTCTGCGCTACCTGATGATTTTGATCGTGGTGGTAAGTAACATACAGATGTATAGTGTACCTGTGTCCTTTCCACTTTCTCTTGATCCACCTGTAATTTTACTCAAAGAATTTACTCACTGAAAAAACTTTTTCACCTGGGTACTCAGGAATAAGGATATTGGATAATATATAATCCAGGGGCCAAAATATTGATGAAAAATCAACAGAAACTCACGCGTTAAACGTAATAGGTCTTCCTAATGTTGACGGTGTTTCTTCTTATTTGAATGCAGTAACGCAGTGGATATTGTACTGTGCTTCGAAGACAAAACAATTACTTTTATCTAACCCCAATGACATCATAAATATTTCAATTCAGAACTACAATTCGCAAAAAAACCTTGATATCATAGCTTCAAAACAGCTTGCAGGTCCACAATACTTGCATAATCCCTCATAAGATGCAGGAGAATTCATCGCTTCTATTTGCGAAAATTCAATGGCTATTAAAAATTTAGTGAAGCACCAAATAACTACCGTAACGGAATGTACGAAATGTGAATATACCGAAAATATTGTTGGTACAAATTGTGTTCCACGTCTTGGGCTACCTCCAATTCCACAAAAATCATTTGAGTTTCAAGAAATATTCAAGTTCAATTTTTCAACATAGAAAGTTTTCGAAGATTCTTGTTGAAGATTTTATAACAGCGTCAGAACGATATGTAATTGTGCAATTGATGATGTTCAATCACAATAATGTTGAAGCAACAAAGGTAGAAAATATAAACATTAAAGCAGTACACGGAGAGAAATTCGGAGATATTAAATCAACGAACTCAACATGATTTTGCATCTCACAACTGACGTGAAACAAAATCAACCGATTTTGGTGATTTTCTATCACGAACTGTATGCTTTTCGAGCACCGAACTGCTTGATTTTGAATCTCCAACTTCACGGTGAAATAATATCATGGGATTCGAGATTCATGCTCTCCGATGTTGTGATGTTTTTTCACGCCGTTCGAGATACAAAATCATCTAATTTCGAGATGAAAAATCACACGAAGCTCAGTGATTCAATATCTCCAAATATCTCTCCGTGTACCAACTTCAAAGATTATAATTGCACAACACTTTTATGAAGTTATAGCTGTTGTTTTTCATCAGGGTAAAAATATTTTTGGAAATAATTTCACATGTATGTTACGAAGTAAAGGTACAAAGTGGATATTGATTCATGATCTGCAAGTTGAAGAGCGACATTGGCCACGCAATGCTAAAGACTAGTATATGTATATATTTCTTTGAAAAGCAATAACTTCGCTTCATCATGAAATTAGAATTCAATTACTGTGATATTGTACAGTTTTGAAGAATATAGAATACCTTTATAATACCATAACGAACCAAATATTCTTGAAAAATTTTTTCGAATGATTTCGATGGATATTCCACAAAATTCTGAAAAATGTCTGGTACAGTACTAGAAAGTGTCTTCAATCTGATATCTTGAAGGTATATCTTTTTGTTGCATGAGAAATATTTGACATCTCCTTACCCAGATAGCGAAAGTTCCAAAAACTAGATCCCATTGAATCCTTCTGGAACCACAAAATGAATCACTGAAATGTCAGTAGGATGGAGTTCTTGGAGAATTCTAATCGCCTTTTGTCATACTATATACAGTACAATATACAGTATGACAAAAGGCGATTTGGATTCTCCAAGGACTCTATTCTGCTGACATTTCAGTAGTTCGCATCTTTTTTTTCAATGGTATATTTGTTATATCAAGTAATCTTCCGGAAAGAGTGAAGTATTTTTTTCAAGTGTCATTGTAAAACGTTTGCATGGTTTTTGGGATTTGACGTCATTTTTCAGTGTGTTGGAGTTTTAGGGGTTTTTGTGAGACATTTGTATGTTTTGTGGAATTCTACTTTTTTTCACTTTTTGGTATCTATATATACGGGCAGAACGATACGCTTGTTTTATTTATTTTTTGAATACAACAATGCTTTTTTGAAAATCATAAATTACCTTCAATACAGTTTAAACAAACTGAAGTTACGATATACCAAAAATCTTTCACATATCCTTTGGATAACCAGTGTACTTGGTCGCTCATATTGATTTCATATCTTTTTTTTTCCAAATGGAGCATATCCTCTTATATCCCCTCGAAATTCTGAATGCAGTGAAATTTTCCTGTAGAATGTGTTTTTACATTTTTTTATTCTTTGTTTTTGGGATTTTCATGTACTTGGCGTTATTTTTTTACTTTTTTGGAGTTCTTTTGGGGATAAGTATATCTGACTGGATGGTACAATGTCCATTATAAAACAATGAAAGCTGGTGGATAAATTCAACGATCCGGAGGCGGTGATTTCGTTTTCACACTCAACTGAAGAGGCAGTGTGGATTGAATCTCATTGGAGTGAATCGTTTTTTTATGTTTGTTTAAGCCAGAGTGAGATCTAGCCAACGACCATCAAGTTGTGACCAGAATTCGGAGGAACGATCAAAAGGAACAGGGTTCCATTCATTGCTTTTCATGCGTACGTTTTGTTTGATACTTTCAACCATTGTCTTTCCAAATACCAGAGTCATTTCAACATTCCAGACTGTTACAATAGAGGCGAAAAATCTTTCAAAAATAAATGCATAAAGGAGCCTTCAGCTGAACGATAGATTAAGGAGAGGATGTTGCCAGGCATTCTACGTTAAATGATTCAAGAGATTTATTCAAATTGAAAGAAAATACACACACTTGAAGTAAATTGATGATGAGAAATTTTCAAATTTCTGTAATATGAGCGTAAATAATTTTTCATAACACCTCCTCAGAAAATCCAACATTGCACGCCTTTTTAGAGGGCAGAAAACGGTTGATTTACGACCGATTATTTCTTCCCTCGTTTTGGCCCCTAGGGAAAAAATAAACGGGAAAAAATCGGCCGTTTTCTGCCCTCTAAACAAGCGTGCACATTTGGACTTCCCGAGCAGGAAGTGAAAAATGTTGAAGGAGAGTTAAGGCAAAATTGAGATAGAATTGGAGGAGAGGGACGGAAGAGAGCGAGAGAGGGAGAGAGAGAGCGAGAGAGCGAGATTGAAAAGAGAGTTGGAAGAGAGAAAATGGAGAGAGGAAATCGGGGGAACGTCAAGAGAGAGGGAGAGAGAGATTGAAAAGAGAGTTGGAAGAGAGAGACCTCTCTTATTCTCTCTCTCTCGACTTTCTGCCGATTTTATCCCTCGCCTCTTTCGGTTCTCTCTCAATTCCGTCTCTTAACGCAATGCGCAGATCCCGTATACAGTTCATGCGCATCGCGTTCTTGGCAGTTCATGGGTTTGCGTAAATCGTGATCACCCAACTATTTGACCGCTCTGGCATTCTAACCTATTATCTGCTGTGGATACAACGATCTGCGAACATCGGATTGAAATTTTGTATTGCGGTATTGTTACGTGCGGTACAAGTATATTCCGAATTCAATTTTCATACAGTGAATTGTGCATTTCGCGAATCCGGCAATAAACTATTTAGTGTGATGTGCAATAACGACAACAAACTTGATAAAATTCCACTTCAAATACTTGAAGCTGCGAAGAACGTTGAATTGGATTTTCTGCCAACAAAATCCAAAGAAAAGTATCTTCAGGCATACGAAAAGTTCGTATCGTGGCAAAGATTGAAAGAAACCAATTCCCTTCTGGAACCGGTATTTTTAGCATATTTTGAAGAACTCTCTAGAAGTTTGAAACCGTCAACGTTGTGGAGTATTTACAGTATGCTCAAGCATACGATCATCGCCAAACACAACATCAACATTCATAATTACAGCAAATTGATGGCGTTTCTGAAAAAGAAATCCGATGGATTCCAAAGCAAAAAATCCGAGGTTTTTACTCCGCAAGAAATCCAAGCATTCTTGGTAACAGCTCCAGACGATCGTTATTTAGCAACGAAGATAAGGTCACACGTTTCTTGATATAAATTATGTATAGCAAAAAGAAGAAAACAAAACAGAATGAACTATGAATGTAAATAGCAAGATTATAAAAGTATAATATCCAAACATAACCTCCAAAACAATAAAATTGTTGAATAATTACATGTATTGCTATACCTGACAATAAAGTCAATTACTACTCCTCAAATTGTTGGAAATATGTTTCGAAATACACATTTAGAAATTCTTGTACATATAAAACTGACGTTCCAAGTTTTTACAGGTGATCCTTATATTTGGTATATCTGGTGCGTGCAGGGGTGATGAAATAACCCACATAACAACGGAAAACGTCAAAGACACTGGCGATGAAATAATTGTGAGAATTCCAGACACGAAAACAAAAATTCCCAAACTCTACACCATCGATGGACAGTTTGCGCAGTTAATTCGAAAATATTCATCTCTCCGATCAAAACATACATCATCAAACAGGTTTTTTGTGAACTATCAAAAAGGAAAATGTACGACACAAGTGATCGGGAAAAACAAAATTGCTAACGTGCCAAAGGAACTTGCTACATTTCTAAAATTGCCAGAACCCGAATGTTACACTGGACATAGTCTGAGAAGAACCTCAACAACAATATTAGCAGATGCGGGTGCAGACATCACAGCGATTAAGAGACATGGTGGATGGAAGTCCAATAAAGTTGCAGAAGATATGTAATATATGAATCTAAAATATAATACGTATCTTAAGTTTACAATTCCATCTTTTTACATATATTACATGAAATATATCAACTTCAAAGATTGTTTTATTTTCATTGCAATTAAAAATTCCCACAGGTTATATAGAGAATTCTTTAAACAACAAAAGGAAAATTGGAGAATTGATTTCGTCATCAATCAGCTTACCAACTTCGAGCAAAGCAACTTCTTCACCCGAGGCACATAGAAATCCATGTCAAAAAGAAGCAACTGTAAATGTCAATTCTGACTTCAGCGCTGTCGAAGATAATTTTGACACAATTTCTAAAAGTATCAGTTTCTCGGTCTCAAAGACTTCTGAGAGGTCAGAAAATAATAATTCGATATTCAACTTGACTAATTGCAATAATGTAACCTCCCATATACATGAATAATTACTTTTATTACTGTGATTATTATTGCAACCATTGCAACTACTAACGTTCTTAATAATTCAATGCTGAAAGATGAGTACTGTTCATTTTTCTTTTGTGAAAAGAGGGAAGTTACAAGAATATGATTACAAACTATTGGAGTGCCTATTAAAAATTGTGGGAAACTTTTATATGCGTAAGAAAATTGTCCAAAATATTTTGAGTTCACTTTGATATCGGAGTGCAGTTGAACCATTATCCTATGGTTTTCAAGCAGATCGATTATCATGCTCATAAAATCAAACTCTCTCTTGTTTTATAACTCGATCGTGAGAAAAGAAAAACGCAGATAAATGAATTCTTCGTTCTGGGATCATTAGAATCAGTTTCTTGATTCAATAGAAATGCACATGTACAAAAATTAAAGTACTGTTGCTTCCTCTTTTGTAAAAAAAAAGGAGATATAAAAATATAAATACAAACTATTGCCAATTGGACTGACAATCAACATTTGTGCAAAAGTTTTATGTGCGGTACAAAAACATGGAATTTAGGCTAGTTATTGGTGGTTGGTTTTGCTATTTAACTGCATTCGAACCATTATCTCATAATTCTCAAACAGAGTGAACATCATGCACTGTAAAAAATTTCTTTGTAGATTTACAAAAAAACTTCCAAACTTCTTTCGTAAATCTACAAAGGAATTTCTCACAGTGTGTTTATATTATACTGATAAGAATAAATTCCCTTCTCTTTTGGTCCTCGGTTGTAGGAAAATCGCAAAAAAATCAATCCATTGTTTTTAGATCATGGAAATCAGTTTCCTGAATCAATAAGAATGAGAGCGTACAGTGATAAAGGTACTGTTTATTCTTATATTGTGAAAAGCGTGAAGTTATAAGAAAATTAATATAAACTACTGCGAGTTGGAATGCCAATGAACATTTGTAGAAAAGTTTTATATGCGTTACAAAAAAAACATTGTCCACGGTATTATGGGTTCATCCTGCTATCTAACCGTATTTGAACCATTGTCTCACGATTCTCGAAGACAAAGATCATCATGTTGATCATACTGATCGAAGTAAATCCCCTTTCCTTTGATACCTCGATTGAGGAAGAAATCGCCAAAAAAATCAATCCATTGTTTTACGATCATGGAAATCAGTTTCCTGAATCAATAAGAATGAGAGGGTACAGTGATAAAAGTACTGTTTATTTTAATATTGTGAAAAGCGTGAAGTTATAAGAAAATTAATATAAACTACTGCGAGTTGGAATGCCAATGAACATTTGTAGAAAAGTTTTATATGCGTTACAAAAAAAACATTGTCCACGGTATTATGGGTTCATCCTGCTATCTAACCGTATTTGAACCATTGTCTCACGATTCTCGAAGACAAAGATCATCATGTTGATCATACTGATCGAAGTAAATCCCCTTTCCTTTGATACCTCGATTGAGGAAGAAATCGCCAAAAAAATCAATCCATTGTTTTACGATCATGGAAATCAGTTTCCTGAATCAATAAGAATGAGAGGGTACAGTGATAAAAGTACTGTTTATTTTAATATTGTGAAAAGCGTGAAGTTATAAGGAATGGGTCTGTGTTGTAAAATCATGGGAATCAGTTTTCTTAATAAATAAAAATGAAAGCGTACTGTGATGGAAGTACTGTTTATTTTTCTCTTGGAATTTTTCCTACAGGCCTCTCTCTCTCTCTCTCTCTCTCTCTCTCTCTCTCTCTCTCTATCACTCAATTGTCTCTCCAGTCTTCCTCTACAATGGATGATTCAATCCCACATCAAAAGAAGAACTACCACAACATACGACGTTGATACAATGTTCAATATCTTATCATGAATGGTATTTAAGAAATTGAATTTTCCTCGAAGGTGTTATGAAAAATAGCATGTGTAACGCGGGAGAAAATGGCAATATTCCACTCGTATGATTGCTAGCACTCGCCTTCGGCTCGTGCAGCAAATTTCACACTCGTCGGAAATTGCCCACTTTTCTCCCTAGATACACAAATAGCTATACATGTTCCGACAGATTGACACCTCAGAGGAATATGGACAGTACAGAAGCGAAGACCCCCGCAGCACGATCGGATCATAACTCGGATTTCTCGGAGTGGAGATATTTGTTAGATTCTTGACACCTTCATCGTCGTTTGCACCGACGAGTGGAACATCAATTTCGTTTTACTTTCCGTTCAAGTGAATCGGTAGAATCCATCGATCAATCATTCTAATTCTAATCGACTAGTTTGAGAAGATATTCACGATACCACTGTCGTTGGAAAATGGTGTTTTTCGGTGACCGTACTCATACTTTTCAATTTGCCGTACACGAAGGTACATTAGGATTTTTCATTTCATACCGTTATTATTAATAGATTATATTTGAAGAATGTATTCTGCAGCCAAAATGCAATAATTTCTCGATTGTACAAATTGTTTTCGAGACTTAGTTTTTGAGGTATGAGCATTTTGATGGTTTTTTTAAATCCTGATCATTCAAAAACACTGTGTACTACATATTGAGGCTCCACAACATTTGTTGAGTTAATTGATCTTCGGAAAAAAAATTAAAGTATTTCATCATTTTTTAATTCGAAGCTGAAGCAATTTGAAATATTTTCACTCCCAGTCAATCAGAATTAGGTAAATTTGAATCATTGAAGAACAGAGAAACACAAAAATTTTTGTAACTGGCTAGGGTTAAGATATACATGTATGGAATGAATTATCGATACCGTTAAAAATTTATATACGAAAAACGCCTTGTTCCTTTGACTCATGTCATCGATTCCATTCAATCATAATTATACTTTGACTAATCGCGACTCTATGGAACGCTGAAAGCGTTTTCACTTTCCGAACTTGCCTTTGTGAAAATATGATTTTCCAGAAATTTTTTTTCAATGAGAAACGTATCGAAGAACAAAGTAGGTGAATTCTTTTGAATCATAGATATCGAGAATACTATCTGGAACTGATACTGATCAATGAAAATTAAAAGGATATACGAATGTAATATTGTAACGAGTATCCGATAATACTTTAATACGATAATCGTTCGTTCGTTTCCGCGATTTGAATGAAAAATATTTTTCCCGTGACGATAGGGTTGAACTATCGTGGTTATCCAAAGTACATGAATATCAGAATGGCTGGTATAACTGAACGGATCGTTGTAGGAACGTCTTCTCAGGGACACATTCCAACGATACATTTCTAATTTATTCTTATTACAATAACTCAATGACGAGAGAGAATGTATAGAACATTTTTTAATGTATGAGGATTCTTAGAAGTATGAGAATGTATTCAATTTCAATTTCAAAACAAACATTT
This sequence comes from Gonatopus flavifemur, assembly GCA_018340375.1. NCBI lineage: Eukaryota > Metazoa > Arthropoda > Insecta > Hymenoptera > Dryinidae > Gonatopus > Gonatopus flavifemur. The sequence continues at coordinate 3,178,300 of JAFFJZ010000027.1, read as the reverse complement.
ATTCGAATGTATATGCCGTATGAATAAATTTGAGTTTCATGCATCATGTATTCGATTATATATACCATAAAAAAATGGAAATCACATTCTTAGTTTATAAGAGATATTCTTCATTAGGTCTTTGGTGAAAATAAATTTTATAGGAGCTCTAATTATTCAAATTTACTTTCATCAGCTTTGACTGAAATGTCACAGCGATTCATAATGAAATATTTTATTATGGAGAATTTCAGAATTTGTTATTGAATGATTCATGAAATTTCGTATATGCTATATGAATAATCTTGCAAATCATATAATTCTTCCTTAATAAAATGTTTTAGAACGTAATCGCTATGATATTTCAATCACGAGAGGTTATCACACGAATATAATACTTAAGTCTATGCATAGGTTAGTACAGTACACTACTATCAATACAATATTTCATGTGTGAGGGGGATTCCCATTTCCCCCTCCATTCCATTAAATTTTCTCCATTACTTACCTGTATCACCGTCTGGCGGCACTGAAAATCGATGGCAAAATTTTTCATGTGAGTTTATGCCTCCTGTCTTCCATTATGTTCATTCCCAAAGCACGGCATCACGGATCTTACGATTCGTCGTACAAAACAAAAAAATATGGGGAAATATATTTTTCTGATGGACCTATATCGGTCCCTAATTATTCAAAAATATACTAGATCGCATATATCGCATATACTGCCATTGCTTAGACTGGGATTAAGATATTATATGCAGCTCGAAATTCACATTTCTCTCAACAAATGGAAGAAACGTATGAACGTACGTATTTTGATGAGAAATGCGAAGAAATCATTGTTTGATTTGAAAAAAAAAGTCAATCCTCGACAGTCAGTTTTAATGGTTGTTAATTAAGATAGTGGTTGTTCATAATAATTGTTAATTCTATTTGTAGGATATAGAATTCAAAGAGAATACATATAATATTGAATTTCAATGACACTTGTACATAAGACATATAAAACTCGACACATGACTGAAATTTATGATGCAAAGGTCTTCGTCATATCGATTTTATACTTGTAATGATAAGATGAATAACTGGGGTGAATTTAATCATCGTACGATTTATACAAGTATTGTGAAATGATTTTTTAATATATCATTGTTATTTATAACTTTTTTTCAAAATATTTTTTTATTAATTATTATATCTATAGAAATTTGATGAATTCGACGGGGAAAAGAACGTATTGCTAATGAATTACCCCAAATCAGACTGAAGTTGCAAAAAGAGCCGTGTAAAAACGTTTCCTCGTGTTTTATACACGTACACACTAGCGAAAATGGTTTGACCGAAATTCTTGGTTCGGAATTGGTTGTTTTTCGGTGAAGTTACATTTCGGATGGATGTCGGTCATATTGAGGTCATCGCCAATAATGGACTAAAAGTTTCCGTCAAGAACTGGTTGGCTTGTGACTTTTTTTTCGACCGAAAAGTGACCAAGAGACAACTGAATTCAGGGGCATCCTGTTTGGTCACATTTCAGTCCGTATGAGGTTTTGAACCAACATCTTACCAGTTTCGGCAGAATCCTGTTCTGTGGCATTTCGGTTGCTTTTTGGTTAGCGAAAGAAGGTGGACCAAAAAACTCGAAACAAACTTGTAGGTCAAATTTTGGTTCCTGTAATTAGAACCGAAATATTACTAAGTGCAGAAAACACCCGGCGGGTAGCGGTCCGGTTGCTTTTCGGTTGAAAACAGAAAATCTGCCACAAATCTCAAAGGGTTCCTTGCGGTCAAATTTTGGTTCCTATAAGACCTTGAACCAAAACGTAACCAGCTTTATCCACATTCCGTTCGGTGGCATTTCGGTTACTGTTTGGTTAGAACGAGCAAAAGAGCCAAAAATCGCAAAGCTTACTTTTGAGTCAAATTTCGGTGCGTACAGGGTTTTGAATCAATATATCACTAGTTTTATCAACATCTCATTTGGTCACATATAGATGCGTTTCTGGTGAGGAAGAGAAAACCCTTGTTTTACAAAAAGCATTGATTCTCGCGAAATCTCACTAAATTACAGTTGAACTTGGGCAATGTACTGACCAAATCTCATCCGGCAAATGTCAATGAGATTTGGTCAGAAAGAACAGTTGATTCTCGCCAAATCTCACTGAATCTCGCCGAATCTCATTGATTCTCGGACAATGTTCTGGCCAAATCTCGTTGAATTTCATTCGTCAGGAGTAATGGATTCTTTTAACCAGGGAAAGTACCACTAATTCGAAAGCGTACTCATCGGTCGAATTTCGGTCCGTATAAGGTTATAAATCAGAATATTACCACTTCCAGAAAAATTCCTTCCGACGGTATTCTGGTTGCGGCTTGGTTAGGAAGAGCAAAAGAACTCAAAATCGCAAAGTGTATTTCCAAGCGAAAATTTTTGTCATAAGTTCTCATAGTCCCAATTCATGGAGAAAATATGAGAAATTCTTTTGTTCTTTCTGATTTTTTTCTCCATGAATTGGGACTATGAGAAATTATGAGAAAAATTTTCGCCAGGGTTACTCAGTCAAATTTCCGTGCGTATAAGGTTATGGACCAAAATATGACCAGTGCCAGGAATATTCCTTCCGGCGGCATTCTGGTTGATGTTTGGTTAGGGAGAGCAAAAGAACTCAAAATCGCCGAGTGTATTTCTCAGTCGAATTTCCGTGCGTATAAGGTCTCGAACCAAAACATTAACAGTTCCAACCACATCTCGTTTGGTGGCATTTTGGTCGCGTTTGGGTCAGAAAGAGAAAATGTACCACTAATCCGAAGGCGTACTTTTCGGTCACATTGTGGACCATATAAGGTTATGAACCAAAATATGACCAGTTCCAACCAAATCTCGTTTGGTGGCATTTGGGTCACTTTTTGGTTGGAAAGAAAAAAGTACCTATGATCCGAAGATGTACTTTTCGGTCACATTGCGGACCATATAATGTTACGGCCCAAAACGTTACCAGTTCCAACCGAATCTTGTTTGGTGGCATTTTAGTCGTGTTTTGGTTAGAAAGAGGGAATGTACCACTAATCCGAAGGCGTACTTTTCGGTCACATTGCGGACCGTATAAGGTTATGAACCAAAACATTACCAGTTCCAGGAAATTCTTTCCGTAGGCATTCTGGTCGCTGTTTGGTTAGGAAGACCGAAAGAACTCAAAAACGCCAAGTGTATTTGTCAGTCAAATTTCCGTGCGTGTAAGGTTTCGAATCAAAATATTACCAGTTCCAACCAAATCTCATTTGGTGGCATTTGGGTCGCTTTTTGGTTGGTAAGAAAAAAGTACCTATGATCCGAAGGCGTACTTTTTGGTTACATTGCGGACCGTATAAGGTTATGAACCCAAACATCACCAGTTCCAGGAAAATTCTTTCCGTAGGTATTCTGGTTGCTGTTTGGTTAGGAAGAGCAAAAGAACTCGAAAACGCCAAGTGTATTTGTCAGTCAAATTTCGGTGCGTGTAAGGTTTCGAACCAAAATATTACCAGTTCCAACCAAATCTCGTTTGGTGGCATTTGGGTCGCTTTTTGGTTAGGAAGAAAAAAAGTACCAATAATCCGAAGGCGTCCTCTTCGACCACATTGTGGACCATATAAGGTTATGAACCGAAATATTACCAGTTCCAACGAAATCTCGTTTGGTTTCATCTTTGTCATGTTTCGGTTAGAAAGAGAAAATATACCACTAATCCGAAGGCGTACTTTTTGGTCACATTGCGGACCGTATAAGGTTATGAACCCAAACATCACCAGTTCCAGAAAAATTCTTTCCGTAGGCATTCTGGTTGATGTTTGGTTAGGAAGAGCAAAAAAACTCAAAACCGCAAAGTGTATTTGTTAGTCAAATTTCCGTCCGTATAAGGTTTCGAACCAAAACGTTACCAGTTCCAACCAAACCTCGTTACAATAGTACAAAGAAAAAAAGTACCACTAATCCGAAGGCGTACTTTTAGGTGACATTGTGGATCGTGTGAGGTTATGAACCATATACATAAACCATGGACCGCCAACGTCCATTCACTCGATGCGTCAAAAGTGATGCCTATTTGAGCAAAAGAGAGAGCATACATTCTGCCGTACAACGGAAAAACCTACTCAAGTGCAATCGGATCGAAACGGAGGAAATCGAGATTTACTATTTCCCTTCAGAATTCTTGAATACGATGAATTCTTCATAGATGTAACACTCTTTTTATAGTAAATCGAATGCGTTTTGTCTAATTCTGCAAAAAAAATTAACATTTCCAACAATAACCATGTGAAAATGAACTTAAGTTTCTCGGTTTCGTCAAAATACAAGCGAAAAAAGTCGCAAAGTCACTTACGGTTTTTACTCAAGTATAAGCGCTCGAGATCACCGTGCCGTACGAGCGAAGAAACTACCTAAGTACATCTGCTTCCATTGATTCTGATTCTCAATGATACATTTTACGTATAAATCTGTCGTTTTAGGAATTTTTAATATTGCTTGAAAAACATACCAGATTTATTCTATAGTGTTCTTGATTGATTTTTATCAAAAATGTTCATTCGTCAACAACAAACCTATGTTAGTGTATCTTTTTGATGTAGTAACATAATTCAATCATTGAAGAATTGTAACAATTATTATCCTAGAAAGGAATCATTTTATGTGATAAAAAATCAAATCCAAAATCCAGAAGAGCAATGGTCAGGTGTAATGATACAAAATAATTTTTTTCCCGGGTAGGGCAGACAGGGCTAATTGTAACAGGAGTGCACGGAAAAAATGAACTGGTCATTTGACCTGAATTCCGGTTACTACATGGACAGCAAGAAAAATCTCTGTCACCTTCACTGAAATTCTTGTTAAATTTACCGGAGTTCTTATTAAATGTGCCGGAGGCTTAATCCATTAGAATTCCGGTTGAAGTGACAATTTTTCTCACTGTCCATATATCTGCCGTACAACGGAGAAACCTACTTGAGTGCAATCGGATCGAAACAGAGAAAGTCGAGATTTACTATTTCCCTTCAGAATTCTTTGATACGATGAAGTTTTCATAGATGTAACACTCTTTTTATAGTAGATCGAATGCGTTCTGTCTAATTCTGCGAAAAAAATTAACATTTTCAACAATAACCATGTGAAAATGGACTTAAGTTTTATGGTTTCGTCAAAATACAAGCGAAAAAAGCCGCAAAGTCACTTACGGTTTTTACGGATAATAACAGTAAGTTAACATTGCGTAAAATCCACCACTGAACATGTTTCAGGTTATGTGACATCATGTGAAAATGATTTTTATGTAACACATAATACTGATTTGTGGAAAGAGAAATAAGAAATATAGTAAGTGTCAAAATTATACAACTAAAAATTTCACTCATTCGGATCGAAATGCATGTCGAACATTAATTTTTTGGTTATAGTTTTAAAAAAGAACACAAAAACACACCTGATATATTTATATTCATTGTTGAAATCTTTCCGACTCCGAATTCAGCCGAAGACAATCGAAGATTACCGGAATGTACTTACGTGCTTTTTCCAAGTACGGGAGGGCTGAACTCGAGCTATTTACAAGAAAAGAAACTACCTAAGTACATACGACACTATTGCGTTGTATTGCAGACCGTTCTCGGGTTCTTTTACAAACCGAAAATCAACGTAAAGTGCTTTACGATCTTTCTCCCTTGTATTTTTAGGAATTTTGTAACCCCTTTGAGGCGATTTACAAATCGTATCCCGAAGAGAACATGAAGCTTCAGCGGACGTTCAAATTAGATCTGTATAGATCGGATCGAAGGTTCATGAAAGCTAATTTTAAGATTGACAAAACGTTTGACAAAGGTTCTACGGACGTTGAAATGTCCGCTTTAAAATACTTTCAGGAAACATAGATGGAACGTTCATCGAAGGTTCATCGAAGGTTTGACGGAGCTTCACAAAAATATCTATACTTAGATTAATTTATGATAATTTGTGTAATAAGTAATTCATTTTTCATATAAATTGATCTAAATTAATCTAAGTATAGATATTTTTGTGAAGCTTCCTCAAACCTTCGATGAACCTTCAGCGAACGTTCCATCTATGTTTCCTGAACGTATTTCGAGGCGGACATTCCAACGTTCGTAGAACCTTCGTCAAACGTTTCTGAATCTGAAAGTTAGCTCTAATGAACCTTCGGCCCGATCTATACACATCTGATCTGAACGTTCGCTGAAGCTTCATGTTCTCTTCGGGATGTTACTTACGACATTTTCTTTCATAATTGCTCCATATTTCTCGGATTTTTTATCGATATTACGCTCAAAGTATTCATCATTCGAAATTTTTATCAATGCCATAAAATAGAGGATTTTCTACAGAATCCATTGATATAAAAAACTCATTTTCGTAAAAAATGCGACTTAAGTAGGTTTTTCCGTTGTACGGCAGCATTGTGTACTAAAGACTAAGGGAGATAGCGTTATGGACGCAAGGGAGATAACGCATATTGTGTACAGGAATAATCTAAGAAGGAGGCCTTATCCCAACAGGAAGTAGTTGTGAGCAGATTTTTTACTCATTGCGATATTTTGTGATCATGGCAGGAATCCAAGAAAAGATCGGAGATGAAGTAAAAAAATACGACTCAAATGATGAACAAAATCATAGGATACATGAAAATGTTTAATTCTCAATTGTACGCAAAGTATTTGACATTTTCTTACACTGTTAGAGAAATTATTAAATTTGATAGAAAAATTCTCATGAAATTCAATATTCCGATATTAATTTTAATACAGATCTTGAATTTGATATCAGGTATGAAATTTCATAACTGTTCATTGAAATTTAAGGAATTGATTATTAAATTGAGGAATATCTTATTAAAATTAAGAAGAAAATTCCTAAAATTAATAATTATATAATTGAAATTAATATATTATATTATCAAATTCAATACACTGCGTTATGTAGAAAGTCTCATAACATTGTTATGAAACTTAAGACAGATTTTTTTAACAGTGTACTTATGACACCATTGTAGTGACTGTTTCTAATGTTGAATAAATACAGTTCCTATAAATACCTATCCCAGGGTTCGAGTACTCCTGGTTGTCCATTGCGATTACTTGAGAAAATACGACTCATATAATTTCAATCAGTCTCCCAGCAATTGGAATACCTGAATGCGTACATATCATCGGGAATGTTAATGGTCACTCCAGGATGGCATACGATATTTTCTGCTTTCACGAACGTAACGTTGTTCAAATTTTTCACTCTCCTCTTGAAATGTATTTGCAGAGAGTTTTTTGTCGTTGCAGTTGTTCCATGAAAACACCTTGAACATCCACACCTTCATGTTGAAAACAAGCGAAATTAATTATTTCTCCAAAACCGATGCCTTTGAAACGTGCGATGGAATTCCAGAATTTGGTATTTCGGTTGCTGTCACATTTGTAAAGAATTCCGTTGATTTCGGTTCATAACCTCTCACGGACTGGTATTTGACCGAAGAGTGCGCTTTCTGATTTGTGGTAACTTTTTTCATTTCCACTGGAAAGCAACCGTAATGTCACCGAACAAAATGTTGATAATGCTGGTAACATTTTGGTTCAAAACCCCATGCGCACCGAAATTCCACAGGAAAGTGAGCCCTGCGGTTTGGTATTTTTTCTCATTCTGACCAATACGCGACCGGAATGCCGCTGATTAGGATTTTTGCAAACGTGGTGATATTTCGGTTCATAACCTCTCACGGACCGGTATTTGACCGAAGAATACGCTTTTTGTTTTCTGGTACTATTTTCCATTCTAACCAAAAAGCAACCGTAATGTCACCGAACAGAATGTTGTTAATGTTGGTAACATTTTGGTTCAGAAACCCTATACGCACCGTAATTCCACAGGAAAGTGAGCCCTGTGGTTTTGGTATTTTGTCTCATTCTGACCGATAAGCGACCGAAATGCCGCCGATTTGGATTCTTGCAAAAGTGGTGATATTCCGGTTCATAACCTCTCACGGACCGGTATTTGACCGAAGAGTGCGCTTTCTGATTTGTGGTAACTTTTTTCATTTCTACCGAAAAGCAACCGTAATGTCACCAAACACAATGTTGATAATGCTGATAACATTTTGGTGCAAAACCCTATACGCACCGAAATTCCACAGGAAAGTGAGCCCTGCGGTTTTGGTATTTTTTCTCATTCTGACCAATAAGTGACCGAAATGCCGCCGATTAGAAGTTTTGCTAAAGTGGTGATATTTTGGTTTACAACTTATTACGGACCGGTATACGACCGAATAGTACGCTTTTCGTTTGCTGGTACTGTCTTCCATTCTAACCAAAAAGCAACCGTAATGTCACGAAACAGAATGTTGTTAACGTTGGTAACATTTCGGTTCAGAAACCCTATCTGGACCGAAATTTCACAGAAGAGTGTGCCAAGCGGTTTTGGTGTTTTTCTCATTCTGACCGATAATCGACCGGAATGCCGCCGATCAGAAGTTTTGCAAAAGTGGTGATATTTTGGTTTACAACTTATTACGGACTGGTATTTGACCGAAGAGTACGCTTTTTGTTTTCTGGTACTTTCTTCCATTCTGACCAAAAAGCAACCGTAATGTCACGGAACAGAATGTTGTTAATGTTGGTAACATTTTGGTTCAGAAACCCTATACACACCGAAATTCCATAGGAAAGTGAGCCAAGTGGTTTTGGTATTTCTTCTCATTCTAGCCGATGAGTGACCGAAATGCCGTCAAATCAGAATCGTCCCAAGAGTAGTGATATTTTGGTTCATCACCTCTTATTGACCGGTATTCGACCGAAGAGTACGCCTTCTGATTTGAGGTAATTTTCTTCATTCTCACCAAAGAGCAACCGTAATCTCTCCGAACAGAATGTTGAAAATCTTGGTGACATTTTGGTTGAAAACCCTATACGCACCGAAATCAACCAGGAAAGTGAGCCATGCGGTTTTGGTATTCTTTCTCATTCTAACCGATAAGTGACCGAAATGCCGACAAATCAGGATTGTTCCAAGAGTGGTGATATTCTGGTTCATAACCTCTTACGGACCGGTTTTTGACCGAAGAGTACGTTTTCTGATTTTTGGTCCTTCTTTTCATTCTCACCAAAAAGCAACCGTGATTTCACCAATCACAATGTTGAAGATACTGGTAACATTCCGTTTCAAAACCCTATACGCACCGAAATTCAACAGAAGAGTGAGCCATGCGATTTTGGTATTTTTTCTCATTTTAACCGATAAGTGACCGGAATGCCGCCAAATCAGGATTTCTCCAAGAGGGGTGATATTTTGGTTAATAACCTTTCATTGACCAGTATTTGACTGATGAGCACGCTTTCTGATTTGAGGTAATTTTTTCCATCCTCACCAAAAAGCAACCGTAATTTCATCAAACAGAATGCTGATCATGCCGGTAACATTTTGACTCAAAAACCGTACACGCACCGAAATTCGACCGAGCAGCACGCTCCCCGATTCGGTCGTCTTGTGGTCGCTCTCCGGTCGAAAACAGTCACAAAGCAACCGAAATTTTTCGGTCATTTTTTGGTGATTTTTTGCAAGATTTTTTGGTGATTGCGTTGCGGTCGAAATGACATAAATCCCGAAGGGAACATGAACATGAACATCGAACATCGAACACGAAGGGAACATCTGACAAACAGGATTGTCACGTAATATACTTCCAAGTATTTTACAAAGTTTACGACACGTAAGAAACCGAATATCTTACGCATAAAACGGAACCCCTTGCCTTTGGGGGGACAGGAGGGTTCAAGTATGTTACATATATTACGTGTCAGAAACCAAGTATGATACGTAAGGAATTGAAGAATCATGTAATAAACCCAACCCTGCTGACAAACGTTCAGAGTAGATCAACATAGATCAGCCGAAAGCTCCGTTGAAGCTCAAATTTACATTCGTGAACGTCCGTCGAAGGTCTGATAAACGTTACCATGTCCGCTTGAAAATGCTCTCAAGAAAGTTTAATCTAACGTTTATTAAAGATTCTCCGAACATTCATTCAAGCTTCAGTTGAGTATATTTTAGGGGGAATTATAATTATAACATCCTCTATCGATATTTTTTTGTGAACAAAAAATTCTTCAAAAACAGTTATGTTCAAAAAATGAAATTCCTGTGAACTTTCGGGAAATGTTGATTGAACGTACTATTAACTTTTCTTGAGAGCATTTTCAAGCGGACATACGTTCATCGGACCTTCGTCGGGCAATTAACAAATGTAAATTTGAGCTCCAACGGAGCTTTCGGCTGATGTATGTTGATCTCTTCTGAACGTTTGTCGGAAGTTCATTTCCCCTTTGGGAATATATGCATACATAACATTACATATATCATAGTATTTTATGTGGATTCCAATTATGGAAGTAAAAGTATTGTGTTTTCGATTATTTTCATTAGTGGTCATATGGGTGAATAAATGAATTCTAACACCAAGTGGGGTGGAAAATTTAAACAATTGTTTTGAATATTCGAATGGAGAAAGAGGTATGAAGTGTGATATGGTGATGTATCAGTATTTATAATTGAAATAATATAATTTTATCATAAAACGTCTCATAATTGTTTTATAAAACATTTCTTTTCTGAAACGGGATCAGTAAAATATAAATATTGAAAAAAAAAACATATGAAGAAACCAATATTTTTCCTAATTATTGGGAGCTGAATAACATGCAGAGTGCATGAAATTTGCATACATTTTTTTCGCTTTGGTTCAAGTTATAATAAAACCATAATAATACTTCATATAATTTATATGTATCGGGTGGAAAATATATTTGAGAAGGCACTGACCATATTTTTTATAGAACACAGAAAGAGACTTATCTTCAATAAGAAATTCAAAATGAAATTAGGGAGTTTTCTTAATACATGGGATCTAAAAAAAGACGATACCCGAAGAGAACATGAAGCTTCAGCGAACGTTGAGATTAAATCTGTATAGATCGGATCGAAGGTTCATGAAAGCTAACTTTTAGATTCACAAACGTTTGTCAAAGGTGCTACGAACGTTGAAATGTCCGCTTTAAAATACTTTCAGGGAACATAGATGGAACGTTCATCAAAGGTTCATCGAAGGTTTGAGGAAGCTTCACAAAAATATCTATCCTTAGATTAATTTAGATCAATTTATATGAAAAATGAATTACTTATTACACAAATTATCATAAATTAATCTAAGTATAGATATTTTTGTGAAGCTTCATCAAACCCTCGATGAACCTTCAGCGAACGTTCCATCTATGTTTTCTATACGTATTTCGAAGCTGACATTTCAACATCCGTAAAACCTTTGTCAAACGTTCGTGAATATAAAAGTTAGCTCTAATGAACCTTCGGCCCAATCTATACACATCTGATCTGAACATTCGCTGAAGCTTCATGTTCTCTTCGGGTAATTAACAATACTGGCTTTGTTCTCGCACAGTGCAATAAATATCCTTCTGTCTGTCTGTCTCTCTCTCTCTCTCTCTCTCTCTCTCTCTCTTCCTCTCTCTCACACGGACGTGAAAGGATGTTTTCACATGTACGTCCTTTTACGGCCGTGTGAGTAGAGTCGGCGTTTCCGATCTGTGATCACTGAGCGCGCTTTCTAATACATTATACAACTGGATTATTCTAAGTAATACTGCCTTTAGTTTGTACTGGATCATTAATTTTAATAAATGTTCATGTTTAATTAATCAACGCTTATGAATGAAAGTTCTAAATTGTTAAAGAAATCGAGATCAAGCAAGATATCACAATCAACATCACAATCAGGATGAGATGGTTTTTTCAGGATAAAAAAAATTATTCAGTGCATATATAGTGTTTCAATGAAAAATTCAAATGTGTCATGATTTACTTTAGAATTACTTTTCCGTACGAAAAAAAAATAATGTCTTCAATCATCAGAAAAAGAGTGTGAAATCCAACTTCTTTTGTCCGATACATAATAAATATGCATTTGAGATGTGTAAGAATGAAGTCAATATTTGGAGTTGAGCCCTGAATATAAATTTTGATTCGTTTATAACTGCAAATCATCAAATACAATGATATACTTATAGTTGTTCTATAGACCAGAATATGAAAATTATACTTTCAAAGCGTAAACAATTTTTATAATATTTGCAGATCATTAAAAACTTCGAATTTAGATTCAAACAGTAATGGGGAGTGCCTGGGGATTCGCAGGTATATGGTAGGATTCATTATTAGATATCGGAATTCTTATTAAATGCATATTGTACGGAAAAAAATTGACCGAAATTTTATACTTCTTTCACCGACGCTGAGACGCTATATTCGTAGTTTTTCGTCCAATTGGAACAGTAAAACTGTTCTTTCAAAATCAACTAAAAATATGGTCGCGTAACTTTACACTGGTACGACGAGATCGAGACTGTGATTTTTGCGTCGAGCTCGTCGCAATTCTATTGCTAGGAAGCATTCTTCAACAACCTTGAGAGAGGCTGGCCTCCCTGTGGATTCAGCCCGTTTCTTTGAAGCATCTCCATTTCCACTCCTGGATTCAGGGATCTTGAGGGAAAACGATGGTTAGAGGGAGGTGAATGAATCCTTGGATACGTTCCATACTTCAATCAATATATTCAATTCGATTTTATTCAAAACACGATTCCCTATAAGTTGAACAATGAGTAGATATAATCAGAGCGAATGACTTAATGTGAAATGGAAGATTATTTGCTCGATTCGTAGAGACTCAATTGATTTCGAGAAGTAATTTATAACCCTATATGGTTCGCGACGGCACGGGCAGAATAAAATGGAGGGAGAAGGAAACCAAGCACGAGCAGACGTTACAACAACAAGAAAAAAAACTCACCAAGATTCCGAAACAGGGGAAAACAGGGAGAAAAAGGGAAAAAGACAGTCCTAGTATTCGGCGGCTTCCCACAGTCAATAGGATGCCTCACGTCTCGTACCCCGCACACTAACACCCTTCACCAAGTCAGGTTGAACGGATTTGAGAAGAAAAATTTTCACACCACCGGAAGTTAATGTTTCCAATCCCGTAGTTCCGTACTGTTTGTCACTGTGATTCTACGAGAAAAGAAAAAGAAGGGAAAAAAAAGAAAACAGGGGATCGGAAGTGAATTTTCATACATTCTACACTACGGGAAACATGTTGACCACGACCACGAATTCGGACGTCTCTCTCTCTATCTCTCTCCAGGAAATCCCGGAGACCACAGGACCAGCGTTGCCAGTATTCCCTAGAAAAATCTTCAGCATCTGATGATTGGTCATTTCTTGTACAACCGGCCAATCATATTCCCAATTTGGAAAGAAATGACCAATACCAAAAAATCTGAAGATTTTTCTAGGGAATACTGGCATCACTGCACAGGACCCTCGACACACCAGAAAAAGCTTCGGTGTTCACATCCATTACACGAGCGGAAGAGCCCAGAATTTGGATGGGGGCCGAATCAACGAAAAGACAAATCAACGAAACCATTGGCTGAAAAGGAAGAGATGTATAATGTATGATGTCTTATTCTTTCCAACTAACGGTTTCGTTGATTTGGTTTTTCGTTGATTCGACCCCCATCCCAGAATTTCCCGATGGAAATATTCATCCCTTCAGAGCTCGCGAAATGGGTGTAAAAGAACCAAATTTCCTTTTCCTTTTAGACAGGGGTAAACACACCCCTGTTGAAACCTCCTTGGTGGCCACGGCTCACGGGCCACTGAGATCCCTCAAAGAGGAAGAGAGAGAGGCAACAACGCGGAACTTACTTTTAGGGAAAAAAAAACGTGAAGGTTCGAAGTCGAGCAAGAACTGCCTGCCAGGGCGTTTTCGAGCGACGATCTCGGGCCTTGAAGGGGTGACAAAAATCATAGGAGGGGTTTAAAAATGAAGGAAGTGGGAGGTATGTTCTTCCTAGCGTGGTCAGCACTTCAACCCAACATCGCTACAGGATTTGGAAGGGCCATCCATTTCAGCGCAAACTAATGCCAACAGAGTCGATCGCGAGGCAACGGCTCCCCGACCGTTTGCGCTGCCTAAGTTGGAAGTACCAAAATTTTCGGGGTCCTATCTCAGATGGATGGATTTTAAGGACCAATTCTCATCAATATTCGCAGGTTATCCGGAATCCACGAAGGTTCAAAGATTTCAATTTCTAAAATCTTGTCTTTCAGGTGAGGCTTTGCTACTAATCGATAGTATGCTTGTTACGGAGGCGAATTATGCTGCGGCCTGGACAGCCTTGGAGGATAGGTACAAAACCATGCGTCTAATAAGCGATGCGTATCTTGACAGCTTTATTAGCATACCTAGTCTGAGAGCTCGAACTGCCAAATATTTACGTCATCTATTGGATAGTAGCAAGAATGCGATCATTGCACTCACGAGCATGAATATCTGCAGTTTCTCTTGGGATCCCATCTTAGTTTTCTTAATTGTTAACAAGCTTGATCAACAAACTCGTCCTAAGTGGGAGTTCGAGCTCAAGGATTCTACGACCGTTCCTCCCTACGAGGAACTTGAATCTTCCTCAGCTGAAACCGTGCGCGCTTTAGAATCATCACATACACCCAAGTCTGTCATCAGCCTACTCGATCAAACAAAGCTAGCACTTTGGTAGTGCGGAACTTTCAAACAAATATCGATTCTGAAAAATGTATGTTATGTAAGAATAATCATGGATTATTTCAATGTACGAAGTTTCGTGAGCAAACTGTTGCGCAGCGCCTGAGCTTTGTGCAGCAGAATGGCTTCTGCTTAAACTGCGTTGATCGTGTGCATTTCTTGAATGGATGTGTGAGTATAAACGTTTGCTCTGTCTGCGGACAGAAGCATCACTCGCTGCTTCACCGGGCTCAGACCTGCGCTGCTCCCGTGCGAGCAAATGTTTCACAGGTCGGAGTCGCGCCGCCAGCTCCGTCAGTTTTGTCACCATCAAATGATGTAAGCACACATCCAGCTGTGTGTGCACAAAATACACATTGTGGTACTTCGCCGTTAGTCTTACTACCGACGGCTCTTGTAAATATCAAATCGGGGAACGGCAGATCCACAGTTGTTCGATCACTTCTCGATCAGGGCTCTCAGGCTTTATTTATCTCCGATCGTATCGTTCTAATGCTCGACTCGAAGTCAGAACGCGTTGAGGCCGCGGTGAGCGTTGTTGGGGAGGGGGGGGGGGAGTCGTTCCAGCCATGATCACCACGCTGTATCGTTTCCTGTTTGGCAAATACACGGCCAGGCACAGGCCATTTACATCCGAGCGTTGGTGCTTCAGCGACTAAGGTCATATTTCCCTGGGTTCAACGTTGATCTTTCTTAGGCTGACTCACAGGGCTTGTACTTCTTCTCCATCACGAGTTTCAAGTTCGTTGGCAGTAAACCGCATCTGTTCCTGCCAAGATCTCGAAGAGTCTCTTGCCAAATTCTGGGACTTGGACGATATTCCTACATCATCCCCTCCGACTGAGGAGGAGGCTCAGTGCGAAGAGCACTTCATAGCGACTCATACTAGATCTGAATCTGGTAGGCTGATTTGCAGGTGGATATGTTTTCGCTACGTTCTTACGGTCGACGTGGGAAAGATTTTTCGGCAGATTTAGGTTCACGACGAAGATGTAGATTTCCAGCGCATTTTTTGGAGACCTGAGCACAATTCACCAATTTGTTCTTATCACCTACTCGTTCGGCACCGCGGATGGGGGCCAAATCAACTAAATCGTTAGTTGGAAAGAATAAGACATCATACATTATACATCTCTTCTTTTTCAACCAATGGTTTCGTTGATTTATCCTTCCGTTAATTCGGCCCCCATCCGGTGCCACCTGTGCCCCGTATCTGGCCAACCGTGTGGTCAAACAGCTCGCTCTCGACGAAGCGAGTAATTTTTCTGCAGCCTCCGCTGTGCTTTTGCGTCAGATTTACGTCGACGAAATTATGTTCGGGTCGAATGATGTGGATCCGGCCAAGGATTTGCGTGCTCAGGTCGTCGGTATGCTCACGGCAGGTGTATTCCATCTTAGGAAGTGGGCCAGCAACTCCTCTGAGTTGTTGGAGGGCATACCTGAAGAGGCTCACGGCTTGGCTTGTGAGAAAATCTTACAAGAAGGCGAGAATTCGAAGATCCTCGGATCTCGTGGAATCCCTTCTCGGATTCATTTCGCATACAAATCCCACTTTCGGAGATTTCGTTTCTCACTAAGCGACTGATTCTTTCGATTGTGCTTTGTAATTTTGACCCGTTGAGCTGAATTTGCGTCGTGACAATTCAGGCCCGAATACTGTTGCAGGACATATGGATCAGGCGTGTCGGTTGGGATTCTGCGCTGCCAGGAGAGCTGAACGCCAGATGTGTCGAGTACCACTGTGCTCTCTCGAATCTTGAGGATGTCTCCATTCCTCGCTGGTTCAGAACGTCATCTCTCAAGGAGCGTGTTCATCTGCATGGATTTTCTGACGCTTCAAGTTCAGCCTACGTTGCCATAGTTTATTTGTGTGTCACGGGCTCTCAAGGCGAGAGTACAGTTTCATTAGTTGCTCCGTTGAGAACGGTAAGCACTCCTAGGTTGGAGTTGTGTGGCGCGCAACTCCTAGCCAGGCTCATCCAATTTGTTCGGACTTCGATGGATCTGGAGAATGCTCCTATCTTCTGCTGAGCAGACTTCATGATTGCACCAGCCTGGATACGCTCCCCGCCTCCAAGGTGGGAGACTTTCGTCGCCAATAGAGTGGCCGACATTAACGATCGTGTGCCATCAGCTGTATGGCGTTTCGTTCCTAGTACAGAGAATCTGGCTGATTTGGCTTCGCGGGGCGTCAGCGCGGATAAATTAGGGCACCACAGTGTTTGGTGGTCTGGGCCTAGCTGGTTGACGTCGTGTCCTGAAGATTGACCATCTGACGTGTTCGATCACCCGGCCGTAGCTATGGAGGAGAAGCGGCATGAGCAAGTGGCGCTGTTAGTATCTTCTGATAATCTTTGGGATCTGTTCAGGCCAGTATCTTCGTGGCACAAGTTGATGAGAATCACTTGCTATGTTCGTAGAGTTGTGAATCGGTTTTTCCGTAGAAATTATAGTTATTCATCTGTTTCGTTGTCCGTTTCTGGAATCGAAGGAGAGTTATTCTAGTTTAAGAGGATGCAAAGCGGTTTCTTTCCTTCTGAGATTGACTGCCTAAGCCAAGCTTTACCGTTATCACGTAAGAGCAGCCTTCTGAAACTCACTCCAGTTCTGGATGAGTCTCGCGTTCTTCGCGTGCATGGAAGGCTCGAAAATTCCTTGCTATCGAGCGTGGCGAAGTTTCCTGTTATTATTCCTAAATGCGAGATAGCTGAGCTCATTATGCGGAGCGTACACCTCAACACCTTGCATGGCGGGGTGCAGCTGATGCCCCAGATGTTACGACGAAGGTTCTGAATTTTGGGGACTCGAGTTTTAGTCAAGCGTTGTATTTGTGAGTGTATCATTTGCGCGCGTCAGAGGACCATACCAGCTTCTCAACTTATGGGGGCTCTTCCTGATTATCGAGTGAAGCCCTCGAGAGTATTCACTCACGTCGGTGGGGACTACGCTGGACCGTTTGTTCTGCGTAGTTCAAGAGGCAGGGGCCAACGTAGCTACAAAGCTTACGTTTGGCTTTTCGTGTGCTCGGTTACACAAGCAATTCACCTCGAGCTCGTGGAGTCATTCAACCGGGGATTTTTTAGCAGCATTTGATAGGTTTGTGTCCAAAAGAGGAGTTCCTACAGACGTTTACTCAGAGTTCAGAGAGAATTTCCAATTAGCGCTCCGCAGTGACCTCGTATAAGAGCACTTCTTAGTGGAACAAACTCGTTGGAATTTCATTCCTCCTGAAACGCCTCATTCCGGGAGAATGTGGGGAGCGGGTGTGAAAAGCCTCAAGTATCACCTTCGCCGGGTGATAGGCCTGGTCACACCTCTTAGAGAGGAGTTCGTAACCCTGTTGTGAAAAGTGAAGGCCTATTTGAATTCAGGACCCATCACTCCCCTAACGGATGATGTTGAGTGGCTGCAAGCTCTAACGCCAATGAATTCACTAGTCGGAACTAGTTTGGATCTTGTACCAACACCTTCTGTGTTGGATTTACGGGAGAATAGACTTTCTAGATGGCAGATGGTACAGCAGATGACCGAACGCTTTCGGAAGATTTGGGCTGGGGACTACCTTAACTTCCTCCAGCAGCGCTCCCGGTGGCAGTGGAAGCGCGAGAATGTTAAACTGAATGATTTGGTGCTTCTAAACAACCCTAATTTGCCTCCCACCAAATGGGAGCTGGCGCGAGTAGTGGCTTGCCATCCTGGGCATGATGATCTGGTCAGGGTGGTAACTGTGCGGTCTGCCCGCATACCCGCCGAAGCTATCCCTAGCCTCGTCTTTCGTCCAACAGGCAGCACATATTGATTTCACATCTTTTCTCTCATATGAGGCATATCATGTTGTATTGCATCGAAATTTCAGATGTCATAAAATTTCTGGTGAGGATAGGTTTATAGATTTATTTTTTGTACGTATTGATCGCATTTTCATGTGCTCTTTTCACTCCTCTGCAGGTTTTCCATTGAGATTTTCTAAGTCGATAATCTATTGCTGTCTAATGATGAGATGACTGATGGAAACCCAAGTGGGTTTTTGTATCACAAATGATCCGAGGACATTTTTTCCATTGCTACGATCGCTATTCAATTAGACATGAGCATTCGAATTTGATTTACATATGTTTGGTTAAGGACGCATCCAGAGGAAGAAGTGAAATTTCATTACAAAACACTTCAAAAAAGTTAAGAAGTAACGCCAAATACATGGAAATGCAGGCTATCCTTGAAAAAAACAAAATCCAAAAAAAACATTCAAACGAAAATATGTCTAAAATAAGTTTCGATAAGATACAACAGAATATGTTGCATTCGAAGAAGAAGATGTAGAATTATTATGAGCCACCAAGTACATTCGATTATCCAAATGGTATGTAAACGATTTCTTGTATAATGTCACTTCGGTTCGTTCAAATTTTATCAAAAGTGATCCATGATTGTGTTGAAATACTGTCGACACAATTGTTCGAATACAATTGAGTCTCAAAACTCGCGTAATCGGCCGCGCCAAGTGTTCCGCATTCACGTGGATTTCAAAATCTATTAAAAACGACCAACATGTTTGGTTGGAAATAACTCAGCGCTGTTTCTAGTCTGTGGAAAATTTCAAAACATATTAGAAACGATCAAGACGTTTAGTTTGGAATCCATAGTTTTTTCTAGTACCTCAAATGGTTAAACCTAATTCTTGTTCCACTTCACTATATATTTGTAATTCAATACAATCATAAATCACTTTGAATACAATTTGAACAAACTGGAGTCACAATATACAAGGAATTGTTCACATACCATTTGGATCACCGGATGTACCTGGCAGCTCACATTGATTTCATATTTTTTTTCGAATGAAGCATATCCTGTTGTATCTGATCAAAATTCTTATTGTGGGAAAATTCTCGTTTGAATATTATTTTAGATTTTTTTTCAGGATTGACCGCATTCCCATGTATTTATGTTGCTGAAGTTTGAATCGTTTATTGAAACTAATTAACCATCGAATAAGATAATATTCAACTATTAAAGCCCAAAAATCTTGCAGTACATTATTTGAACGATGTTTCCAGTGGCAAGGAGTTGATTCGCAAAGATATGTAACGATGATTTATCAGATTTCATGAGTTTTAATTTTCGTTTTGTTTTTATAAACGATTCAAACTTCGAGAACACATGTATTTAGCGTCATCTTTTTATTTTTTTTCGGAGTTTATTGTATTAGGATTATACCTACTACTATGGTCAACGAAAGAGACCGGATACTATTGTCTCTACCGACAAGATGGGAAAAAAAGAGATCTCATTTCCACATTCCGAAATATTCTTTTGTATACCTTCCAAAACATTCAACATGTATTGAACAAGAATCTCTTACACTTTATTCGTTCATTCATTATTTGTTGTTGAATGATAGCTTTATATTATTGGTTTCATTTATTCCATTCCGTATGTGTTACATACATACATACATACATACATACGTACATACGTACATACGTACATACGTACATACGTACATACGTACATACATACATACATACATACATACATACATACATCTTTATACTCGTGTTCATATCTTTATACTGATTCTCCTTCATTCAATCCCGTGTACGCACTCTTATAATTCAATTCCTAAGGTTCAATATGTCCGGCATTGTTTACATACATCTGTCAGTTTTCGTATGCAAATGTTCGTCAGTGTTTCCGAATTCCTATGTTACTGGATCTCATCGAATAAGTAGTTCCGTATTATTCTTTTCAGTTCTTCGAAAGTGTTTATTTGATCAAAATCTGGAATCTGTTCCAATAAATCATTAAATAGATTCGGTAAGTAAAATGCATTCGAAGCTTTTCCAAAATAAGTATTATAGTTCGCAATTTTATATACATAGCTTGTTTCTCTTATATTATATGTTGAACAATATTGTTTTTCTCTATATTCTCGTGTAAAATAATATCTTATAACTAATACGTATGTGTATAACTGTTCATAATTCATTATTCCAAATTCTTTTCTGTTCCCATGATCGAACATAATTTTAATGATTCTGTCAATTAATGCTGTGATTCTCATTATTAGATATTCCGGTGCTCTACTATAAATCGTTATTCCGTATCTGATATGTGATTCCACAAGAGCATGATATATTGTTTTTTTCGCTTTCAAGGTAAGATGGTTCTTGATATAATATATTTTTGAAAGAATAAATCTCAGTTTGTTACACAGGTTCTCAATGTGAGACTTCCATTTGAGGTCCGAATCTATCAGCATTCCCAAGTATTTTACCGTCGGTGAGTAGTGCAATGTTGTACAATTTTCGCAATTTGTTCTCATTAAACAGCTATGCGTGTGTATTTTCAGTTCATTATTTTCGTTGTCTAAGTCGAAATCTATTCGACCACTACAAAGCATGCTGACTTGTGTTTTCTTTGCGTTTAAAACTGATTTATCAACATTTATATATTTACATACAGGGTGGGGCATTTAAAGTGTCGCGAGCGTTTTTTCCAAAAATAAAGTGAGATACGAGAAAATTTTTCGGACAAAAGTTGTAGGGTACCGAGGGGGACATCCGATGGTGGCCTTGGCTTTGACCTCAAATCTCATCTTCAAGGGCATTCTGAGATCAACTCTTGTTTTTTAAATAGCATCTCATATTTTTCACTGCAGATTTGGATTCTAGGTCAAAAACCAAGAAACTTTTGTCTGAACCATTTTCCTGAAATCCGCAAAAATGGCGCTCTAATCGATATTGTTCCATTTTGAATCTGACATTCGAATAACTCGAAAACGAAGGGTCTTGCAAAAGAATGTTTCGTACAAAAGTTGTGAATACACAACACATCTCAATCGTCTACATTACCACCATTCAGAGCTCACGCGATGTAAACAAACGACGGGGTTCAGTGAAAATTCACGATTTTGAAAGTCAGTTTGTCAGTTACATTTGATTATTACTTGGTTTATGACAAATTGAAAATCATGGATATCCGATACACGGTTTCTGAAAAGATCGATATGATCTACATTTACGGTGAAGTGCATAAAAACCCCAGACAAGCATATGACTTGTATGCAGAACGATTTCCTGAAAGAACAACGCCATCCATTAGGTATTTTCAACGCATTACAAAATTATTCTCAGAAACGGGAAGTGTTACAAGGGAAAAACGACATCGGATGAGAACTGTTAGCGGAGAAAATGCGGAAGTTAATGTACTAGCTGCAGTAGCCAATAATCCACACGTGAGCTCTCGTGAAATTGAACTCCATTCGGGAATTTCTCGAAGAAGTGTTCTTCGAATACTGAAACGTCACAAATTCCATCCGTATCACATTTGTTTGCATCAAGACCTTCACGGTGATGATTTCGAAAATCGTGTACAGTTTTGTCGATGGGGTCTAGCGCAAATGCACAATAACAACTTCATCAACATATTATTTTCTGATGAGTCGACGTTCACCAATCATGGTCAAGTAAATCGACATAATATGCATTACTGGGCGACAGAAAATCCAAGATGGTTACGTCAAGTAGAGCATCAAAGACAATGGGCTGTGAATGTTTGGTGTGGTATTTCTCGATCTCGAGTAATTGGACCGTACTTCATTGCAGATACGCTAAATGGAGAGAAGTACAGACATTTCTTAGATCAAGTACTTCCAACATTACTTGAAGACATACCTATTCAGGAACGATTGAATATGTGGTATCAACACGATGGTTGTCCATCCCATTATGCAGTCACAGCTCGAGAAATATTGGACAGAGATTATCCTGGACGATGGATAGGACGTCGTGGACCAGTTCATTGGCCTGCCCGTTCTCCGGATCTTACTTCTCCAGATTTTTTTTTATGGGGATACATAAAAGATACAGTTTATCAACAAGCACCGACTACACCTGAGAATATGCGTCAACGAATCATCAATGCATGCGCGAGCATCAATGAAGATATTTTAGCACGAGTTCAGCAATCTTTTGTGAAACGTTTTGAAATGTGTATTGAAGTCGAAGGCCATCATTTGGGGCATCTACTGCATTAAAATTATCCAAGTGATGTAGACGATTGAAGTGTGTTGTGTTTTGTCTGTTATACCCCATCACCTCCGTTTCAGTTCGAGGGGTCCCCCTTGGAATCAGACAACTTTTGTCCGAAACATTCTCCTCCAAGACCCTTCGTTTTCGAGTTATTCTAATGTCAGATTCAGTATGGAACAATATCGATTAGAGCGCCATCTTTGCGGATTTCAGGAAAATGGTTCAGACAAAAGTTTCTCGGTTTTTGACCTAGAATCCAAATCTGCAGTAAAAAATATGAGATGCTATTTAAAAAACAAGAGTTGACCTCAGAATGCCCTTGAAGATGAGATTTGAGGTCAAAGCCAAGGCCACCATCGGATGTCCCCCTCGATACCCTACAATTTTTGTCCGAAAAATTTTCTCGTATCTCATTTTATTTTTGGAAAAAACGCCCGCGACACTTTAAATGCCCCACCCTGTATATTGTTCATATCTTCTTGTACTAATTCTATTCCCGTTTTCAGATTTTCGTGAGCAAATGGCATCCCGACATCGTTGGCATGTATATAAGGTGTTGAATGCAGTTTCAAGCGGGTCAGATCACTCATGTATATGTTGAAGAGGATCGGTGAAAGGATCGCTCCTTGGAATACCCCATATTTCTGTACTGCAGGTATACTTAAAGAGTTTCCTATTTGTACTTGTAGGTGTCTATTTGTTGAATAATCCTGGAACCATTTGAACATTTTACCCCCGATACCTACTTCTTCTAATTTTCTGAGTAATATTTGATAATCCACTGTATCAAAAGCTGCCGATAGGTCAAGATATACCGAAATTGTATACTTGTATTTATCGATCTTACGGTTTGCTCCATCAATGAAATTTTCTAAGAGTAAAGTTGTGGATTTAGCGGATATAAATCCATATTGTTGTTCACTTAATATTTGATTCTTCGTACAATATTCACAGATCGCTTGATTTATTAGATATTCTATTATCCCCATTATTGAGTTCAGACCCCCAATTGGCCTATAATTTTTCGTGTCATTTTTCACCCCGTTTTTATATATTGGTGTCAAAATAACCATTTTCATTTTTTCAGGGGTTTTTCCTGTGCTGATTATACAGTTACATAAGTGGATCGATACTACTCCTAGGAGATCGATATCATTTTTCAAATCAATCCTCCTTATTTTGTCCTTCCCTGGAGCACAAATGATTTTTATATTTTTTGATATGTCATTCAAGTCCGAATCAGTTATCTTTCTAATATTGAAACTACTAATTCTTTGCCTATCATCTTCCTCCCAGTGTAAGTCTGTCGTTTCTTGAGAATCTTCATTGCCCAAAGATGATCTTATGTTATCTATCTTCTCCTGGAAAGACAATAAGAATCTATTACCTAATTCGTTCCTATCTTCATTGCCAAAAGAATTCAAAATGTTCTCATATGCTGATAATTTCTTTCTCCTACCTAAGATTTGATTAATACAATTCCAAGTATCTCTAATATTCCCTGTTAATTTTTCTAATAGCTTATAGTAATAGTCACTTTTCTGTTTCCTTATTAATTTTACTAGTCCATTCCTTACTTGTTTGAATTCTGTTCTTAATTTCCCATTGTACCTATCTTTCTCAAGCCGTGACCATAATCTCTCTTTCTTTTTTATCTGTTCTAGAATTTCTTCATTTATCCAACCTTTATCATTTTTAATATTCATAACTTTCTTTTTATTTATCACTATGTAATAATACTTTAAACATGAGCTGATAGATCGACTAGATACCTTCAAGATGGTCATTCCTGAACTCCTGTTACTCATTTATTGATTAGGGAGAGTTTATCAAGTCATCTAGAATTTACTCTCTGGCTGCTTACCACATTTTTAATTCAGCAAGCATGATTCACCACAGTGAAGTTACAGCGCAATGAAATTCTTTAATTACATCACCATTGAAATCACAGCACAAAAATTCTGAAAGCATTCTTGAGATTTGGTATTGAATTCTTCAAATTCCAATTGACCTCTTTATGAGGTCTCTCTCATCTGGCGTGCAACATGGGAAATTTATCATTCATGGGAAGTTACTCAAGAAGCGCAGGGAGAGGGTACGTAGGTTTCATGCAGTGTTACCAGACGATGTTCATGGGGTTCCATCAAATCTGATGTAATCTCCCCCCAGATTGAAAGTAGAATCCCCAAGCATCTAGGACTGATCAATTTCTAAAATATAGTTCTCATGTGGCGAGGGACCAAACAAGTTGAAAAATATGAGAACAACTTCGCCTAAAATCTCCCAAACTTTCCCCCTTAAATTTGTCACCCCCAACAATTCCTAGAACGACCAGGAACCATGTTGCTCGAGTTTAAATCATTTATTGAAACGGAATAGTAATCAAACCGCGCAGAACGTAACTGTGAAAAACTCAAAATCGTTTAGTGGATACTTTGAACGATGTTTCCAGTTCCAAGAAGTTGATTCTAGCAGATACATGACGATGATTTATCAGGTTTTGTGAGTTTGAATCTTCGTTTTGTTTTTATAAACGATTCAAACTTCACAACATCCAGAAGCCCCCTAAATCTGGGAGGGAAACGCCTTATCTTGCAACTTTCCGAGTGGGAAAATCTGAAAAATTATATGTATAAATGACATTCAATTGAATGTAGTTTATATATAAGTTACGTATGATTATACAGGGTGGTGTAAAAGTCTGGATACACCCTAATAACTCCTGAACGGGTGGAGATGATGGGATAATTTTCCTTTTCAATTCAACGGGGAAACAGAATCCACCATACTGGGAGGGTGAGAAGTCCTCAATCTTGAAGGGAGCGACAGGGAGGCGAAAATCTTGAATGAGGTGGGGCGGCGTGCGATAGCTCATTCGATGGGGAATTCCAGCCCGAATACAGCAGTTTTTTGTTTTTTGAAATCGGTCAATTTTTCGCTGAATTATGACCACCTAAAGATTGTTCTGGGAGCAGTCGGAGCCGGTGTAGACCTTCCTAACTCCCCATCGGATGAAGATCTTTGGATGTATTTTTTAATCAAATAGGGGGCGCATGATGTATCATTCTAGGGAAGGGGATCCCCGAAGGGAATCGCAAATAATGAATAACAATGGGTCTATCAACAAATCAAGATAAATCAGGAATAAGTGTATAAGGATTGTACACATTGCGTAGCCCCTAGCCAAAGTAAATTGTTAATAAACATCAGGTAACAATCGGAATCATCGATGGGATGTGTCTTGAATTGTTGGTAGGGTTATCACCTTGAATCGGAATGCATTAGGAAAAATTAACAAACATTCCTGATTAGTTTTCATAACCTCTTATTGAGGATCACTTGGTATATCGCCATTGCAACTCAAGAAATCATTAGTAGACATCAGTGACCAATCGCGATAATTGATAAATTGTGTCTGGAATTCTATCTTCCCATGGAAGTGGGAATTCATAACTCCGGGTGGGGGCTATGGAAGTTGTAGGAAAGACACAAATCATGAATCAAATTGGGAGCTTGGGACACATCTGTGGATGGCGTTTTTTTACCCGAATCCAACCGTCTTTGATTTCATGGAATTGGTCGATTCTTCGCCGAGATATAGCAATTCCTACATTCCAGATGTGGTTTCCCTCCATTCCCAAATAATACCCATGTTTGGGCAAATACGCGGTTTGGTGTGGGACTCGAATGGGGTTTTCAAAATGGTTGCCTGAACATTCGATGCAGTGAGCGAGGCGATTATAACAACTTTCACCTACGTTCCGCAAAATTTCAGGAGTGATGAGTGCTGAGAAAGAGCAAATGTATGTCTGCTGTCTCTGTATTATTCATGCTGATGTGTAGTACAAATTTTTCTCATCAATGCGCATGCTACAGTCAGTCGTATGATAGAGATCAATTGATAAAGACGCACAGCAGATTTGAGCTGCTTCGATTATCGAGCCACGTATAAATATATATACAAGTATATACAAAGTATATATATTATGACTAATCAGATAAATCTACAATAAATAACTCAAATAAAGTTTCAGTGTGTTTGTATTCTGACTACAGTTTACCCAAGTAACCCCGTTCTCTTTATATAACATATTCATCAATTTTTCTTTGCAATGAGTGCCACTTCTTTTATTATTCTTTCACGCAACCTTTTCAAATTTTGTGCTCGATTTTGATAAACCCGATCTTTCAAATGTCCTCAAAGGAAAAAGTCCAATGGGGTCAAATCAGGATATGGGGGGGGGGGGGCATTCGATCGCTCCTCGCCTCCCAATCCACCTACCGACAAAACTTTGGTGCGAAACATGTCGTACTCCTAATCCGAAATGTGCGGGTGCACCATCCTGCTGAAACCAAACTGCATCGAGATTTCGTCCTGGAAGTTCACGGATATTGGTAACAATATCCTCAATCAGCATGACCCTATATTTTCCTGCGGTCAGATTTCCCTCGATAAAAAATAGATCTATGATATGCGTATC
Organism: Gonatopus flavifemur; assembly: GCA_018340375.1. Classification (NCBI taxonomy): domain Eukaryota; kingdom Metazoa; phylum Arthropoda; class Insecta; order Hymenoptera; family Dryinidae; genus Gonatopus; species Gonatopus flavifemur. The sequence goes on along the minus strand of JAFFJZ010000027.1, from coordinate 3,151,150 downwards.
CAATATTCCTGCCCAAACATTCAATTTTTTCGGGTATTGGGTTTTCGATTCAGACTTCCAGTGAGGATCACTGCCACTCCAGTATCTACGATTGTGTCTATTAACATTCACATTCAACATAAATGTAGCTTCGTCAGAAAAGACTATATTCTGCATGAAATTAGGGTCTCCATCAACTTTTTGCATGATGGTTTCGCAATATTCTGGGCGTCGATCGAAATCATCTTCGCTCAATTCTTGGACTGAATGTGTCCTGTAAAGATGAAATTTATCTCATCTGAGAATCTTCAGGACCGAATTATAGGAAATATCATGGTCACGAGATTTGGTCTAGCGGGGTTAATTGGAGTATCTAAAACTGTTTGTAAAATGTCTAACGTGACTTCATCAGACGTCGCTGTCTTACGTCTGCCCGATCGCGGCACATGTTCAACACTCCCTGTATTCCGGTACCGTTTTACAGTCTTCGAAACTGTTGTTGCAGAAATACTCGGCTGACCCACTCTGAATTCAGCATTGAATGAGCCCGCAACTTCTCTGCATGAGCGTTCTCGATCACCATATCCCTTTATCATCAGGATGGCGATTCTTTCTTTTTCCGGAAGAGATATTGGAAGAGATTTATGAGAGATATAAAAAATAATCGAATTTATTCGAGAATATTCGAGAATTATCAAAAATTCCAGAAAAGAGCGAAGTTAGTCGAAAATATTTGAGAATTATTGAGAATGTCGAAAATAATCAAAATTATCTGAAAATATTTGAGAATTATTGAAAATAAGCGAATTTATCCATAAGTGTTCGAGATTTATTAGGAATGTCGAAAGTAATCGAATTTGTCCGAGGATATTCGAAAATTATCGAAAATTTCTGGTACTGCGCTGAGAAATCTTGGCTTCGTCAAAAGATTTTCAAGTGATTTCAAAAATGTTGGGTCATTAGAAGTACTATATTCCTCTTTAATTAGACCCCATCTTGAATATGCGTCCCCTATCTGGTCTCCGTACTTGAAGAAGGATATTAGAATGATTGAGAGTGTGCAACACAAGTTTTTACGCTTCGCTGCTTTTGGAATAGGCTGCTCTATGAGATATTCTGACCATGATCACTCCAGAATTCTTCACAGAATGAATATAACTACCCTCGAAGAGCGGAGACAAATGAATGATCTCCTATTTCTTTTTAAATTGATTAATGGTTTTTTTGATTGCGAGTCATTGCTGAGTAAAGTTGATTTTAACATCCCCGGTAGACCAGTTAGGCGAGCGCTTTTATTTAGACCTGTACAATTTAAATCTAGATATGGAAATTATGATCCGATTTCTCGCATTTGTGAATTAGCAAATAATTTCGATCGGTCGATGGAATTGTTTGGTGTTTCCTTGAATCGGTTTAAACTGTCGGGTAATGCATAACCATATTGTAATTGTATTTTATGCGTCTTTGGACGCTGTCTTGTATTGACCCTGTAGTTACTTTTTATATCAAAGGGTGCTAACCCGTGTATTGCAATTAAAAAAAAATAAATAAAAAATATCGGAAATGTTTGAGAACTATCGAGAACATCGAGAAGAAGCGGAATTATCCGAAAATATTTAAGAATTATCAAGAATATGGAAAATAAGCAAAATTATCCGAAGATGTTGGAGAATTATGAACAATGTCGAAAACAATCAAATTTGTCCGAGAATATTCAAGAATTATCGAAAATGAGGAAAGTTATCCGAAAATACTCGAGAATTATCGAAGATACTGAAAATGATCGAATTAGTAACATAAATGTTACAAGAAGAGGAAGAGAGGAGAAGGGGGCGCCAACGAGGAGGTAGAGGGGGCAGCAGCGGCGAGACTCGTAATGAGTCAAGGCGGCAAAAGGGCAGTTCCTCTCGTGTCCTCATTACGCAAGCTACGCGAAGTATCAAGTGATCACGTGCCCCACGAGGCCAGTACGAAAGTTCGCAGACGAAATCGTATTAGTGAGAGCTAAGATTTTCACCAGTTTCACAGACCAGTTCGCCAAGTCACGGGCCCCTCGGCGAAGACCACCCCTCCGAGGGGACCCCGCGGATCCAACATCAGGCTAGGCCAGCCGACTCCAATATGACGCGACGATCTACACAGACACACGACACCCTCATACACTCCCACACACACACTAGTGGTAAGCAACTATCGTTACTTTGTACTTCCCATCAACTAGAATATACTCGTAACTATACTTGTTCAACATACAATCGTCTCTCTTTCAATTTCTCCCTACACCCCATCCTCTGGAAAACTCGCCTCCCAAATCAATCCATCATAAATTATCAAGAATGTCGAAAACAATCGAATTTGTCCGAGAATATTCAAGAATTATCGAGAATATCGAAAATGGGCAAAGTTATCCGAGAATGTTTAAGAATTATTGAGAATGTCGAAAATAATCAAAATTATCCGAAAATATTTGACAATTATCGAAAATAAGCGAATTTATCCATAAGTGTTCGAGATTTATTAGGAATGTCGAAAGTAATCGAATTTGTCCGAGGATATTCGAAAATTATCGAAAATGTGCAAAGTTATCCGAAAATGTTCGAGAATTGTCGAAAGTATCGTAAAATGATGGGAAATGATCGAAAGTAGCCAGAAATGGTGAGAAACACAAAAAAAAATAAATTATGACTCGAATGAATAGGTGAGAAAAACTTGTGAAAAATCCTGAATCAGCAGTTTTAGAGACGTTATAAAGCGAGTGCGGCGTGGAACGCTGGTATGAGAGAGTTGGAGGGGGAACTTTGGCTAGGGGGCTACGTAATGTGTGCAATCCTTCTACACTTATTTCTTATTTATCTTGATTTGTTGATGGATCCATTGTTATTCATTATTCCCGATTGTCTGCGGGGATCCACTTCCCTAGAATGATACATCATGTGCCCCCGATTCAATTAAAAAAGACATCCAAAGATCTTCATCCGATGGGGAGTTAGGAAGGTCTACACCGGCTCTGACTGCTCCCAGAACAATCTTCAAGTGGTCATAATTCGGCGAAAAATTGACCGATTTCAAAAAACAAAAAACGGCTATATTCGGGCTGGAAATCCCCATCGAATGAGTTATCGCAAGCCGCCCCACCTCATTCAAGACTTCCGCTCTCATCGCCCCCTTCAAGATTGAGGACTTCTCACCCTCCTGGTATGGTAGATTCTGTTCCCCCGTTGAATTTGAAAACGAATTATTCCATTATCTCCACCCGTTCAGGAGTTATTAGGGTATATCCAGACTTTTGCACCACCCTGTTTATAAATCATATGTACTTTTGGACATTTTTCCATTCAGAATAGCTCTCGTAGAACATTTGTTCAAGATGCAGTCAGTACAGCTGAATATGTTCAATGGAGCTTCTTCCCACGTAGCACCAATTATTGTGAGAATATTCAAAATGCAAACGTTCTCAGAATATCCTGTGATGATACAATAAATATTCATATGATAATCATAGGATATTCAAATTAGACCCCTATTACAAATGAATCTTCGCATTTCTCCGTATTTTCCTCAGTGTTTGAAATCTGATTCTTCAAGAGGTGTCGGTTTACGTAGACGAACAGTCTTGCGCCAGTACTCAATTTTTACCACTGATCAAAGACCCAAGTTTTAGGAAAATGGAACTGTGCCAGCATCGGACCAGAGTTGACTACACTTTGGAATACATGAAAATACGATATTTTAATAGCATCGATAGAATGTCGCCACACTACGGAATCGGTGGTTGATCGGAGTCAAAATAATTTTCTTGGAGACACAACTGTTTCGATGTGACAAGACTGCCCCAATGAAGAACCAGGGTCAATAAAAGTGTGGAATACAATAAGAACATGATACTGTGCGCGTAGAGTTGCCACGATCCAAAAAACGAGCTGTTACGATCTTTAGATTTCAATGTTGCTCAATTTGACCTACACTGAGAAAAATTTATAGTTGAATTTACTATGGAATTATAGGAATGGGGAACATACTGACTACCAATGAAATTTACTACACTGTTAAAAATTTCTGCATTAATTTCAACGTTTTTACTGGAATTTTTTTTCAAGTACGTACATGAATTCAGTTTCATGCACATTTTAAATGGAATTTAATGTGAATTATACCATAATCTATAGTCTTTTCATGTTTTTGTATATTAAATTTAATGCAGAATGTATATGAAGCTGATTTCATGTACGTGATTGGAAAAAACTTCCTGATATTTCTGACAGTGTACAATATAATGAAATTTACTATGGCATAACAATAGAAACCTGATCAAATTTACAATGTTTCACAGTGAATTTCATTAGAAGTCTGTATGTTGCCCCATTCCTATAATTCCATAGTGAATTAAACTATAAATTTTTCTCAGTGTATGGGGAATGAACACTGCCTCGAATTCAGATTAGATTACGAGTGGGTTCATATCAAGTCGCAATCCCGTCAATCTTAATTTTTAATCAATTTACACCCAAGAAAAAAATTTCGAAGAAAATTGTTTTTTCCGAAATTCAAAATTTGGGCTCTGTACAGACCTAAATTAGGTCTCAAAGAACCTAACCGAAAGTGCGAGAAAACGTGCTCCGATGATAACTTTGGTATCCTCTTAATAGCTGCATTTTGATGCACGGGCAACTTCGGTGCTATGGCCTTACTGAGTCGGATTCGAATTCCCACTTGGGATTTCATCATGTTGACTCCTCATTGCTTATTCAGTTCTGGCGAAACAACTAGTTCTTCTGGAATGCCAGAGGTTCACTATGAATGGCCAATTAAAATACCATTACCGTCAGTTCAACTGGCTCTGTAATGGTGAGTTCGAAACGCCAATATTGCCAAATTTGAAAAGCTACAAGTCTCAAGTTTGAAACGCTAGTACTGCCATATTTGAAATCCTGATAATGGGCCCCGAGTAAGACATTGTTATCATTTCGTCCATTTTTCTGTACTGGTACACTGAAAAAAATGCTCCACGTGGAAAAATTGTCCAAAACTGTATACAATTGTACACAATTTATATACAATTCTATACGATTTGTATACAATTTGTGTACAATTATATACATTTTTGGACATTTTTCTCATATGGGTCGTAACAGAGATCCCCATAATAATAGCAGATTTGGGACACATGAGCGTTTATAAACATTTCTCTTTCAATTTGTGGTCATGTTTTGAAAACTTACAGTACAGTAGCCTCTCGTTATCAGTATAAGATGTGTCCTTGTTCCACTCAGTACCCAATCTTATGTGAGAAAAAGACGCAGATAGCTTATAGCGACGCTTATAATGAGAGTCTACCTTCATTTTGCCATAAATGAGGGAAAAATGCACATAAATGCTCATGTATCCCAAAACTTCCATCATTACACGGAGAAAAATGTATGGTTGCAATAACCAATTCGTTGGTTGAATAAGGTCCAATCAATTGATTGGTTATCAGACCAATTATGTGGTTGTAACAACCAATTTCGTTGGTTGCTCCAACTGCATTTTCTGACGTGGTCATCATAACCAACAGAATTGATTGTGACACTCACACAATTGGTCGTGACAACCAATTAATTGGCTAGACCATATTTAACCTACGAATTGGTTACTGCAACCATCCATTTTTCTCAGTGTATGGTCAATCGCGCTACACATTCCCATACGTTTTTCTCAAAATGGAACAACTGCCCTAACAGCACACCCACCGATGTCCACGTCGCATCTCCATGGAAGCGAGGTGGAGAAAAGGGAGACGTGGATAAAAGGCGAATGGACGGAGAAGCGACGTAGAGGTGACGGACAAATGTCCGGGGATCGGTGGTTGTGCTGTACGGGTGGCGACTTCGATATTGCCAGTACTAGCAACTCCGGCAACAGTACTGCGCCAGCAACCCCAGACAAAAATTCCCGGATGGGTAGGATTCCCAAATTCGCATGTGGCCAGGTGCTGCCCAGGACGAGCTAGGTCCTGCCTGGAACCCCTCTGGTTCCCGCTCGGGGCTGGTCAGGTTCCCACCCGGGACCAGCCAGGTGGTGACTCGAGCGGGAACCTGACTCGGCTGCCGTGTCCCGAGCAGGAACCAGAGGGTTTCCAGGCAGGATCTGGCGGGTCCTGGCCAGGAACCTGAGTCCACATGTGAATTTGGGAATCCCGCCCACCCGGGAATTTTTGTCTGGGACGGGCCATTTGACAATCTCCACATAGAATAATGTCCTGTACTAAATGTATATACCTATACAGCACTAAACATTTCATTAACCCTGACTACGTACACCTCTTTTTTCGAACATAACATGCACACCAGGGTCATTATGATCCTATCAATTCTTAATTGTTTTGATTTCAAAAGTGAATGATAAAATTATGGAAAAACTTTGAAGTGCAGTAAAAACATTGAAAGAGAGAAGTAGATAATTGAAACTGAATTTTTCCGTTATTAACACTTCAAAAAAAATGGTTAGACAATGTTATTTTTCAAAAAATGATGTTGTTGGTTAGAAAACCATAACTTGTTAAATTTCACGTATTAAGGTCTAATATTGTACATGTGTTACCCTGAGATGTGTAACTTTGAGGGAAAATAATATTCAACATGTGAATCCCTGAAAAAGTTAATTCAGTCTGATGATTCAACAAGAGGTCTTTTCTTAGACAAACCACTGATCCCTAATATACACTGGATAGCGAATTGGTCAAAATTCTTGTGATGAATAGAAGATCGGAAGTTGCCGTTCTTTTGTGGGCGATATGCACATGTTTAGTGGCAAATTTGAACTATATGAGCAGCTTTTCTACAAATACATTCCACGAGTCCATATAATTGTTCGTTCAATCAATTATTCACTTCAGTGTAGTTGAAATTGCATACTGAATTATAAAAGATCATACATTCACCACAAAATCGTGCTTGTTATTAATTTTTCGTATTTGAAAGGAAAAATGATATTTCTTATTTTAGAATAATCTTTCTTCATTAAAATAGGAATCAATTATCATTTTGGAATGTTTTTCATTACATGATATGAAAATAATAGTCAATTAATCATAGTAGATTAAATTATTATTGACGATTTGTATGAAAGTGTATTCATGATTTTCAAATATGCTGCCAAAAACAAGCATTTAGCCCACAAACTCAGAGTCTTCTGGTAGCTTCAATTCATCACAAACATTTTGTATTGCGAAGCGGCTTATTCGCTATCCAGTGTATAGTAGAGATCAGCAAGACAAACCCACATATCAACACTCAACGGCTGTTAGGCAAACATCGAGCAGATCATTCGACCTATCTATGGTCCCTGTCGTCAGTGCCCAAGTAGCACAACAGTTTAGAAATGCTAAGAAAGTTCTTGGAAGTTCTGAGCATGTTTTATGAACATTCTTAGAATCTTCGAATGAGACTGTTTTGGATAAGTATATTCTGTGCACATTCTCAGAACATATTTTTCGAATTCATCCAAAACAGTCTCATCTGCATATTCTATGCATGATCATGGAATGAACGCAGAATATTTGAAATGTTCTTGTGCTACTTGGGTGAATACTCGAATTCGATTTCAGATGGCGTTCCTTATACAATTTTCAAACAACAACATGTATTATTCGACGCTGTAATTCCTTGACAGGGTCACTGTGACTCTGGTGTGCATGTTGAAGGTTAAGATTGCAGAAATCTAATATTTGATATATTTCAAGAACATTTATGAAATATCTTTGTAATATTTTCTCTTGTGATATATTTGAGACATTGCAAACAGCTAACATTTCAATTGACCCATTTTTGACATATTTTTATGAAACATTGAAATGTAATGAAGCTGGAGGATTGAAATGTAATTGAGACATACACTAGCAGAAATTATTCCAGGCATTCTCTAGTCATCTCGACGCCCTCGCAAGTTTTTCTCAAGGCGAAACTAGTCTAGTTGAACTTGCAAGTCAAGGCTGGCGTCCCATGGACGGAAAAAGTGACGGAAAGCGAATTACGGTACCAATACTCTTCAAGTATGCCTAGTTTCATCTGATTTCATCCAACAGTCACTAAGAATTCTGAAAATCTATTGGTGCCGCAATTCGCTTTCCGTCACTTTTTTCGTCCATGGGACGCCATCCTAACAGTGAGTTCCTCACAAGTTTGACTGGTAGATACTTCAGCGAAAATCACTCCAGTCATTCTCTAGGCCTCACAACCCTAATGAAAATCAGCATATGGAGCGACATGGAAGAGTGAAAGAAGCAGCATCTAAGCGGGAAAGAAGCGGATATTGAAACGTTTCTACGCTTCATTCGTTTCAACATTCGCTTCATGTGTTCCAACATTCGCTTTCCACGAGGGGAAATTTTCACCAGGGAAAGGCCTTACTAGTCCCTTGTGAGGAACTTGCAAGGCCTTGTAACAATCTAGAGAATGACTGGAGATGTTTACCGCAAAATGGAAAGTCTCTCACATGTTCATTAAATCTTTGTAATGCTTCTGAATATAACGATCATGTTTTGAATTTTCGACAACAACGCAAACACTGCTTATAAATCAATATGCATATTGAGTTCAATACATATACGTGAACACAAGATACCGCTATCAACGTTTTGACTAATATAGTTGGCGCAAGTATAAATTTTTATTGCACATGTTGAAATGAGAGCGAAATTTTCGCCAGATCTTGCGTAGAATTTACGAGGTTAAAAAGCTTTCAGAGGTTTACGTGATTCAGTGATAAAAATGTATAGAAACTGACTGGCTCGAAAGCGAGAGTGAGAAAGTACCGAAGAAAATGTAAACTTTATGGCAAGTGTTATGATTTGTTTGTTATTTGAACAGTAAAATTTTGTGAAAATCATATATGAGCCATGTAACATGCACATATGACCCATACATGCCCCATATGTGAGCCATATGTGAACCACACTGAGAAAAAGGTTGATTTATAATGTAATTTCAAAATTCAATAATTTGAAAACATCCTGTAAACCCTAGTGTTACTACCCAAGTAACACAAGAACTTATCAGAGGTGCTGTGATGATGCAGTGAATGTGGAAAGAATGTGCAAATGAGACTATTTTGGATAAATTCGTCAAGATATTCTATGGAGGTGCATAGCATATAATTATTCGGAACAGTCTCATTTGGAGGTTCTAAGCGTGTTCGCAGGATTTTCCAAACACGTTCTTAGCGTTTTTAACCTCTTGAGTTGCTTGGGTAGTTATCTCTTTGACATCTCAATATTCCCTTGTTCAAGTGTAGAATTATAAGAACCTTCCATCAATGTACACGGAGAAAAATGCCATTCAAAATTTATTAATTTTCATATGAATATGAAACCTTTTCTTAGGTTTCTGTGCAAACTTGGAGCGATGAAAATTCAGAAATGGATTTCCACTTAAAAATATGAAATGCTATGAATGCAAAGCAAAACGTAACAGATTTGATTGAAACTCAAGTCACTCAACAGTCAAATTTGAGTATGCATTTTGTTTTGTAATTTTTTCAGCATCTTAAATGTTAGTCAGATTTGTTACTTTTTGATTCGAATTTGAGGTCTTTTGTACTTTCAGTCAACATTCATTTTCTGAACCTTACTGTTTCAGGTTTATCCACATTTATCAAGGAAACTAAAAAGAAGTTAGAGTTGCAGTTAGTATTTATATAAAATTCCCAGATAGCATAAGAGTTTCAAAAGAGGTCTATATGAATACATTGTATTCATTATGAACTCTTTTGGACCTCTTGTGCTATCTGGGATTCCTACATCTTCGATTGGCATTTTTTTCCGTGTAACTTTTTCATGTATTAGTTTTTTTCAAGTCTCTCACTATTTTTTGATGAGTGACTACCCCAAGAGAACACAAACCTTTAGGAACGTTCATTGAATGTTCCTGGACGTTCGCGAACGTTCAATGAACGTTCCTGAAGGTTTGTGTTCTCTTGGGGTAGTGAGTAGAACTAGCGAGTGCCTCATCATTTCAAGCGTTACATGCCTCATTAGGTACTTATAAATTTCACTTGGAAGGCCCTTACCGTGAAAAAAGTTGGACTTGCTAGTGCCTCGAATTTTACTTGAGAAAATTTCTACCAGGGTAATTAAAATCTTTGGTGCTGTATGGGTAACTAATGAGGTTGTTTCGGTGACAATTTAGAAGCTTTTTAAAACCTTCACACTACATTGGTACTTAACGCGCATCACAATGATTTGGTGATGATCTGTGTTTGATTAGAAACGTTATAGAATCTCGTAATAAAATTACTTCTTTAACCCTTCTCTTCACACGGAGAAAATATATTGACGAAAGATTATTCCAAGTTGTGTAAAACGGGGACATAGTGGGATTCCCGCGAAGTTGGAAATCCGGTTGACTTAATTTTACTCGACTACATATGAAAATCAATTCAGATGTTTTTCAACGGTATTCAACTTGTTGAAATAATGAAAACATTCGAATTTATTTTCATCTGTAGTCGAGTAAAATGAACTCGACCGGATTTTAAACTTTGCGGGAATGCCACTATGTCCTCGTTTCACTCAACTTTGGGTAATTTTTCGCCAATACATTTCCTCCGTGCACTCATCAAAGATTGGAGTTGGGTAGTTGAAAAGAGACCCATATATCGATTATAACGAGACTATTCTGTAATCTTCACACTTGAAGAAATCCAAGGTGTTATCAATCAAGCACGTTGGTTCAAAAAAGATATGCCTATTCGATAGAAAAATATATTCCGTCAAATCTTCGTGTCCATTCATATTTGATATCCTCAGTGGGAAAATGTTAAAAAATGTAAACGATTTATATATAATTGATTATAATCCACATACAGGGTATATTCGCGGATCGGATTCCGCAGGTGTATTCCGCAGCCAAAATGCGATAATTTCCGGTTGGAAAATTGTTTTGGAAGCTCAGTTTTTGAGATGTGAGCATATAAAAATTTTTTTTTCAAATCCAAATTATTCAAAAGCAGTATGTCCTAAATACTTGAGTTTCACACCATTTACCGAGTTGGAAAATGATGGATCTCTATGTACGGAATTTAAATCTATTAACCTCAAGAAAAATCCCAAATTTCATAATTGAATTCAAAAGTTTTGATTTGAAGTTCAGTACATCAAGACTGCACAGATCATAAAAATATGAAAATTCTCTCAAAAGTCCCTCGCAGAAATACTGCTCTCTTGTCTTTGTGAGGTTAGGCCTGGAGTATATTCTATATTCACTCAAAATTTCCCATAGGAAATAATCAAATTTTTCTTATCGGTTTAATTGTCATTTCTGAAACGAGAATTAACGATGCTATATCGTGAAATTACAATAGACCTCTATTGGTTCTCATCGTATTCTATAAGATTTGAGAGAAATGTATTTACGTTGAGGGCCTTGGAGCATTAGAAAACGGGCGAAATTTTGGTACGTAGTTTTTAAATAACTCAGCAAATTCTGAATATATTACAATGAAGTTCACTGAGAAAAAAATTCTTTGAATTAATGAAATTGATTTCATTGATTCCCATTTCATTGCATTAAATGAATGTCTTTTTGACTCTTAAAATAATTTCATAACCATAAAAATTCGTTTCATTCATACTATCAAAATCAGCTCATTGAAATTTATTTTTTGAAATTAAAAACGCACTCTATTGACTGGATAACTGATTATTTTTGTCAATATCATCTTTCATCCGATTTATAACTCTCGTTTGATGAATTCCAAAGTGAAAATCAATGAAATAAAACTTCAATTTTATAACGTGAAGTTTCGTATGGAAATCGAGGTTGATTATACTTAGTATTTGAAATTCTTAACGATCAAGTATTTGACATGATAATTGTTTTCTTCACCAGAATAATTATTCACTACAAGTGAAAATATATTTCATAAAATGAATAGACATGGCTTACAAATGATGAACTCCTCCCATCATGAGAAAAACAACGCATGATCAGGTTAATAAAATAATTATTATATTCAAGAACATAAAGTTATAGGACCAAACATACTGTTTCATTGATTCGAAGAAAAATTTATTTACATCAATAAGTTCTCTGAAGGATTAGAAAATCTCTTTGTACATTCTATGAAATAACTTCTTAGATAGGGAAGAATATTCATTGTTTCAAATATTGATTTATTTACAGAAAATTTTCATTTCATATCCATGAAAACATTTTATCTCGAATGCAAGAAATATTTATATTATTTATAGTGATACTTCCCTATTTTAAAACTTTTTTCATTCAAATAATTAAAGATTTTATTGAAAGGAGAAATTCATTTCGGCACTATAGTTGGTTATTACAGTGTTATGAATGGCTTCTCCCCATCATATGCATAATTCATTGAAACAAATTATATCCCATGGATTCGAAAATCAAAATTTTCCATCCAATAACTTTTTCATCAATCCTAAGTACCTCATATTCCAATTGATGACCCCACCACTTCCGTGTGAATCACATATTGAATGAAGTTGATGCAATAACTCCACAGATACCATTGGATGAATTAATTTCTTAGACTCAAAGAAAAATTCATCGGTTCAAAACATTTTTTCTCTCAGTGTGCGCTACCAGAATTTGGCTCTGAATTTGAACCCAAAGATCAAAACATATTTTTAAACATGAGAAAATCAGTTCTGAAAATCATTGACATTCCCATGTGCAAAAGATGTCGAAAAATGTATACAATTGTGCACAAATTGTATACACATCGTATACAATTGTATACAAATTGTGTACAATTCTATACAGTATAGGACATTTTTTTCATATGGGTTTGTAGGTTAATATGTTTATAATCGTTCACATGATTCTTAGGAATCATTTGCAGTTGCAATTCCATATTTAAAGCTCAATTTTAGCAATGTACTTCATCACCGCGGATTTGAAATTTGTATTTATTCTCAGTTGATCAGGAAGTACGTAACAAACTTTTGCTCATTCCTTGAACGACTCCATGGTCCTTAATCGGGAAATTCCTGTAGAAACACCGTATTCTTTCAAATAACTGGTATTTCTCTTCTTATTTATAGAATTTTACGATAACAACCAGATGGAGGGTATATAATTCAGAGCAATGGAGGACAGGAAAGGATGATAAGCGAAAGGCTGAGGAAAGGGATGGAGGTGATGAGGACGGTTCGGTGGATAGGGGGAAGGAAATTAGGAGCGGACCGGGAAAGGAAGTTGTGGATATGGGGTAGGCTAGTGGGAACGGTATTAGAATATGGGGCGGAGATATGGGGGTGGAAAGAGAGGACGGGGATGGAGAGGATACAGGAGAAATATTTGAGGTGGATGCTGGGCTTGGACTGGAGGACACCAGTGTACATGATAAGGGAGGAGTGCAAGAGAGATAAGATGAGGGTGGGTTTTGGGAAAAGAGCGTGTAGAAAGAGGGGAGGTGGGTGAGGTAGCGATGAGATGTTGGAGGAAGATGAAGGAGGGAAGGGTGAGGGGGAGGTGGGAGGAGAAAAAAAGAGAATGGTTAGAGGAAATGGGGTTGGAGGAAGAGGAACTGGTGGAGAGAAGAAGGGAGGGGTGGGCCGGGGGAGAATTGGTGGAGAGGGGTAGAAAAAGTCAGGTAGAGGAGAGGAGGGTGAGGACAGATGGGTCTAGGTACAACCGGTGGTACAAGTGTATAATGATAGATGGGAATCCGAGGTATTTTAAGGAAAGTAAAGGGGTTGAGTGGACAAGGAGGATAGCGAGGTTCAGGTTGGGGAATGAGATGAGGGCAGGGGGGAGATATTGTGAAGAGGAGGATAGGAGGATATGTAGGGTATGTGGAGGGGAGATAGAGGAATGGGACCACGTTTTGGGAAGGTGATCGAGAGGAGGAGAAGAGGTGGGGTTGGATGAGAGGGTGAGAGAAATATTGTGGGAGGACGGGAGAGGGGAGTGGTTGGTGAGGGAATTGGAGGAAACGAGGAGGAGGGAAGAAGAGGGAGGGGGTGGAGGAAGGGGAGGATGAATGAGTGCGAAGTATGGACGGATGGATGATATCTCTCTCTCTCAAGCGTGTGTGGATCAGTGAGCCCAGAATGCGGGAGCTGGCGGCCCCCACCACACAGTCGGTGGGACACTAATACTGTTCCATCGCGTGTCCGTGTGAACAGAGAAAGTCTATATTCTAGACTTTCTTTCTTTCCCTTACGGACGCGCAGAGAAACCACAGCAGAAATCATTGAGCATGTACATAATATGGTTAGTGAAGATCCAAGTTTGACTAAGCGTGAAATTGCTAATGCCATAGGCATCTCAGACGAACGAGTACTCCATATTTTACATGAAGAATTACGTATGAAAAAACTGTTTGGAAAGTTAGTGCCGCACACGTTAACAATTCAACAAAAACTGGATCGAAAACAAATTTCTCAGCGTAATTTGGAGCATTTTAAGCAGAATAAAACCGACTTCTTGCGTCGTTTTATAACTACGGATGAGACTTGGATCTACCACCATGATCCTAAATTGAAACAAGAACGTTTACAGTGGACTGAAGCTCCAAAGCAGGTGAAGTCACAACGATCAGCAAACAAGGTTATGGCATCAGTTTTTTGGGATGCAAAAGGAATTTTGTTCATTGATTATCTTCAGAAAGGTGAAACAATCAACTCCGAATATTACTGCAGCCTTTTGGATCGACTGGATGAGAAAATTCGTGAGGAAAGACCTGGTTTAAAGAAGAAAAAAATCATTTTTCATCAAGATAATGCACCTGCTCACAAAAGTGTTTTGACGATGGCTAAATTCAAAGAACTCAAGTACGAATTGCTTGAACATCCACCGTATTCGCCAGATTTGGCTCCTAGCGACTACTATCTCTTCAGAAATCTCAAACAATTCCTTCGTGGAAAGCATTTTTCGTCGAATGAAGAGGCCATAGCAGCCGTAGACGGTTATTCTGCAGAGCTTCCGGAAAACCATTAAAAGGATGGGATAAAATTATTGTAAGATCATTGGAACAAGTGTATTGAGCTTCTAGGAGATTATATTGAATAAAAAAATATATTTCGTAACAAAAACAGTATTCTTTCATTTCGAGCGCAGAAACTTTTCAACCAACCTGTAGGTCACTGAATTCACACCGAATTCACACTCACAGTATACCGAGAGCTATCTCACCCGATTCACACCAAGAAACAACCTCCAGTATTTTGTGGCCGGATACCGAAACATCGAGTGTCCACTGGATTGGAACCGATACACCGGCTTTCCATCAAATAACACTCAATTTTTACTGAAAGGAAAGCGCCTGAATCCGTATAACTCGGGGTACGCCGAGAAACCAACCAACGAATCCCCATTCGGCATTCGGTCGCACCGAATTTACACCCACAGTACGCCGAGAGCCATCTCACCCGATTTACACCGACAAACAACCTCCAGTATTTTGTAGACGGGTACCAATACACCGAGTTGCCATCAAATTAACCAACTAACCAATTTCCAGTCGAAATACGGATACACCGAATTCCTACCGAATGCACACCACATTTACAATCACGGTAAACCAAGAGCAGTCTCCCCCAATTTACACCAACAAACAACCTGCAGCATCCTATGGTTGAGTACCGATACACCGAGTTCCCACCGAATTGACACTCTATTTTCACTGGGAATATACCGGAAGCTGTTTCACTCGGGAGCACCAGAAGGTTGTTTCTTGGTGTAAATTGGGTGAGACTGCTCTTGGTGTACCGTGAGCGTAAATTTGGTGTGCATTCGGTAGAAATGCGGTATATCTGTTTTCCAACTGAGGATTGGTTGAGTGGTTTTCTGGTGTACTCAGAGTAGCAAAGCTTTCGGTGTATTCTCAGTGAAAATAGAGTGTCAATTCGGTGGGAACTCGGTGTATCGGTACACAACCATAGAATGCTGGAGGTTGTTTCTTGGTGTAAATTGGGTGAGACTGCTCTCGGTGTACTTTAGGTGTAAAATATGGTGTAAAAAATTCACAACTACACTCAAAAATCACGGTGTTTACACGGTGTAACATTTCCGCCAGGGCAATGAATGCGTATAGTCACATATGCGCGATATTCTGCTGCTACTAGGGAGGGATTGGAGTGCATCTTCTTGTATTTTTCTCCCCGCACCTACAATTGTGAAAGTTCGAATCGCTCATCGGAAGTTGCTTTTTTTTTTGAGTGATTTGTTTCTAATGGTTTTAGTTCAAACAATAACAACGTCCCCAACAGCAACGCCATCGACGGGACCCGTGGTTTTTATTCCGTACTGCGTGGATTCAGGATGGATAAGTGGATAGGAAGTAGGGCGACGTATGTGTAACGTGGAGGCAATAGAGAAATATCCACGGGAAAAGTTGAGCATACGAGGTGTGTTCAAAAAGTAACGAGAATTTTCAAATTTCGCGCGTTTGGAGAGTCCGCCTGTATGAAATTTTCCTTTACTATGTTGGTACACATGCCCCTGAAGTACGATAGAATTTGCAGCAATATTCATTGCTTACTTTTTAAGTGGCAGCCGCTAACGTTATGACGTGTCTTTCGAGTTCGGCGATTTTCGTTTGTGAAAAAAAATGGATCAAAGAATTTGTATTCAATTTTGCGTAAAAAATGAAATAAAGTGTAGTGAAGTTTGTAAAATGTTGAGTCTGCTATGAGTAAAGCAAGGATTTACGAGTGGTATGAGCGTTTCCAAGATGGCCGCGAAAACGTTGAAGATGACGAATGACCCGCACGCCCAAGCACATCAACAACCGATGAAAACGTGGAAAAAGTGAAAGAAATGGTTATGAACGATCGCCGAATCACAATCAGAGAAGTCGCTGATGATGTTGGCATATCAGTCAAAAAGCAATCCGAAAAAAACGCCCGGATTTGTGGCAAAACAATTCATGGCTTTTGCACCACGATAATACACCTGCTCACACTTCATTGCTTGTTCGTGAATTTTTGGGCAAACACAAAACTGTAACGATGCCTCAGCCTCCATATTCGCCAGATATGGCTCCATGTGACTTTTTTCTATTTCCAAAAATGAAGAGAACATTAAGAGGCCGTCGTTTTACAAGCATAGATGACATTGAAAACCAATCGCTGAAAGAGCTAAAAGCTATTACAAAGATCGAGTTTCAAAAGTGTTTCGAGGATTGGAAAAAGCGTTGGCACAAGTGTATTATATCCAAGGGGGATTATTCTGAAGGGGACAAAATAGATATTGATGAATAAATAAATATTTTTTTCATAAAACGAAAATTCTCGTTATTTTTTTAACACGCCTCGTATGCTTCCTTGTTGTACGCAAGTCATTCTATGTCCTATTGACCGAACTCGTTCATTCGTTTCAAATCTACGCATGTGAAGGAGAGGTGACACGTCTCATCGGGGACCTGTACAAAATTTGCGGTTTCAGAAACAGTTCACACACCGCATATTGTTATTCTCAACGCGTTTGGAGTTGTTCTGATACCGAAGTTAAGGTTGAAGTTCTATTAAACCCGCGCGTAGTGAATTCTGATACCGTTCTGTTTCACAGGATGGTAGTGCTGTACGGCATTCTTCTTCATTAACATTTTTTGGTTTTATGTTCCTTACATGATCGATACATTAGTCATTACTTGAAATTTAAACCACTTTGTTTTTCCTGCGAAAAATGCCAGGCAGAAGTGGGCAAAAAATAATTCACAGATTTTGGACAATTTTTTTCATTGGGAATCCGATCAAAACCAACACATTTTATATCTAGTTCTATCCAGAATTGATAAATTGAAATAAAATCTAGCAGGAAATTTTTTCTTTCATTTTTCAACTGGATATAACAGTTCATGCTTCTAAACAGTATGTTTCAACTTGATAATTCCAGATAGAACTAGATCAAAAGTCATCAGTTTTTGACCGGATTCCTGGGACGAAGGCCGTTTGAAGCATAACGAAAGTTCTGTGCTTGGTTCTGTCTAAGCGTTATAGCAGGATCATATGGCACTTACTTTGAGCCTCAATATGTTCTGTATTTGGGGCATGCCATGCCAAGTCACCGAGTTTTTGATCCTGCTCTCTTCGATTTCACTGATTTATTTATATGTTCTAGTACTTATTGGAAGCAAATTGTGCAGCAATTGGAGGCCTGGATGTAAAAACTCACTGGGAACTCGAACACGCTTTGAATCTGACCCAGGACCCCAATAGAACGAGGAAAAAAAATTCGTCAAAATGAAAAATAAAAAATATAGCCTATTAGAACCCATCAAGATACACATTTTCTCGTGAGAAATTTGTTCCTATCATCAATACTTTGTAAGATGAAAATTGAAAATTTTCATTTCTTCGAAATCAATAGAATTCGAATTATATTTTGCGATCACTCAGCGAGAATTGATTTGAAAGACTTGAAATTTGGTATACAGCTTCATCAATGATCCCTGATGACAACTGATGAGTTAAATTTGTCAAAATATCTCAGCGTTCAATGAATATTTAATAATACACAAATGGTGTTGAGAACACGCGTTTTCGAGTTTTCACGGAAAAAAGTATCGAAGGAATTTTCGATTTGGAAAAACTCAAAGCGACAAAGTTGTTTGTCAATGTTCGGAGAAGTTTTCCTGAAATTTTCAGATCAATCGAGTGGGAAGAATGTTTACAATGCCGGAACTCACTAATGAACCATCGCGCATATAGCGTCGTCCCGTATAACACGTGATGTGTAAAACATATGTTGGGCATGTGAAAAATGCATAATCTCATGGACAACGGAATATTCTAAACAACATATTCCTGGCATATATCATTTCACATCATGTGGCAATATTGTAAGAATTATATTCAATCCACATGGCAGGAAGATTTTCATGAACTCAGTAAACTATAACCTCTCATTTGCAAATAACCGATGAATTCATTGTTTTATGTACGCGAGTTGGAATGAAATGGTGATCTTTATCAATCTTTATGAATTTGTATACTGTCTCAAAACTTTTTTTTGAGTTGTGTTGAATGCACGGAATTATCTCAGCCTTATTTAGATTAATTTATCGGATTTTTATCCAAATCACGGAGATACAGCGTGCACTTACGAAATATAGCTCTATGACCATGCAATAGGAAATTTTGAGATTTCGTCTACAGTAGCTCGACGCGTATTTTTAGTGACAATGTTGAAAATGTATAAGACAAAACCACAATTAATATTTATGAAAGTTCAATTATAGTGACGTGTAGTGTTTTTTGTCAGTCATTAGGAGCCGACAGAACTTTAGAGGTTAAGCAATTCCAAAACACTTTTGAAAGATATCTCATACAACATGAGAAAAGCTATGCAACAGTAATTCTTCTTCTGGAAAGAATTATGATTGAATTATGATACTGATGCTGCATAAGACATCCTGAATATGTTGACAGAAGTCTTTTAGAAATACATAACCTCTTTTGTAACACAAAAACTAGATGCGTATGAGATGAACAACAGAACATGCCTCCCATATTCTTGAATTCAGGTCATTTCGGCGGACATTTCTATGTGCATGAATGTGCCTAGAATATGGATGGCACGATCTCACACATGTATGGCATGTTCCTATGTTCCCAAAAATACGTTCCTCCCATGAGCTTGACACGTCATGTGTTGTACGGGGTGTTTCTTAGTTGAATAGCATTGCCGTAACGGTAAGCAAGACGTGCCATTGTTATTCCACATTTCTCACTCGATTGATCTGAAAATTCCAGAAGAACTTCTTCGAACATTGACGAATAACTTTGTTACTTCGAGTTTTTTTCAAATCGAAAATTCCCTTGATACAGAAAAACAATTCCATATATGGACCCATATATGGATTCATATATGCATCCATATATGAGCATATATAGATTTTGGCCATATATGCTCATATATGGTCATATATGAAAGTGGGGAATCTATCAGCATTGATCTCATTTCTCTCTCCTTTGGTTTTTCATCAAGTTCCATAAAAAATTGTGACATTTTTTTGTCCATATATGCTCACATATGTTTATATATGTTCATATGTATTCCATATATGTTCATATATGATTCATATATGATTCATATACGCTCTTATATAACCATATATGAATTATTTTTTCCCGGGGTACTTTATTCCGTGGGAACTCCTACACGCGTGTTCGTAGCACCATTTGTGTGTTATTGAATATTCATCGAACTCTCTAAATCCGGAAGAGTGAAAAATTACTCGTTTCACTCCACTAAGTCTCAGAAGTGAGCCAGTCCGCTTCGAGTGGGATTTTCACTCGTTTTGAGTGGACTCCCACTCTTTTAGACTGAAAAACTCACTCTAGAATTGGAGTGGCTGTGAGTTTATAACCTCAAAACTTAGATTATCACTCCGAGAGAGTGAAAATTTCACTCGACATTTCGACAGGCTCACTTTTGGCTGGCTACAGAGTGAAATACCACTCTAACAATTTTAGAGAGAACGATGAGATATTTTGACAAATTTAACTCACTACTTGTTCTCGGGGATCATTGATGATGCTGAGTACCAAATTTCAAATCTCTTAAATCAATTCTCGGTGAGCTCAGTAGTCTTGAAGGAACAAATGGTATAAAAAAATAGATCAAAAATCTGCACCAGGGATTCTGTTTGTACTGGTCTATAGTTCAAATTTCCGTTGGAATTAAAATCCCATATCGAGCTTCTTAAAAAATATGTTCGATTGAAGAATTCTATTTTTTAAGATAAATTTGAATTGAAATGTATGTATATATCAATATCAAGAGACGCGAGAACGTCTCGACGCCAAGAACATGAAAGAAATTTTGTTGAAAAAGATGAAAAGGAAAAAAGCAGATGTCGTGCACTACCATGTATCTATATACACGTAAACCGGGTTTTTACCGACCGAGGAGAACTTCAATGCACAATAACTTACCACACATTGTTTTTCCGCGAAAAATGATCAAACTTTCATTATATCATTCGAATATGTACTTTCGATTGAACACACTACGAACTTGATCAATTCATGTGATTCCGAAATATGAACGTTCTCAAATTTTAATGCGATCACAAGGTTACGATTCTTGTTCATCATCATCATCATCGTCATTAATTCCTTCTATCACCATAGTTTTTGGCTATCGTAGGGATGCGTTCCAATACTCGCTCTCCTCTATCTGAATTATCCAATGGTACGGATAGATGTACTCGCCTCTTCCTTTTCACCAACGTCCACTAGCGTTCATTTTATATATATATCGAGTATATACATTGTAAATACGTAAACGAATACTACTGTGGGCCAAAAATTCCGCGCGAAAACCCATTCGTCGGAATATTTTTTTTCTAGGTTGGTATGACTGTAAGTGACATCTGTGCCAAATGTTACATCGAAATAATCATTAGTGTTTAGTATACGCTCGTCTTTCTGAAGTACAAAAAGTGCATTTGGCGATTTTTACAATGAGTGAAATTATTCAACAAAGAACCCACACAGCACGCAGTTCTTGAAGATATCTACAAGGATACTCAATTGAGAGATCTTCAAGAATGTTCTTGAAGAGTTCTTGAAGATATCTTTCAGAAGTGTTGGAAAGACATCTTGTGAAAGATTTCTAAAAGACATCTCCAAGACGACCATGCGAGATATTTTAAAGATATCTTTGAGAAGCGTTTGAAAGATATTTTCCTAGAAGACTTTAACAAAATATGTTTAAGAAGATAGATTGTCAGCAGGTTTAGTTTATAAATACCTGATCATATGAATGGACATGAATAACACTCGGAATGTGCCTTTAATTATAATCGAATTACACATGTGATAAATTCGGTCACAAATCGAAAACTTGAAAAATCTATAAACATGCCAAGAGATTTTAAATTGTGCGAAAATTACGATTTTGTAACCTTTTAATACCCGCACTGGAATTAACGAACCTTCAAGACAAATATTTTACAAATTACTGAACTTTTTACGCTCAATTTTATGTACAGCCTTCAAGTAAATTCACAAAAATTCTCATTCATACTCATTAATAAGTTATTCTTCAATAACGTTGCGATAGAAATAATTTAGGAAGAATCTGTGGTATCCACGACCAACTTATCTGATATTTGTTTATATAATAACAGTTTTTTCAAAAGATCACTTCTACTCTGAAAATGTACACCACTGACACGATTCCACTGTGTTATATTGACAATCATAAGCATCAAAACCGAACTGTCTGTATAGCTCAGGTCACTCAAGCGTAAGTACATCGTAAGATGCGCGGGTTCGATTCCCGCAACCTCAAGGATTGAGATAAAGTCAACTTCAGAGGAGTGCGAGAGCGACAAAGACAAATATGGGGGGGGGGGGGAGGAGAAGGAAAAAGAAGAGGTGTTAGAATTTTTTTTCGTGAATAAATTCAAGCTTCTTCCAAGACATTTTTATGAATTTTGCAAGACATCTTTAAGAAATCTTGAAGAACTCCTTTAGATTTCTTAATTTCTTCTTAAAGATGTCTTGGAAAAGTCTCCGAGACATGTTTTAGGAATCTATTCATGTTGCATAAGACATCTTTTCGAATACGAGAAGATATCTTTTAGAAAATTCTTTAAGACTTCTTGTACTTTTGGAAGATATCTTTTAGAATTCTGTAAGATATCTTCGTGTCTGTTTGGGAAGTTCCATTAAATTTTGTGTGCGGAATTAAATTTCTGGTGCCGAAACGTTCAGAATGTTGCAAAAGGCCTTCGGTGATAATTGTTTGTCGCGAGGAAGTGTTTTTGATTGGTACAAATTATTCGAAGAGGGTCGAGAACGAGTTGACGACGAATCACGTCCAGGACGACCATCAACATCAACTGATGATCAACACGTCAATAAAATCCAGAAATTGGTGCTTGAGAATCGACAATTACCAGTCAGAGACCTTACTGGCATCGTTGGAATATCGGAAGGATCAGTAAAAACCATTTTGAAAGATCATTTGGGCCTAAAAAGAGTGAAAGCACGATTGGTTTCAAAATCAGTCACTTCGTGAGTTTTTCGCCAAATTTTCGACCAATATCGTGCCGCGACCACCGTATTCGCCTGATTTAGCTGCGTGTGACTTCTGGCGATTCAGCAAACTCAAACGACCGCTCCGGGGAGACCGTTTTGAGTGAATTGAAGACATTGAACATGAATCGCCACGCACATTGAAGACTATTCCGGAAATTGACTCCAACAACGGTTTCGAGGATTGGAAAAAACGTTGGCATAAGTGTATTCCCGGATAGCATCGGGAGTTTTTCTGAACGTCCATAAAACGTACTTGCTCTCACAGAAAACGTCCAAATCAAATCCCAGGACGTTCTAAAAACGTCGCATGTACGTCCCAGGGACATATAAATGTTCTGTGATGTTCAATTTATGTCCCCCATGCGACGTTCTGGGGACGTGTTCAATGAAGATGTCAATGACGTTCTGCGATACTACGCGTATGTTTGTATAGGTTAGTTTTCATGAAAGTACGTTTGGGAAACGTAACGAGAACGTCCCGTGGTAGATGAAAAAGACGTACTGGGAACGTATTCAGGTCATAGACTTCTATATAATAACTAGACTGCTAACCAGAAAAATATCGATGAGGCCGAATTCAACCAGGAGTGGGGATGACCACCATTTGTCAATCGGTACAAATTAGTAGAACGAAACTATAGTGAAATTGGAAATAATAATAATGCTGCCGGTGAAAGAATATTTGTTTTATTTCTTCTTTTTATTCACAATGTATGAAATAAATATAAAAAAATATGTGAAAAAACTTGGTTGACAAAAGTTTCCAACAATTCAATTATCGATCGGGTTATATTATGAAGTAAATCAGTCAACTTCAAACGCAATATACTCTGTGATGAAATATTCTGAAGTCGACAAATATCGCCTGATATATTGATAAATGATATTCTGAAAATGACTCAAATTAATCAAAACTTTAATGACAATAAATTTCCATAACCCGAACAAAACAATAAATAAAATATGAAACCAGAAAATTAAGGGATCGACAGTTCCCAATCAAGTACATGAATGTAAGAGAATAAAAGTTCTACGCTGTGAAAATGATAATTGTAAATTATCCACTGAAATTTGGGAAACCACAGTTGTCTTTGTTAAAGTACTGCGGCCAGCGTAGAGGAAGTACATTCTCTATTTTAAAAGTCCTGTGTAGGACTTCTACAGTAGAAAATGTATTTTCCCTACGCCGAGCACAGTACTTTCACGAAAAAACTGTGATTTCCCAAATTTCAGTGGGTGATTTATAATACATATTTTTCACAATGTAGTTTTTCACTCTATATGCTTTTGTTTTACAGTATGTCTATTCATGATTTAACAATGTGAGTTTTGTAAATTTATGTCTTTGGCGTAGAGGAATCAAAATTTCTTGTGTATAGAATTGAGCATACAAATGTGACCGGAGATTCAAAAACTTATGTGCTACAGAGCCTATTAATTTAAATTTGTGAGATTCTTGGAGATGAGATACTGAACAATCCAAATTTGGAAATACATCATTATCTAAAGCAAAATGATTTTTCACACGCATTAAAATTATTCTATCGACATGTTTGATACTGAATCTCTACAGAGACTTGGTTTGTATCAAAATTTCCTTTTCTGTGAAAAAGACTATGTTCAAAACAGATTGGGATGGGATAATTAAACCTCCATTATTCACTGAATCAGTGAAGTCTGAAGAAAGTGATTTGTGACGACAATATGTATGATCATTCCTTTGTCAAATAAGAGAATTTGCACACGAAATGCAATCATGAAGTTTTAATATAGCACGAACGATATAGCCGGATATATAATGCAGAATATACGTTTTCAATTCAGTTTTTATTGTTGGGATTTCAAGTTGTCTTCTTGTTGTCAATTCAGTACACGGTTCTATCGTTTCATGCAATTCATTTTTTGCGTGCTTGGGCCACTGAATAGGAAAAATAGACCCTATAGGATCGCTGTTCAAGGCAATACAGTTGGCAGATGGGAGAGCTGAAATAGAGTGCTTTGATAAAATTTGCTGCATCGCATGAGAAAATTGAATAACGTCAGGATTGTTATTGAGTCCATGTCTTGATCTAATTTTTGAAAAAAAAATTTCCAAATAACCTTGCGATAAATTATACGTCAACAAATATTTATATTGTTCTTGCTGCAATATTCCGTCTGCTACAGCTAGAATAGATTTCACGGCTGACATGAATCCAATAATAAAAGTTTTCCTTCTAGATTTATGAAGGAATTCCCCATCTTTGGTTTTCAGAGAAAACATATACCGCATTATTTCATGCATCTTCTTTTTTGATGTAGATATATTATTGATTGTTAAGGGTTTTTTGTAACCTTTGCCGATAGGATTATTCGTATTCATGAAATCAAATAATAGATCAATATTTCTTATGAACTGTACAGTCGCTTCACATCCTTTAAATTGTTCAAGTCCTTGAGTTTCCAAAAATTCAAGTGCACTAGCAACAGAAGAGCTCAAGGTTTGAGCTGCATACTTCACTTTCATTTTGTTCTGGTGCCAGTTGATACACGAGGAATTCAATTTGTTTTTGAATTTGAAAGTTAATTCCGTTTGCAGCTGATGAAGCGATACTATATAATCCCATTTGATCATGCCTTTATCTGATTCCAATTCTTTATAATCAGCTAGAGTATTGCGGGCCAATTTCAACATGTGAGCAGGATCCAACATCACATTTATTTGATAATTCCTAGTTGGATGAAGAAAATGGGCTCGCATTTCTGAATTTGCATTGGCTCTCAGATCACATCCCAATATGTTCAGCGTAGTGATATTAGTGGAAGTACCATCGCAAGTGAGGTTCCAAATTCTAATCCCAGAATCCGCTAACAAATTTAACGCGTGAGTCAGTAACTGCGTTTGAACTGCAGCATTAATCTTATCAATAAAAAATATCCTACTGGCCATTTCCACTTGCCTTTAAGATTAACAATCATCAAAACTAAGGCCTCTGTGGCCATGGTTTCTTTGCCTTCAATTGATACATTTTCTCCATAATCGCATTGGCCTTTGTATTTATGAGAATGTGGATCCCATATCAACTGTTTCCTGATAGACATACTATCAAAAGTTAAATTACAATCTTTCTCTTCTGTTGTTAAAGAAGAAAGCATCTCAAAAACTTGTGTTTGAAATCCAGGCTCAGCATTTATAGATTGGATCCATTGTCTTAGAGAAGAGGGATGAGGAAGATTAAGAACAGATCTGAAAAAAACCATAAAGTATAAGTGTCATATGAATTTGATACTAGTCACTTCTTTCAATTTTAATAACTATATATGTTTTCAGATCTTGTTTATGTATCGTACCTTCAGAAGGAATAGTTTTGTTTTGAATGCATCGAATTACTTTCATTTCAGTTTTAATGATTTGAAAACGCTTTCTTTATATTCTTTGGTGATTTTGATATAATTTGATAAATGTCTTCGACAGTTTCCAACAAATGCTACGAGCAAGCGGTAGCATTTCCTGGAAGCATCCTTCAAACATGTACATCACTTCTTGAGAATCAACGTCAAAACATTCCAAACATTGAAAAAGCAATAAAATTATGAATAAGCGTGAAACTCTACTGTGGGTATTTTCGACAGTACCTGCACTATGCATCTAGTACTTCAAAATTCTCATTCGAGTTGTTATTCAAAGGATGCATAAATGCAATAACACTTGTAAAATGTAGACATTCGAATGTAGTAATTTACACGTGCGGACACAAATACAAATTAAAATTATGAATGTGGATATGCATGATAATGAATGAACATCGTATAAAATTTTCAGAACTGCTTGAAAAATTTAGTTTCAAAAACGATGGTAAGAAAGTTTCTGTATGATTAAACTGTGTTTTTCTATAGTTCGATACAACATTCCTTCGTTTTGAAAAATATTTCACGCCCCAATTACAAGCGTGCGATTGTTGCATGCGACACCATACAATGAGAGGAGAGTTTGTTTGTATCAAACAAGGCTTATTAATTATGAACAAAGCATCTGTGGCTCAAATAAGATGTCCTATTAGTTAACAAAGTTTATTTGATTTCAATGAATTTGGAATACTCTTTTCTCACAGTAACAGGCAATAAGAAGCACCTCGGACTTCCTTCCCCTCTTCTGTGGAGAATTTTGAATCAGAATCGCACGCATGTAATTAACGCCTCACTCAGAGAAAGAGGAAAAATAATTCTTCAATGATTAGGAGTGGAGGAACTGTCGCAAGCAAAAAAAACTTTGTATGAATAGAAAGGCGTACTTTGCGGAGGAAAGGATGCATTTTATTGATAAGCTTTTTTCATAGCTTTAGCCCCTCGAACTCTATACACACGGGAATGAATACTCCCTAAACATTTCATAGTTCAGTCTGATCAACCACATACTACTGCACTCTTGCATTTCCTCCTTTTTTGGGAACACACAATTTGATATTTCTTTCTCTACCGTTCGCGTATCTTTATCTGTTCAACATACAATCTCAAACTATCACTAGGATGTGCCAGTATGTATAGAGTTCAATGCTTTAGCCTGGAATTTTTTATAGCCCAAAAAGCTGAAAAGTATTTTTCCACGCAAATATGAACTCGTATCTGAATCAGAATTCATAACATGTTCACGAAAGTATCAATCGGAAAACATATAGTGAGTAATACCAATACTAGTGGAGAATAGATGAATGAAGTGAAGAAATTGTGTCAAAAAATCACAGATGTATTCAAATTCAGAAAAAGTTCAATCTTTTGAATCCTATACGTGTAAGGTTAGATACATCCTTGTTTGTAAATGTACCAAATCTTTTCAAAATATCTGAAAAATGCAGTTGCATCTGTAATTTTTTCAAGTCATGCAAAAACACCATGCAAACCTGCAGTAGTTATAAGCTTTAGGTGAATGGTGGTGCAAGGTTAATGCGAATTCTTTGATTTTCCTTCCATAACGTTTTCCGCGAGCTGTTTTGTTTTTGTTCATCACCTCGTTTTGGAACAGGTGAAGGGGGAGGTCTTCAAATTCATTCTTTGGTAATGACATAGGATCGTTTTCAAGCAATCCTTTTTTTTTTTAATCATTGAAGAGATTTGTCATTGTATCAATTTTTTTTTGTTTTCGTCGAAGTTTCTGCTGAAGATTTTTCAGTTGTCTCTTCATCTTTTTTCTTCTAGGAGTAACAGTTACAGCCTTTTTATCCAACGATTCCCCATCACTACTATCTTTGTGTTTCCTTTTGTTCTGAGGTGAATCTTCTAATGGAAATATCATAAAACTAGTTGCTTCAGGAGACTTATTTGGTTGGACAAAAGGATCCATCAGTTCTATATACAAAGTATGATATCATCATCATCATCATCATCATGAAGTAATCAGTCTCACGACTGGTTTGATGAAACCCTCCACCCCTGTCTATTATCCGCCAAACGTTTGATTTCTACATATCTACTACATCCTTTGTCTTGTACGATTTGCTTCATATAACTTGCTCTAGGTCTACCTTTACCAGTTTTACCATTCATTTTCCCTTCCAATATTGTTTTCAATAAACTCTCATGCCGTAATGTGTGTCCTATTAGATTGCTTCTCCTTTTCACGATGTGTTTCAAAAGATTTCTTTCTTCATTTATCTGCTCGAGTACTTCTTCATTTTTGACTTTGTCTATCCATTTTATTCTGAGAATCCTCCTATAACACCACATTTCAGAAGCTTCAAGTCTTCGTTGATCAGTTTTCCCCATCGTCCAAGTTTCGCAACCATATAATGCTGTGCTCCAAACGTAACTTTTCAAGAACTTCTTCCTCACTTCCAAGCTTATATTTTCTGAGCATAATAACTGTTTCTTTTGGTAAGAAGCCTGTTTCCCTTGTGCTATTCTTGCTCTTATATCTCTTTCGCTTTTGCCGTTCTGTGTAATTATGCTTCCTAGATATTTGAATTCTTTCACCTGTTCAATTGTCTCGGTATCTATTTTGATTTTCGTTCTTCTAGCTGTTTTCGCTGCTGTACACATCATGAATTTTGTTTTGTCTTTATTTATATTCATACAATAGTTTTCCAATAATATTGTTCTCATAGTGTTGAGAATATTTTCTAACTCAGTACTACTCGTGGCAAGTATAGCTATGTCATCCGCGAATCTCAACATACTTATATTTTCTCCCTGAATCTGTAATTTCGATTGAATTTCCTCCTCCACTTCGTTCATTGCTTCTTCTATATATAAATTGAAAATCAGTGGCGATAATGAGCATCCTTGTCTCACCCCTCTTCTTATTTGTGCTTCCCCTTCCTGACCATCTATGTTTATTATTGCACTTTGATTCTTATATAATTCGTATATTATTCTTCTATCTTTATAATTTATTCCCACCTTCTTCAGGATCGCAAACATCTTCTCCCAGTCCACATTATCGAAAGCCTTTTGTATATCTACAAAACCTATGTACATAGATTTCTTCAGCGCTATCCTTTCCTCTATTACTGCCCCAAGTGCTGAAATTGCTCCTCGCGTTCCCCTATTTCTTCTGAAACCAAATCGATCTTCTGCCAATCTACTCTCTATTTTATTTTCCATCCTCCTGTATATAATTTTGGTCAGTATTTTCGAAGCATGTGAAGTTAAACTGATCGTTCTGTAGTTCTCGCATCTGTCTGCCCCTTGTTTTTTCGGGATAGCGACAATTCTATTCTCTTGGAAATCTTCCGGTACTTCTCCTTTTTCGTACATATCTCTAATCAATTCAAACAGTGGGTCACGAGTTCCTTCACTGGAGGCTTTTATAAGGTCCGCACTTATGCCATCTATGCCTGGCGCTTCATTATTTTCCAATTCTTTCAGAGCCTTGTCGAATTCTGATCTCAATATCGAATCTCCCAATTCTCCCTCATCTACATCCTCCTCCTTCTCTAAAAGTGCTATATCATCGTTTCCTCTATACAAGTCTTCCAAATGATTGATCCACTGTTCTGTTTTCTCTTCCGTTCTTATTGATTGTCGTCCTAGAGAGTTCTCAATCTTATTGCTCCTAGATTTCATTTGTCCGAAAAATCTTATAATAATCCTATATGCTTCATCTATTTTTTCCAAATGCAATCTTATTTCTATTTCCTGAAATTTCTCTTCTAACCACTGTTCTTTTGCTTTCCTTGATTCTCTTATTATTTTATTTCTCAATGATTTGTATCGTTGCTGGCCTTCTTGGCTATCATTATTCTTGTATTTTCTTCTTTCATTTATGAATTCCAAAATTTCTCCCGTTATCCATGGGTTTTTAGGTTCTACTCCATTATTCTTCAAAATCTCATCCGCACCCTCTCATATTCCCCTCCATCTTTGTCCATCTCCTCTCTGTTCCCAAGTATTTCTCCTTTTTATCTCCCAATTTTTCATCCAACATTTTCTCGAATGCCTCATGTGTGTGTTTTTGCTTGAGGTTTTTCAAATTCCATCTTTTCTGCATTTTCCTTTTCTTCTTCAGAGATTTGAATTTCAGAGAGCATTTCATCACCAACATATTATGATCACTATCTATATCTGCACTGGGATAAGTTTTACAGTTTTTCACTTGGTTTCTAAATCTTTGTTTCACTAATATGTAATCAATTTGGTATCTTGCTGTATCTCCTAGCATTTTCCAAGTGTGAATTCTTCTTGGATGATTTTCGAATAAAGTGTCTGTGATAACCATCTTATGATTTTCACAAAATTCGACTCAACGCTGTCCTCTATCGTTCCTCCTCCCTAACGCAAAATCTCCTATTATGTTGTCCTCTTTTCCTTGTCCTACTACCGCATTCCAATCCCCCATCACTATCAAATTCTCTTCTCCCTTCACATATTCTATCACTCCTTCTATTTCTTCGTAGTATGATATGTACAAAATTAATCAATACGTCAATTGTTGAAAAAGAGTCTATCATAATACAAAAATCCACTTTCTTCTTAAGTAATACTCTGTCGTGCTGGGCCAAAATCACGTATGTCCTTCTCCCATGTTCAACGTATTAAGCATTTCATCTAGAATTGAACACGTTGAATGCTAAAAAAACCTTAATTTTGAAACGAGCCTTTTGAATACCCTTGACTGAATGAAGGATGTTTTGCATTCAAATACACGTGAAAAGCGTATTCGAATATAATTATGTCAAACAATAGAAACAAATTCTCATATATATAATTCTCAATACCTCGTATTTTTTGGATCAGCATGACAATGCTGTTGATCACTTTTATTTTCAAAAATCTGAATTTCAGAACCCCAGAATTCTGAATGTACTTCAGTTGTGTTGCACATCAATCTTACTGAATTGATTGTTTGTACCTGTTTGTACATATACATCTTTGGTTTGGAACGTTTCCGTATTTGTTGATTTGTCTTCAAAAGCATCATCCACTATGGTCGGGTTCCTTTCAATTTCGAAATCTGCACTGTGTGGTTCATTATATATTGGTTCTATAAAATGAAGTGAAAAAATATACTTAACATTGCAACATAAGTAAATTTTATACACCTCCAATGCTGTTACTCAAATTACTCATCATTTTTTTCTCAGTTGGAATTTGATTATTTTCTCTCTGATTTCTTAGCATCTAGGCAAACTCTAGGAGGCTTCCAAAGTAGCTGATCCAACTGATCCAGATCACTTCTCAACCAATTACGGAGATGTAAAAATGACCTGGAACAGTTAGATCAGCTACTTCGGAAGCCTTAGTCAGTCATATTGTCATGATACTTGACAATAAATTTGGAGATTTTCAAGTTCTGATGGAATATACTGCATAAATATGTCCTCACAACATATCTACATGTATCCCTAAGATAACACAAACCGCCTTGAACATCTATTGAAACGCTGTGCTTACAAAGGTCCATTAAATCTCACCAAATGTCCTTAAAATTGAACAAAGGTCTGGTAAAATTTCATTCAATCATTCGTCAATGACATTCAATCAACTTTATAAATTTATTCAACAACAGTCTCATTGGATTTTGCCAAACATCAATGAATTTTTTGATGGAATTGCATTAATATGTCGGATTCAATGAATTTCTTTAACCAGAGCGTATTTTCATGTTTAGATAAGGCCAATGGGCATGCACACAGTTTTTGTTGTTATCTTGAAAATTGAATCAGTACAGGAATGAAAATACGAAAATACATGCCATTTTTCAATGAATTATTTACCTGTCCATGAGCATGACGGTACGTCCCATATAGGTTCTTCAGGTTCTATTATACTTGTTGAATCGTCAATGTTCTCTTTCAGTATCATCCTTCCTCCACGTGATTGGAATGGGATTGTTCGAGCAGCTGTTGGTGCAAATATTGAGGGGATGGCATCATGTTTCAAACGCTTTACATATATACCAGGTCTATCTACATAATCGTCTTCTTTGAAATGTAAACTGCAAATAGAGCTGTATTCCGATGGATGCCAATTTTCTTTCCCAATTACGTTGATCCACGCTGCACATATTCTCTCATTTTTTATTGGAAATCTGTAGACCATTAACAATTTTTTGGTGCTATAGTCACTATTCCAATGTATAAGTGAGGTTATGAAAAAACATTCAAATACAACGCCATAATTCACTTCATACATATCTAACGCTTTATGGACTAATAATTTCTCATTATTATAAAAACTGATATTTTATATGAGAAATAATATTTTATATAAATTAATCATTGAATCTTACCGGAAAAAATGAATCTCACTTCCACTTTGGTAATAATTTTTGCAGTCGATTACAGCACATTTCAACCACATATCGATATTATTATAAATTTACATAGATATTTTTCAATGCGCTTGGTTACATTCTCCTGGATTCTTCACAAAATTTGAAATAACAACAAAAATTATGTCAATCGGCATCAAAATACATTTTCTTCAACACATCTCTAAAGAAACTCGTAGGTGTGTACCGATTGACAAATGGCGGTCACTAACACATGGTTACGCGTATATCGGTGTTTTGGCCTCACTTGGAGATGTCACAAACTATAGCATGTTAGCAGTCTAGTTATCATACAGAAGTCTGTGATTCAGGTGCATAAAAAATGAACGTTCTCTGAACGTATTTAAACCCCCTCCACGGAGACGAAGCGCGCAAAAGTGAGGTTATTATGTTTTCAAAACGTCCAAGGACATTCAATGCTGTCTGGATTGGGGCCAGGAGAATTCTTTGAGGAGGACGAAATAGATTTGGAAGAATAAATTGAGAATTTCAGAATTATGAACAAAGTTATACTATTTTTTGCCCACAGTAGTATAACCTGTCCATGAGGCGATTTGTTGATAGGTTATTATGATATTAAGAGAATGATTAAAAAATTATTGGATTGAAAATTACTACAGGTTATTCAGAACAACAATCGAACACACACAAATAACTTGGAATCATATATACTCTTATATCTTACTTGAGAAAATTCATGAATGAATGAATGAATAAATGATGAAGGGGTTATTTGTAAAAGAACAGAGAAAGTTTAAGAAAAGTATGAATAAATCTATTTGCTACATCCAGAAAATTGGAATATACACTTGAAATATGTTTACTATGTGACAGACACATTCTCAAACTCACGTTTGGTATGTCAATTCCACTGCTCAACATTAATTTTGTTTCAACCTCAGAAAACAGAGTATACGACTTTTGAAGTGAGTTGAGCAATACAAAGCAAATAGTTTTGAAACGTAATCAGTGTCCTTCTTATGTTATTTATGCTGGACTCAAATGATAATGTATTGAATAATGACCAATTTTGTTTCGATTCAGTGATTTGTATCAAGAAATACATGTGAAGCATGTCTTGTTCTGTTTATGATCATTCGTACTCTTATTATAGACTATCATGAATTGACCAGCCGTTGGAAACTGAAATTGAACGGTTTATAATATGAGTGTTATCGTGACTATCTGTGACCGTACCACTCGTATGACGGAGTTACTGAGTAAAAAACTGAAAAATTTGAAAAAATAAAAAATTTTGTATGTTTCTGTTATGATCAATTTCCTCAGAAAATTATTCTGAGGAGATTATTAGGGTTTATTTTTATGAAAAATTAACATTCAGAAAAAATAGTAAAATAGCAGCCCTCAAGAGTTTGTATAAATAGAGGCGTCAAGCCAGCGAGGGTTCACTGCCGTTTTAGCGCTCCAAAGGGGCGAATGTAATGCGCAGGCCCGAAGGCGGGAATAAAGCACCAATATAAATATATGTTGGTTTTCCTTTAATGACCCTTCACAGTCAGTTGAGAATCTGACAGTTGAAATCTCAAATTATTTTACTTTCGAGTAAAATATTTGTCAGTTGAGAATCTGACAGTTAAAATCTCAAATTATTTTACTTTCGAGTAAAATATTCGTCAGTCGAGAATCTGACAGTTAAAATCTCAGATTGTTTGATTTTTGAGTAAAATATTTGTCAGTTGAGAATCTGACAACTAAAATCTCAAAATATTTTACGGTAACGTAAAAGATCATCAGTTGGGAATCTGATTGGTAAAATCTCATTTCATAACTAACTTCAAGAATCAGTTAATTAAAATCACAATTTGATTACGATTCGAATGACAGAGTGTCAATTATGAATGTATCGGTTAAAGTGACATTTGGGTTTCATTTCTCAAATGAACGATGGTCATCCATGAATATAACTATTGGAATCGTATTCAAGTTTGAGATTTCAAACCGGACATTAGCTTTCATAAAATCAACTGTAAAAATTCTCTGAAAGTGGTCTAAGAAACGTTGAGTGATAAAATAATTAACGAAACTAGCACAACGCACTATTTTCTCAATTTTAAGGAAAATTGAGTGGCGACCGAAACGAATTTGCAAAGCAACGGATGATTCAAAATCCGTTGTTCGGTCACATATCAATCTATGAGAATATTTATAAGAAAAACTAATAAGAATATATTTGAACGTGTATATGAATTATCGATGAGAAAATTGATCATGCCGTCTAAAAGGGAATACCACACCTACTTAAACAGACATGAAAGACGACTTGTACAGGAGAGAACTATGATTGAACTTGAAATAGCTAAAAATTCAACAGAAGTGGGGAATGAATCCAAATGTGAAATGCATAGTGATGATAGTTCAATCAATATTGAAACAAATAATAAAAGTATTGAAATTGCGGAAAATCCTAATATGGTAGAATCTATCGTGTCAAATGATGATGTTGATGATTCTCATGATCCACTGACAGACGGAGACGACTTCATGAGCTCTGGAGAAATAGATGATTTTCATGACCCACTGACAGATAAAGACGACTCCATAAGCTCTGGAGAAGAAGACGATTATAATGATGATGAAATAGCGTTGGACGATGCGAATAAAATAAAAATTGACAAAGTAATAGAAAATGAGAATAAACCAGGGATATCATTTGAATTGAGGAAATGGGCTTTACAATTCAAAATTTGTCATAATGCTATCACTGTACTTCTCATGATACTTATCAAATATATACCTTTGTTGAGTTCGGTATTGCCAAAAGACCCTAGAACTTTATTAAAAACTTCACGTACTACTTGTCCAGACATCATTGCGTTAGCAGGAGATGAATACTGGCATTATGGGGTACGCAAGGCCTCAAATACACTCATACAAGAGTATATTGCAATGAAAAAGAGCATTGAGCATCTGAATTTGCTAATTAATATCGATGGTCTGCCTATCTCAAAATCGTCAAGCACATGTTTCTGGCCAATATTAATCTCTGACACTATTCTGAACCGAGTATTCATGGTTAGAGTCTTCTGTGGGGATAAAAAACTGGATAACGCGAATGATTTTTTGAAAATATTCGTTGAAGAACTAAATTCCCTAATCAGTGACGGATTTCAGTCAGAACAAAAGATTATAACAATCAATGTTGTGGCAATTATTTGCGATGTGCCAGCAAAGTCTTTCCTCCTGTATACAAAAGGGCACAATGGCTATTCTAGCTGTTCCAAATGCACAATAACTGGAAAATATATTAATACAGTCGGACTTGGTCAGTTGTTTTGAATGTGAGCGGATGCGTGTGAATAGCTTACGTGATTATTATAAGGATAATAAGGTATTTGAGCGAAAATATAGTTAAGATAACGGTTGAAAGGGTAGTATAAGAGGTGAAGAAAGTGAGGAAATGAAGGCGAGAAGTTTGGTTTGGGTGAGGAGTAGATTTCTGTAAAAAGAAAAGTCGAGATTTCATAGAGGTTATGGATGACAAGAAAAAAGATGGAGGGGAAAGGGATGCGAAGCCGGTCGGTAAAGTAGGTGTAGGTAGGGGAGGTAAGAAGACCGGTGTGACTGATGATAAGTAGAGGACCTTACAGATGGCGTCACCATCGGGTGAGAAAGTTTCTTTCAGCGATAAAGGGGAATTGAAACTAGATAACGAGGTGGTGGAGGATATTAAAAGGGAATTGAGGAAAGTTGAAGAGGAAAGGTATAAATGTGAGGCAGCTTTAGAAGTTTTAAAAAATAAAGAAAGAGAATGGGAAGGAAGAATGTTAGAATTTGAGGAAAAGATGAG
Organism: Gonatopus flavifemur; assembly: GCA_018340375.1. Lineage (NCBI taxonomy): Eukaryota > Metazoa > Arthropoda > Insecta > Hymenoptera > Dryinidae > Gonatopus > Gonatopus flavifemur. The sequence goes on along the minus strand of JAFFJZ010000027.1, from coordinate 3,114,610 downwards.
CAAATAAGAAAAAAGAATGGAGGAACAGAGAGATAGCTGGGGAAATAGGAGATCGGAAGAAGAAGAGGGGGATAGTATAGAAACAAAGAGTATAAGAAGCCATAGAAGTAACTGGAGTAGAGGTCAGGTTGGTAGGGAATCGGTATGGAGTGAGGGGGGTTTGAGCCAGATAGAAGCTGAAAAAGTGAAGAAGCTAGTCTTAGATAAGAAAAAAGAGGAAAGAAAGAATAATATAGCGATTAAATTCAACAGGAGAAGAAGTGGTATTGACAAAAGTTGGGTGGAAAACTTATGTAAAGAAAAGTTAGAGGTGGATGTCAAGGTATTGTCAATAAGAGAAAATGGAAATGTGGTGATAGCTAAGCTAGATAAATGGGAGGAAAAGTTATTAGTGATGAAAAATAAGCATAAACTAAAAGAGGAAAGTATATACATTCAAAATGATCTCACCTGGGAGGAAAGAAAAATTCAGGAGAAAACTATTAGATGGGTGAGGGAACAAAAAGGTAAAGGAGAAAATGTTAAGGCGGGATATAGGAAAGTTAACATTGAGGGGGTATGGAGGGCATGGACGGAAATAGAGAAAGCGGAGGGAGACGGAGCTCAGGGAGGAGAAGGAGAATTGGAGGAAGCAGCTGGAGGAGAGGAGATGGATGGAAAAAGAGATGAAGATAACAGCGAACAAAAGAAGAAGATGGGTTTTCAATAAAGCAGAAGTGTGAGAGAAAAAAGAGGTGAAGGGAAGTAAGAATAAGGAAGAAACCAAAGGTACGAGGAAGGAGGAAAAAAATAGTATGGTGAAGGATAAGTTTGGAAAGTTATGGAGAGGGGTGTTTTGGAATGTGGCGGGGATTAAAAATGAAGATAGAGATTTTTGGAAATATTTAGAAAACAAAGAATGTGATTTTATAAGCCTATCTGAAACTTGGATTGAGGAAAAGGATGGGGACAATATAACAGGACAGTTACCAGATAAATATGAATGGGATATCATACCTGCAAGGAGAGAGAAAACCAGAGGGAGAGCAAAAGGAGGCTTTTGAATAGGAAAGAGAAATTCAAGGAAAAAACGAAGAAAAGAGGAAAGTTCCAAAGAAAGCGAGGGAGGAGTGGTGAAATCACAGATGGAAATAGGAAAAGAAGTATGGAACATATGGTCAATTCATAACAGTGGAGACTTAAAAGAGAAGATTAATACATTAAAAGAGGAAATATAAGATTATGGTGCCGGAAAGGTATTAATTGGAGGTGATTTCAATATCAGAATTGGAGAATTAAATGAGATAGAAGAGGAAGTTGAAAAAGGGAATTATGTGACAAGGAAAAATAAGGATAAAACAATAAGTAATGAGGGAAGGTATTTTGTAGAGATAATAAAAGCGAAGGGGTGGTATATTTTAAATGGAAGAACGGAGGGGGATTGGGAAGGAGAATTTACATATATAGGAGCTAGAGGGAATTCGACAATAGATTACTGTATAATTAATGAGGAAGGTGTACATGATGTAGAGAGTCTGAGGGTGGGAAATAGAGTTGACTCCGATCATTTACCTGTCGAGATAGCGCTGTTTCAAGAAGAGGTAGGGGAGAGGGAGGAGGAAGAAGAATGCAGATTAGTGGAAGAGAGGAAAACTATATTTAGATGGGATAAAGAGTCAGTCGCAATGTATAAGGAAAGCACAGATAGGTACGAGAAAATAGAAGAAATTACAATTGAAGAAAAATGGAAAAAGTTGAAAATTATCATAAAAGACTCGACGATAGTTGAAGAAATAAGGATTAGGAAGAAGAAAATAGGCCATGAAGCATGGTGGGATAAGGATTGCACTAGGAAGAAGAGGAAAGTTAGAAGAAGATATATGGCATGGAGAAAGGGAAATGGAATGAAGAAGAGATTTATCGAAGAGAAAAAGGAAATGAAGGAATTGTTCAAAAGGAAACAAAAAGAGAAAATAGAGCAAGAGGAAAGAATATGGAGAAGCCTTGAACAAGAATCGGAAATATGGGCATATCTGAACAAAGGAAGAAGAAGGAGAGACATAGTTAAAAATAATATTTCAGACGAAAGGTGGGAAAAACATCTTATGAAATCATTGGGAGGAACTACAAACATAACGAAGACTTGAGAAGTAGATGGTATGGTACTAGAGGAAAACAGAGGGGAGAATAAGGAAGAAGATAGAGAAATCGAAGAGGAGGAAATAGATGCAGCAATTGCTGACTTGAAAAGGAAAAAAGCGAAAGGAGTTGATGATATCCCAGCGGAAGCATGGATTTACGGAGGAAGAAACGTGAGAAATAGGATAAAGGATATAATACAAGAGATTCGGAAAGCAGGGGAGATGCCAGAAGATTGGACACAGAGCGGAGTGGTTAAATTATATAAAAAAGGTGACAAGGAAGACACGAGGAATTATAGGGGAATCTCAATTTTATGTTCTGGATACAACATTATGGCAGAGATATTGAGAAGTAGATTGGAGCAAGAAATAATTGCGAAGAAGATTTTGCCTGAAAACCAAGCGGGTTTCCGGGCTGGGAGGTCTACCTTGGATAATATGTATGTTCTGAATCACGTTGTACAAAGAGATAAAGGCGAAGAGGAGGTATATGCACTATTCGTGGATATTAGAGCAGCTTTTGATAATGTGCATAGAACTAAACTATGGGAAAATATGAGGAAAGTGGGCATCAGTTCATACTTAATCGAAAGAATAGAAGGCCTTTACAAAGATACAAAGGTGAGGATAAGAACCAATAACGGAACTATCGAGGGTTTTTGGACTACGAAAGGAGTCAAGCAAGGTTGCTGCTTGAGTCCAATGTTGTTCAGCATTCATGTAGCAGATATTGAGGAGGTATTGAAGGAGAGAGGAATAGAAGGAGTAAGAATAGGAGATGGAAGATGCTGGTCCTTGGCTCACGCCGATGATATGGTGTTCTTGGCAAGAAATAGAGAGGCTATGGGTGACATGATCGACAGTATAAGGAAATATTTAAGAGGGAAGGAACTGAGTGCGAACGTGGAAAAAACCAAACTATTGATATTCAATAAAAAGTTGAGAAGTAAAGGAGTATGGAAGTGGGGGAAAGAGGAAATTGAGGAGGTAAAGAGTTTTAAATATTTAGGGTTCAATTTTAACAGGAAGGGTAACTATTCGGAACACATTGGAGAATTGAAAGGGAAGGGTAGAATAGCTGCAAATAAAACATGGGGGGTAGGTGAATGGATCTGTAAGAATGATTTCAATACAAGATGGAAGTTGTTCAACTATTTGGTAAGATCTGTTATGTCGTATGGGGTAGAGATATGGGGCTAGGAGGAAAAGAGATCTTTGGAAAATATTCAAATGGACTATATTAAGGGATTATTTAAACTGGATAGGAATACACCTACGTACATAATAACGAAGGAATTGGAGGTGGGGAAATTGAGAGTGGACTGGGGTTTAAGAGCACTCGAATATGAAATTAAAATAGAAAGTATGGATGAGGAAAGGTTGGTGAAAAAGTGCTGGGAAGAAAAGAAGAAGAGTGGGTTTAATGACAGGTACAGCATGGAAAGAGAAAAATTCTATCAAAGGAATGGGATTGGTATCTTGGAGGTGCAGAGGAGAGAAGAACAAGGAAGAGAAAAAGACATGATAGTGGGAATTAGACAAAGAGAAAAAGATATTAGGAAACAAGAAGAGGAAAGTAAAATAAATGTTGCCACATATAACAGAGGATTAGCTCACCTTTTTAGAAATTGGATATTTGTATGTTAGGTAATTGCATTTTCATCAAATCTATCTGAATTATTTTTTCACAATAAAAATTGATTCAATAATTAATAATCATGATGATCCAAATGATGCTTATGTTCTTACGATGCAAAAATACACAATACATCGTTGTAATCAATGTGTTAGGAATTGATATTGAAAACGTTTTTATGGATTAAAAGTCAACATTCATCCATTTCAGAGTTACTGAACCGGCTTATGAAAAAAAGTAATCTCATACTATTCGAAATTAGGGAGGTAAAAGAGAAATTACAAACATTAGGAACGGCAATGGGAAAAAATGATGATCAGAATTTACAAAGAACTGTGAGGCCAGTACCCGATCCATACAAAATGCCTATTTCTTCTGATGAATCATTGGAAGAATTTGACAAGTTGTTGGAAAATGAAGAATTCTTCATCGCAAATGTATAAAACTATTATACATGCTCCTTGAAATGGGAAAATGTCCTTAATATGAGTTTATCTATCTTTGTGTTCTTTTTTAGGAAAGCAGTCTGTCAAGATTTGGAGGAAAAGATTTAGAAGATATAACAAAGACCATTTTGAAAAAATTATTGACGAATGAAGTTGCTCAACACTATAGCATGAAAGGGATGAAAAAGAAGAAGAGCTTTGAAGACTCATCAAACATAGTGAAACTGATTTTTTGCAAGTATATTAGGGTATACATTACCTAACGACACACAGTGGGGCCAAATGCCAAAAAGCTGGCCAAAACCCCGAAAATGAAGTTTGTAGTTGGGGATATTTGACCCTTGGGATAAGTAAGGTGATGTCCCAAGTATTGAAATTCTGATATAAGAAGATCTGATCCCCTCCCCCTGCCCTTGTGTACCAGTTGCAAAATACCCTCCTTGAAGTATAATCCGCGTGATTGAAAGACAGTGAAATAACGAGCATGTTCAAAAAGACGCTGTGTCTCGAAAAATGAACCGATTTAACTTTTTCAGATTGGAGTCTATTACTGAAACTATGTAGAATACACTAAGAATTAAGAGAATATCAATTTGATGAGTGGAAAATACTGACAGTGCAATGATTGGATGTAATTTCTATATCTATAAATGAGAAAATGTGTTTGGTTTTTGAAGGAATAGTAGAGAATTACGCAAAATTACGTCGTTCAACTTATTGCAGGTGGTAGATGGGACTCTTACCTAAACATCAGAAAAAAAACGACTGCCCATGTCTGCCCCTAAGCAATTCCGCCATGTTTTTGTGCAGGAAATCACAAAAAATTAGACGGAGTGATGAGGAGTCCTTAGATCCGTCTGAAACTTGATATGCAGGAGTTTATGGGGTCGCTGATTATGAATCCGTTGTCTTCATTTCGGAATTCAAAATGGCGGATCCAATACGGCGGACGACAATTGAAAGAAATCATCGGATTTTCTTCAAATTCGTTACCCAGGGGTTTCTGAGGTCGCTGATTACGAATCCGTTGTTTGAATTTCAAAATTCAAAATGGCGGATCCAATATGGCGGATGAAAATTGAAAAAATCATCGGATTGCCTTCAAACTCGGTACCCTGAGGTTTTTAAGGTCGCTGATTCCGAATCCGGTGTCTGAATTCCGGAATTCAGAATGGCGGATCCAGTTTGGCAGAAAAAAATTGAAAAAATCATCAGATTTTCTTCCCACTCGGTATCCAGGGTTTTGTGGGGTCATTGATTACGAATCAGTTGTCAAATTCCAAGAATCAAAGATAGCGTATCTAATATGGTGGACACAAAACTCAGAATTCAGTAGATTCGCTTTGAATTTTATCTCAACGTTAGTATGTGTTTTATTTCCAGTGTACATTTGCTGCACGAGGAAAACTGTATGAGACTGATTACCATTCGTTTTTCTTCTCATCGCGGGCTTAGGGTACACAAAAGCCAGAAATCATTGATATTTAGGAAGATGATGGACCATTGAGAGAGAAACAGTATTGCTGGAGAATATTCGTAGTGAATTTACTATGAGTTGATGAATTCACTATGGGAAATGACAATAAAACTACCAACATTTAGTATTATTACTACGAATTTTTGGTAACTTCACTGCTAACATTCTTCAGCGATGCTCTTTTTCCCTAAAGTAACCGTCATTTTTCTGAATGTTTATAAATGTCATTCGAGTATTGATATCTCTTTTCTTTTCGTGAACTGAATCATGACTCGCGATTTGGTGATCGTTCTTATGTTAACCTATCGTTTCCATGGCAACGTAAAAAGTTGGTTGTAATCGGTCTGATTTCAAATGGTGCTTATCACAATTGTGCAATAGCTGTCACCGAATTCTCACTCTTGCTAGTAATCGTTACCGTAAACTTTTTTCCGCGTGCAAGTTTGGAGCTTGGTGAATATTTTTCGTTTTTTAAAATCATTCAATGTTAACATACAATTCCAAATGAGATGGATTCCGCTGCCATAGGTGAGTGTTTCAACAACCTATATTTCCTTAGTAGTTTAATTTGAACAGTTGACTGCAAAAAAAATTAGCTTAAGAGGGTTGAATCCAACCCAAGAAAATTTGGAAAATTTTTAGAAACACATGGGGTTTCTGTAGCGAATTTTATCGAATTCTACAACGTTTGTAGATTTCAAAGATGATTCAATATCTATGACTCGGAGAGAGATGTACAATATTTTAAGGAGCAGTCCTCTACCTACGTTGGATGAAAAGTTCACTTTCCTTCAAGGAAAAATCATCGAGATAACGTGTTGTCCGGATAACAAAACTACAGAGATCTCTAACCTTTTATCTACTTTTAAATGTGTATTTAAAAAGAGATGGGAATCTTCTCAAAGGACCGAAGAACGATTTCTTAAAAATAATGAAGAATGGTTGAAACAAGAGGTAGTGTTTTGTACTTTCAGGAATCCCCATTCTGTAACTGTTCACACGCCAGTGGGGAGACCTCTTGTTGAATTCAACGAATGTTCAGAAAGAACGAAACGTAGGAAAACGGAGAATATCAGAGTAAATACTTCTATCTCAGAGCTGTCTTACGCCACACAAATGTGTTTGAGAGCGTCTGGACAGATCGAAGCCGCAAAAATTGTAAAGGATGTTACATCTTCTGATCCTGAGCTTGCCAAAATGTATATACAAGGTTATCAAACTTTCAAGCGAAATGAGCCAAAGATGTTGAATGATGAAGATGCTCTAGCTCTCCTAGTAGATGCCGAGCTCTCAAAACATCAGTACTGCTTATTGCGTGAAGCTGATCGGGAGAAATTTCCACCTTATAAAAAAATTCAACTGGCCGAACGCATGTGTTTCCCTGACAAGGAATTTATTCAAATAACAGAAACCTGCGCTGTTGTGCAACTACAAGCACTTCTTGATCACACAGCTACACGTATTTTAAAGCTACAGAATTCGGTTTTGTCAACTTTATCTGATGAAGAGTTACAAAACCTGGTACTTATTTCCAAATGGGGGTTTGATGGGAGCTCTGGCCACTCCTCATACAAACAAGCATAACAAAGTTCGGAAGCTAGTGATTCCGCTGTGTTCATTACTTCACTTGTGCCTCTCCGCCTACACTGCAATTCAAAAATAATTTGGCAGAATCCAAGGCCATCATCAACCAGATTTTGTAGGCCAATCAAAATAGAGTTTGTGAAAGAATCAACTGAAGTTTCGGTTGCAGAGAAGCTATGGGTTGATAATGAAATAGAAAATCTGAGGGCTACTTCTTTCAGAACTGATGAAAAACATGTTTCAGTGAAACATGAGATGATTTTTTCTATGGTGGACGGGAAGGTATGCAATGCCATAACTGAGACAACCTATACTCAGAAGTGCTATATATGTGGTGCCACATCTAAGGAATTCAACAAAATTGATGATATAGTATCCAGGCCGGTCAAAACCGAAAACCTCCAGTTTGGTTTGTCTTGTCTACACGGCTGGATACGATTTTTTGAGGGCCTCCTGCATTTGTCTTATAAGCTACCTATTCAGAAGTGGCAAGCACGAAAACAAGATAAAGCTTTGGTGGAAGAACGAAAAAAGGTTGTACAGAAAAGTTTTAAAGAAAAATGTGGCCTCATTGTCGATGTTCCTAAGCCAGGGTTTGGGAACTCAAATGATGGGAATACCGCTAGGCGATTTTTCGCACAACCCGAAGTTTCTGCCGAAATCACAGGGGTGGATGTCAACCTAATACAACGACTTCATGTGGTATTAGCTACCGTTTCAAGTGGCCATGAAATAGACGTTGAAAAGTTTCGGAGTTACGCTCTAGACACGGCACGCTACTACGCGACAAAATATCCGTGGTACCCAATGTCACCTACGATGCACAAGTTTTTGATCCACGGACCTGAAATCATTGCATCTGCTCTTCTACCTATAGGCCAATTGACTGAGGAAGCACAAGAGGCTCGTAACAAAGATTTTAAAAGGTGAAAATGATGTATATCACTTAATAATAGTCTATATTTGTCACAGTGGACTCGACACTTTGAAGGGAAAAATTTGACTTCTCAAGTACTGCAATCAGTTTGATACATTGCACAATACGTTTTTGACTACTAGGCAAACTATATATTTATGGTAACCACGAGAATATATGTTCGCGAAGATTGTTTTGTTCTGGTAAGGAATTCGGGGAATTATGAATATTCATATACTTTTTTTTATCAATAAGCCACATTGTTCATCCTCTGGAAACATAAATTCATAGACTAGAGAACAATTTTGAGAATCAAGTGAACTTATGAATTAGAGGATTTATTCAAAACTTTATACTGATGACCCCAAAGTCCAGCTGCTTTTTGTTTTTCCTTGATTTTGCTTGTCATGTTGAGATCAAAAGCTTCAACGGTGTCGATGAATACATAATTATATTCAAATATCCTCACAACATTCATTTCCAAAGGTACCAAGAGCATCACTCCAGGAAATGCAGTAGAGAAAAAACGAATGAAGACATTTTTAAATGGTTCCTTTTGAGTTCTGATCCAATGTTATCGAGTAAAAGACAGTTGCCCAAAAAAAAACTAAAGTTTCTCCCTAGAGACGTGTTAAGCCTGATCAAAACTCCGGATATACTCGATAAAGACAACGTAACTTTCCCATTATCTTCCTCTGAGAGTGAAGAAGAAGACTGATCTGAGTAAAAAAAGTGTGGCAAAAGTAAAAACCATTACGATTTCAGTTTTTTATATTATTGTATATATTGTGAATGTATGTATCTTTCGATTGAACACATTTGGTGTGTTAATATCATTCGATAATTATATCAATAATGATTCAATGTTGGAAATAATAATAATAATGATCATAATGGGAACAACAAAATGGGCCGTTTAGTTCTTGTTGAATATTAAGTTATGAATGAAGTTTTGATTTTTGGCATCCGCCATCCTGAATTTCGGAATTCTGACAATGGATTCGTGATCAGCGATCCCGGAAACCCCTGGGTACCGAGTTTGAAGGGAATCCGATGATTTTTACAATTTTCGTCCGCTATATTGGGTCCGTTATTTTGAATTTTGAATTTCAGACCGTGGATTCGTAATCAGCGACCACAGAAACCCCTGAGTACCGAGTTTGAAGAAAATGCGATGATTTTCTTAATTTTTGTCCATCATATTGGATCCGCCATTCTGAATTTCAAAGTTTTGACAACGGATTTGTAATTGGTGACCCCAAAAACTCCTGGATGCCGAGTTTGAAGAAAATCCGATTATCTTCTCGATTTTATTCCACCATATTGGATCCGCCATTTTGGATTTCGAAATGCAGACAACGGATTTGTAATCAGCGACCCCAAAAATCCCTGGGTACCCAATTTGAAAAGAATCCGATAATTTTTTCAATTTTCGTCCGCCATATTGGATTCGCCATTCTGAATTTGGGAACTCAGACAGCGGATTCGTAATCAGCGACCCCGAAAACCCCAGATCACCAAATTTGAAAAAAATCCAATGATTCCTTCCAATTTCCGTCCACCATATCGGATCCGCCATTTTGAATTCCGCAATGAGAACAACGGATCCGTAATCAGCGACCCCAAAAACCCCTGATCACCAAGTTTGAAGAAAATCCGATGGTTTCTTTCAATTTTCGTCCGCCATATTGGATCCGCCATTTTGAATTTTGAAATTCTGACAACGGATTCGTAATCAGTGACCCCATAAACTTCCCGAGTACGAAGTCGCAAGCGAATTTGAGAGCCCCTTATAATTTTGTCCAGCTTTTTGGCATTTGGCCCCACTGTGCGACATTCATCTTTTGATTTTACAGGGTGTCCAATGAGAAGTTGCTGAAACTAATCATCTCTTATTTCATAATGAAATAAGCTATTCGCGCAAATGAAATTGCATCTTATAGAGGATGAATTGCAATTCTCTTTGAGCATCCTCTCCTTCACAATAAGCATTTTTGTTTCGATTCTTTGAACATTTATGGAAATAGCCGAAAATCGATACTTGGATGCCCATGAGAAGTTGCCCAATATGAACTACATTCTACTGCATTGACTTCAACTAGAACATTTTACAAGATTCAGTAGGTTTCTTTGACAAAGGCTGTTATCGGATTCTTGAATATAAATGAAATTGATAGTATTGGTAGCTAACATCCAGATCTATGGTAGGTTTGCTTCATTTTGTTTCATCCTCATCCACCGGCGCTGCTATTCGAAGAATCTGATAATAGTATCGGATAGATCTGTGATATATTCACTGCACTCTTGCCTTCGCTTCACTCGACTAAGAGGCTACCGAATGGAATTGATAGTGACAGCTATCGTCTAACTAAATGGCTAGCGTACAAATTTATCATTCGTCTGCTTCATTTCGGCTTTGTCTCCATCCATCTGTGATCCTACTCCGAGAAACTGATGAGTCCAGTATGTCGTCAAGATCTGTATCATATTTGCTGTGCTTGTGCCCCTAGAGAAATCGTTTTGTCCAATTAATAGTTCTGATTTTAAATATTTGATATACCCCAATGTAACTGAAGTGCCTGGAGACCAACTTCAACCCTCAACGTTTTTCAAACTTCCTATATCTCATTGAGGTTGTGCCATGTCTCATTCTAAGAACTTTTCATACTGCGTTTGGGTTCTTGAATGATCCAACGTTCTGATTATATTTCATATTTGATGAATTTCACTCTCTGATTATAAGCGATGATTCAGTTGTTGATTCGCTACATAATCTTCGATCATCCATTTCATGCCATTCATTATCAATTGAATCCACTTTATAATCTGTAGTTCATCGATTCAATAAAAAATTGCCTATGAAATTATCCAAATGAAATGGATAGTGGTGGTAGACGACTTACAGATCCAATGGTGTATTTGCTTCGTTTTTGTCTTTCCTCATTGGTCTGATACTTTCTTGACCAAGAGTTCTTATCGGATTGCTTAAATAGTATCACAGGTGTGTGAGGAAATACGAAACAGTAGCAAATATACCATAGACCTGTACATCGTCTACCACCACTATCAATCTCATATAGGCGGTCTTGTGGAAATTTTGTATTGAATGGATGAATTACAGATTACAAAGTGGAATCAATTGGTAATGAATGGTATGAAATGGATGATTAAAGATTATGTAATGAATCAATAACTGAATCATCACTCATTAGAAAGTGCAGTTCATCAAAAAACCACAGCGCAATATACAAAGTTTGTAGAAAGTGAAGTTAATGACAAAACTTCAAAGACATGTAAATAGTTTGACCAACGGTAGAAGTTGAAGTTGGTCTCCAGTTACTTTAGTATATCAGAGCGATTTTTTCGAAGGCGAAAACACACTAGATATGCCACAGATTCTTACAAAATGCTGGGCTCATGAGTTCCTTGGAGTAGAATCATAGGTGGCTGGAGACGAAGCGGAAATAAAACAGACGTATCACAAATTTGTATGCTAGCTATCGTCACTATCAATCTCATTCAGTGGCCTCATACTCGAATGAGGAAAAGGCAAAAGCGCAGTGGATATATGACAGATCTATCCGATGCTGCTATCAGATTCTGTGCGTAGTGTTTCAGGGGGATGAGGAAGAAACAAAATGAAGCGAATATACCATAGATCTGTGAGTTTGCTATGCCCACTATCAATTTGCATTACAGATTACAAAGTGGATTCAATTAATAATGAATCCCTTGATTCTTCGAGAGGAATTACAGGTGGATGAAGGAATAACAGGCAAGATGCAGATATATCATACATCTTCATATCATGTACCAGCAGGATCAATATCAATAGATAGCGTCGTAAGAAAATGAAGAAAAGACAGGAGCGTAGTGGATATTCAACAAGTCATTGCATCGGGTATACTACTATCAGATTCTTTCAATAGAATCACTGGTAGATGAAGGAAAAGCAAGAAGGATGCAGATGTACCATACATCTGTATGTCACTTACCGTCATGATCATCAAGTAGCGTTGAAAGAAAATGAAGGAAGGACAGGAGCGCTGTGGATATAACACAAATTTTTGCATCAGATGCACTTGACTGACCAATGAACGCAGATTCTGACGAATGATTACGCAGACTGTTCAGGATGAACTCGACGACAATTGAGCAGATACAGATACATTTCATGGTTTCCATATTTTGCCCGATTTTATAGAAATCCTATCTGAGCCATAGTTTCTACAAAAAATCGAAGTGACAGAGATGCGTTCCAGGTTTCATTCAATGAAATTTCAAATGCCCACGTCTGCATTCCAGGTTCCACAAATTTTTTTTAAGAAATTTGGATTGAAAGTTTATTGAAATGATTGGAAGAATTCAATGGATGCAAAAGAAATTTCCAAAAAACAGTTGATTACTTGGACTTGATAGAAAGAACTCTTGTCAGCATCATCTCTCTGGAATCTGTCGATGTTGATTGGTGTTCGTCAGGGGTGGAAAGGTGTGAATACATTCTGACTTATGGGTAATTTCCACTTGAGTATTTCCATTTTTTCTTCGGAATGAATTATGTTGTAGGGATTGTTCATCACCAGTGGATCTAAGACATGGGCTAAAAAGTCGCAGGCCTAACACATACATGGCGCGAATTTTACTGCATTCACCTGTTTTTCAGTTAGTACTAATCTTCAAAAGACAGCTGTCAAAATTTCATGATATTCTATTCATTAGTTTGTGAGTTATTGTATTAAGAGTGACGCTACTTTTGTTATTTTTAAAACAATGGATCAAAAACAATTTCGTGTTTTGATTTTACACTGCTTCTTGATGGGAAGAAATACCGTTAAAGCGAAGCAATGGCTTGAAAAGTGTGATGGAGACTCCGCTCCATCAGGAACCACAATAAAACATCGGTTTGCTGACTTCAAACGTGGTCGTGGGAACACCAATGATGCAGAACGCAGTGGACGTCCAAATGAGGCGGTAACACCAGAAAACATTTGAAAAATCCACAAAATCGTTTTGAATGATCGAAAAGTGAAGTTGCGTGAGTTAGCTGACATCGTAAAAATATCAAAAGAACGTGTTGGCTTAATATTGCACGAGCATTCAACTATGAGAAAGCTCTGTTCAGGTGGGTGCCGCATTTGCTTACTGTTGACTAAAAACAAGAACGCGTTGATGCTTCTGAGTAGTGTTTGGCCATATTTAACGTAACAAGTCGGAATTTTTGCGTCGATATGTTACAATGGATGAGACATGGATCCATCACTTCACTCCGGAATCAAAAGGATCGTCATCCGAGTGGACAGCCAATGGTGAACCTCGTCCAAAGCACCCGAAAGCACAAAAATTGGCTGGAAAGGTTATGGCCTCGGTATTTTGGGAGGTGCGTGGTGTAATATTCATCGACTATCTTGAGAAGGGAAATACCATCAACAGTGTATATTATATCGCATTATTGGAGCGTTTGAAGACCGAAATTGCGAAGAAACGGCAAAGAAAAAAATTTTATTTCATCAAGACAATGCACCATGTCACAAGTCAATCAAAACAATGGCGAAACTACATGAATTGAACTTCTCATTGCTCCCACATCCACCATATTCACCAGATTTGGCTCCCAGCAACTACTGGCTGTTCACAGACCTAAAAAAAATGCTCGCCGGTGGGAAATTTCGCTCGAATGAAAAGGTTATTGCTGAAACTGAGGCCTATTTTGAGGCAAAAGATAAATCGTTCTACAAAAGTGGTATTGGAATGTTAGAGCGGCGCTGGAATGATTGCGTTGTTCTTGATGGAGATTACGTTGATGAATGAAGCTAATTTTGAACGAAAAAAACCGTGTTCCCTTTGTTAGGCCCGGGATTTTCCAGCCCATGTGTTATTGAAGGTTCAAACAACCAATATCTACCCATGTGGAATAAATGTCCAAAACTGTATACAATTGTACATAATTTGTATACAATTGAATACGATTTGTATACAATTTGTGTTCAATTGTATACATTTTTGGACATTTTTTCCACATGGGCAACTGTAGAATTGATAATTTTCATTACACTGAGAGCAGAGCGATTTGGAATTTGGTAAATAGTGATATACTTGTTCGATAAACCTAAATATTACTGAACTTTCAGCGATCTCTCATGAAATTTCAAGAAATATTATTGAAATTGTGCTTCACATTATTTAGCGTTCTTCAATCGTTGATCTATAATACAATATGAATGGTCAAACTCGCTATGTGTCACTCAATTCCCAGACATTCAGTAATTGAGTGACATATAGCGAGTTTGGCCATGAATATTGTATTGTATAATAACCATTGAAGAACACTAAATAATGTGAAGCAAAATTTCAGTGATATTTCTTAAAATTTGATAAAAGATCGCTGAAAGTTCAGTAATCTTCAGATATATCGATCAAATATATTACAATTCACCGAATCTCCAAATTGCTCTTGTCTCAGTGTGAATAAGAACAATACTCATCCTTAGTAAAAATGATTTATATAAGACCATATACCCTATAAACCTTACGTGGTCGTATACGTTGGGGTTTAAAATATGAACATATGTAATTCAGATTCAATCTACATTCAATGCATATACGGGCCGTATATGCATCAATTATGGATCACATGTGAATTATATGTGATCATATATGGAACTTCAATCCATATATGACCGTATATGGTTCATATATGGTCTCACATGAATCATTTTCACTAGGGATTCAAAAAAGTGTTCATGAACACAAATGCATTCTAACTTGCGCATCCTTGGTGTTCGTGAATTTTGATCTGTGTTGGGCATAATCTATTCGTCGAATAGAATCACGATTATATTCGTAACAATTTTTATAGATGTTCTCATGTCGCGATTATGATCCTAGTCACGTGTGCAATTATGAAAATATTCGTATTCGTGTTATGGTATCAGCAGTTCGTCTATCAGTGAATATAACTGCAAGCCAAATATGGGGATTTCCAATCGTGATATAGATTCAGTTTTTATGAGTAATTCAAGGAATTTTCCTGTGAATGTTGACTACCCGGGAAAAAAAATTCCATATATGGACCCATATATGGATTCATATATGAGCATATATGGATTTTGGCCTTATATGTTCATATACGGTCATATATGAAAGTGGGGAATCTATGAGCATTGATCTCACTTCTCTCTCCTTTGGTTTTTCATCACATTCTATGTAAAATTGTGATATTTGTTTGTCCATATATGGATGTATATGATAATGTATGATTGAATATGATCACATATGGCCATATACAGTCTCATTTATACATGATCATATATGGCCAAAATCCATATATGCTCATATATGATCTCATATATGTTTATATATGTTCATATGTATTTCATATATGTTCATATATGATTCATATACGCTCATATACGACCATATATGAGTTATTTTTTCCCGGGCAGAATTATTGTCCCCAAGTGATTTTGAAATGATTGGACATCGAAAGCAATTACTATCAGTTTATTACTATGATAAAATACGTGTATGATTGTTTTATCGAACGATACAGTGACGGAGTCATGTTCTCAATAAGCAGAACTCCAGACTCAACGTAGATACACTGTTCGAAATATTGAATTGGGAGAGATTGGACCCATTTGATTCCAGGAGAGGAACATCATAGAAGCCGCTGAGAAATGTCATTTCAATTGGACTGCGGTATGAATTCATTCACTCAATGTTAAAACTGAATGATCCAGAGATCATTTTTCATTTCAACATTCCAGAAATTCGTTGTATCCTTTGAAAGCTATTGAAACATTCTCTGATATTTTGGTTCCAGAAATCATTAAATGGATACTAGAGTTTTTTCCGGACCTCTCGTTCTAACGTACAGGTGTGTGTCTTCTTTAACCGACGTGCTTGGATGTTAACGCTGGTATCTTTCTTGAGATACCATTTTTCCACATGGGAAGGTGCAAAAGTTCTTACGCATCTACGCGGTTTCTTGGTTCCTACGTGAGCAAGAACTTCCCCATGTGGGAAAACTGTCCAAAACTGTATACAAATTGTATACAATTTTTGTATAATTGTATACATTTTCGGACATTGTTTCCACATGGGTCATGAGGTTTCCACAATCTAACCCGGTCAAGGCCACTTTTAAAATATGTAATGCCCTAGAATTTCTACTGAATATTTTTATTATAAGCAAGATAGTATGTTGAGCCATAGCGTTTGATCATCTTGAACGATCAACCCGAGTAGAAATTTGAATTTCGATTTGCCAAACGGGACTGGTGCAGATGTGTTGCATTTTCGTGCAGTACTGTTGCAGATGTAGTGCGGGCGCATGATGCCCGCAACAGTACTGCAAAAAAATGCAACACTTCTGCACCAGTCCCGTTTGGCGAACCCGAAATGAAGATTTTTACTCGGGAATCCAACGCCACGGATCAAAAGATACAAAATGTTCGAATACCCTCATAGAAACGTACATCACAAATTTATTCTCTTTCATTCATTGTTTACAATAATGGTCAACGTAGTGGGTCCAGGATACATCGTTATGCAATGGGCAAGAGTAAGAATAAACATGTAGATATACTCCATGAAAATGAAACTGAAATTTTAAGGCAGGATGAGAATACATATGTAAAAGTAGGTCGGGGCGAAGAGAGGAAGAGAGAGAGAGAGAGAGTAAGAGGAAGAACGAGAGAGAAGTGGTGGATGAATAATAAATTAATAGAAGAGTAGTACTGTGAAGAAAAAGAGTGATAAGTATGAATATTATTGTGTTTTTTAGAGAGAATCGAGAAGAGAATCTAATAAATCCAATTGATTTTCGTCCCAACCAACAGTGGCGATTAACAATCCCGTGAGATCGTCCTCGCTGAGGCTGACTTGTGTCGATTCCGGGACTTCCGGTAAACTGTCGGGTATCGGTGGGGAAACGCTACTTGGAGGAGTCTCGTATAAGGACGATGAATTATTATTGTTTCTGTTATTGTTGTTCGTTGAGGATAACATTTTTTGAGCCATACTGGATATAGTTGGCGTACTGGTTGCGAGAAACCTCTTAGATGTCCGGCTTCTTCTTGATACCGATGGACGTCGTCTAGATTGTTTCCCATCTTCCACTCGTTCCATATCCAGTTTCCAAAATCCTCCTTTACCCGGCTCATCCTTTGAACGGGGAAGCTTCACGAAACACTTATTCAGAGATAAGTTGTGACGAATAGAATTCTATAATTTGAATAATGGAATTGATTAGAGATTGTTGACAAATTTTTGAGAGAATCCAAAGTATGTATGTGAAAGTCTTGTATTTTCATATCATCGAGCATACAGTGTGAAAAGTTGTCAGTTGCCACAATCAAATATTCACTCAATTTTTTAGTGAAATACGACATCAAATATATTTTTATAGTTGTGGTAACCAAAAATATATTTTCAACATAATTGGGCAAACTAAATGTTCAACTGTATCCGTATAGTTACCACAACTATATGAATTTAATCAACCCTTCAAAGTTGTAGTCACAAAATTTGAGTATTTGAATGCACCATATTTGATTCTCACTTTCATTGAAGATAATAGTTGTCTATACTATATTTTTTTATTTGTAACTATAAAAAAAACTCTCTGCCCTTCTCTGAGAAATTCTCTGTGACTCATCGACCGTTATTCTCTTTTTATTTCGTCGAATTTGTTCCCGAAGTGACTCCAGCTAAAGCATCGACCGTCATTTTCCCTTGCACGGCGTTACCGCTGTGGAAAAAGAGTACTGAAAATCAGGGAATCGAGCTCTCACGCGTGACGAATCACTGTGATTAGAAGTGTGCGCGTTATCCGTTCAGCCATGGCATGACATGGGACTGTTGGAATCATTCTGCATATTTGGTATACTCAGGAAGATAAATTAGGCAACACCGTTTCCACATAGTCATTTTATTTTTGTTTATGGCACCTCTAACATCAGTCGAAGTGTATGATATTTTGCTACAACTTTTTTCTTAAAATACGGATCCACTAAACGAAGTGATGCAATACCTGGCCAGGAACAACATTCAACGAAAAATTTGAGTTGCCACAACTGAAATGATAGTTGTAACAAAAATTTGGACTTAGAATAACTAATACTTTTGCGAGGCACAAACAGTTTTCGTTCGATGCTGGATTTAATTAGGTCTTTCGTCATGACAACTGAATAGTTCTTTCAGTGTGATTGGAGGTATATAATAACATAGACCATGATAATTAAGATTAGTTGATTTGACTTATGAGTTCTGCACTGTAAAGAATGAGAAAGTGGACTTTTCCTTCATTCGTAGAGGATTCAACACCCAAAAAACAAAATAATTCCTCAAAGTAGTGAAAAAATCCCTCATTTTTTATGAAAGAACAATCCCTCCAAGATAAGGGTACGAAATCCACCAACAGTTTGAAAAAAAACTCTCCATATTTTTTACAGTGTGTTCTACAAACCCACCAATTTGCTTTGAAAGTTTTTCATTCCATCAACTGAAATTTTTATTTTCCTGTACTGTAATATACTAGTTGATATCACTAACGGTTGATAGTTACATATCTATAGTGTCATCAATTGAAACTAAATATTCTATTGTTGTCACAACTAATTGTTTTATGGGCTTGTGACTTTATTTATAGCCCCTTGGACAAGAAAAATTTGTTGAACCAACTATTATAAGACAACTAAAAAGGGCATAGCAGGATGAGCATGTGAAAATTGCCCCCAGCCCTATACGGTCGATATGGTCACAGTGAGTTGACATTGATGTTACATTGATTCTCCCAAAACCTCAACCCGTAAAAATGAGTTCAACGAGAGTTGTAAGGATTTAAAAAAAAACGAAAAATCCGATTTTCTCACAAACGGCTGGACCGATGTCAATGAGGAAAATATATGTTATATATTATATCGATAGGTTGAATATAAAAGCGAAACAAGGATATCCGTTGCGGAAGAATGCTCAAAAAAATTCCCGAAAACTGAAAACAAGTTTTTTTGTAGGTTGTGTTTAAGTCTTAATCACCATTTTTTCTCATGAAACACATGTCGTTCCCCTATAAAACATTCCTGAGTTCCAAAGCGACTGAGGGGGTAGAACGTTCTTGAAAAAAAATTAAAAAGCTGAAAAAACCGTTTTTCTCTAAAACGGCCCGATCAATTTTGATGGAAAAATATATGTTCTGTTGTTCGATAGCTTCAATCTAAAGCAGAAACATCAAGGATATCCATTGCGGAAAAATGCTAGAAAAAATTCCCGGAAAATCGAGAAAATTTTCTTTATAGGTTGTGTTTGAGTCTTGATCACCTTTTTTATTTGCAAAATACATGTTATCCCCCTATAAAACATTCCTGAGTTCCAAAACAATTGAGGAGGTAGAAAATACTCAAAAAAATCAAAAAAGCCGAAAAAACCATTTTCATCCAAGACGGTTCGGCCAATTTCAATGAAAAAAATATATGTTGTGTTGTTCGATAGCTTCAATCTAGAGCAGGAACATCAAGGATATTCATTGCGGAAAAATACTAGAAAAAAATCCCCGGAAAATGAAAAAAAAATTTTTTATAGGTCAAAATCGTATTGTAACCTCCACGTGGTGACTCTTGGAGAATACACGGAGAAAATGTATTGGCGAAAGATTACCCAAAGTTGAGTGAAACGGGGACATAGTGGTATTCCCGTGAAGTTTAAAATCCGGTTGACTTCATTTTATTCGACTACAGATGTAGATAAATTCGAATGTTTTCATTATCTCAACAAGTTGCTTACTGTTGAGAAACATCTGAATGGATTTTCATCCGTAGTCGAGTAAAATTAAGTCAACCGGATTTCAAACTTTGCGGGAATGCCACTATGTCCCCGTTTTACTCAACTTTGAATAATCTCTCGTCAATATATCTCCTCCGTGTACCTCCCTTTTTGTATGCTAACTACAGACGTTCTTCTTGAAACGAGCTTTGCGGCTTAAGCTTTTCAGATGGAAAATATTTGTATATTACACTGTTCAACGTTACAGTTATTGGTGCAATGGGAAAATGTTGGAAGATGGTCGTGTGACCAGCATTCCTTGATGAACAATGGAGATAATTGTTTAGTTCGACAGCTCCAGCGAGAATTGAAATATCAATTTCCCTCCACTGTTCCCTATTATGATTGTCTTGGGGCAGATCAAAGAAAAATATTTAAATCGAGCAAACTGGACAGTGTAGTGGAATAGCGCGCGCTCTGTCAAGAGTCATATTTTTTTCAAGTACTTTCGATCCTCCCAATCGATTTTGAACTCAGGGGCGTTTCATGAGGGTACATAAGTTTTGTGAAATAAAAGGGTAATTAGGCGTAAATATAACCTGGAATACTCTGCTAATCAGCACATGGCTTCTTCGAAACACACAGAAAATTCCACAAAAAAAGTCCACAGAAACTTCTTAAAATCGTCGTTTCGGAAGAAACAAAATTTTTATGGCTTCCCAACCGATTGAGCTGAAACTCATATAGGAACATTAAAAAACGATCACTGAAGTATAATATCAGTTTCATTAGGATCGAATAATTAGAAGATGAAGTATCTGTGTTTGCAAGATACACCCACAAAAGACAAACAGATCGCAGAAAAAATTTTCCACAATTTTCAACCGATTGGGATGGAACTGATATGGGACCACTATCGAGTGATAACTGAACCGATGTAAAAGTTCCATTGCAATCGGATAATAGGACCCGGGGATATGCGCGGTCGCAGAATCTCCATTTTTTATGACATTTTTCCATACCTCTCCCGTTCTCCTGTGAGAATCAGGTTGGAACTTATATGGGACCACCATCAACACTACATCTAACCGCGGTTGAAATTTCACAACGATCGGATGAAAGGAACGGAAGATATCCTCGATCGCAAAATCTGCACACACATACGCACGTGCGTAGACAGACAGACAGACACGAAACCAAAACTGTTCCCCGAGTTTGGAGGAACGTTTTTGCCTAGGAGATTTTGAGTTTTGAGAGAAAAAAATTTTCGGTCGCCTGAAACGATCACAAAGCTTCTCTCTCACGTCATCATCATCATGAAGTAATCAGTCTTATGACTGGTTTGATGAAATCCTCCAACCCTGTCTATTATCCGCTAACCGCCTAATTTCTGCATATCTATGACAACCCTTATCTTGTATAATTTGTTTCATATAACTCAATCTAGGTCTACCTTTTCGAGTTTTACCATTCATTTTTCCTCCCAATATTGTTTTCAATAAGCTATCATGCCTCAATGTGTGTCCTATCAGATTACTTCTTCTTTCCACGACCTGTCTCAAGAGACTTCTTTTTTCATTTATCTTCTCAAGTACTTCTTCATTTTTTACTTTCTCTATCCATCCTATTCTCAGCATCCTTCTATAACACCACATTTCAAAAGCTTCGAGTCTTCGTTGGTCCGTTTTTCCAATTGTCCAAGTTTCGCAACCATATAATGCTGTGCTCCAAACGTAACTCTTCAAGAATTTCTTCCTCACTGCTAAGCTAATATTCTTCGAACATAGTAACTATTCCTTTTGGTGGAAAGCCTGTTTCCCTTGTGCTATTCTTGCTCTTATATCTCTTTCGCTTTTACCGTTTTCTGTAATTATGCTCCCTAGATATTTAAATTCTTCGACTTGCTGAATTGTCTTTGCATCTATTTTGATTTTCGTTCTTCTTGATTTTTTCGCTGTTGTACAAATCATGAATTTTGTTTTCTCCTTATTTATAATCATACAATATTTGTCTAGTAATATTTTTTCCATAGTGTTGGGAGTATTTCTTAACTCAGCATCACTCGTAGCTAATATAGCTATGTCATCTCTCACGAGGAAGCAAAAAAATTGTTTTCATTTTTGAAAGATTTCTTTTATATTTCTTCGCAATAAATATACTCAATGTTTTTATTCTTTATTGGAGCTCTTGGAAGCCATAACATATAGTCTTGTTATTCGAATTGGCTGAACAATTTTGGAAACAAAACCCTTGATTTAAATTTTTCTACTTTTTTCAGGTACGTTCTACAATCTCAATCGCTTTGAAACTCGAGGATGTTCAATAGGAGCATCACATGTGTTTCATAAACTGAAAAGTGTTTGAGTCTCAAACATATCCTATAAGAAATTTTTTCTCAATTCTCGAAAAGTTTTGATTTTGACATTTTTTTGCAATAACTACACTCAATGTTTTTTTTTCTCTCATATTGGAACTATCGAATGCCACAACATATTTTTTTCATTGAAATCAGCTGAGGCGTCTTGGGGAAAAACGGTTTTTCCTGCTTTTTTATTTTGTTTAAGTACGTTGCACCCCCTCAATCGCTTTGGAACTCAGGAATGTTTTATAGGGGGACAACATGTATTTTGTGAAAAACAATGGTGATCGAGACTCAAACACAACCTATAAAAAAAATTTTTTTTATTTTCCGAGAATTTTTTTCTAGCATTTTTCCGCAATGGATATCCTTGATGTTTCTGCTTTAGATTGGAGCTATCGAACAACGCGACACATATTTTTTTCATTAAAATGAGCTGAACCGTCTTAGAGAAAAACGGTTTTTCAGGCTTTTTCAATTTCTCTTAAGTATGTTCTACCCCCTCAATCACTTCGAAACTCAGGGATGTTTTATAAGAGGACAACATGTGTTTTGTCGGGGTTTCCACTCAGCTGGAGAACATGGGAAACCTGGGAAAGTCAGGGAATTTTGTTTTGGGTCTGGAGAACCTAGAAAAGTCAGGAAATTTTCGAAAAGTTCCTGGAAAATTCTGATTTCTAGAAACTTCCCACAATTTTGAAATTTTCTGCTCAAAGACAACTCCTAATTCGGATAGTTGAGAATTATTGATTGAAGAGTGAATTTCAACCCGATCTCAATAAAAATTCCAAGCAGAAAAGATCTCTTTCAAGATAATCTTTCAAAAGATATCATTTCGACATTCTTTAAATACCTTTTAGACGAAAGACATCTTTTGGATATCTGGAAAAGACATCTCAGTTGATCTTGAAAGCCATCTTTTCGACGTCTTTTTGTTTTATTGGGATCCGATCAAGTTATCAAAAAAAATCTTTTCATAGTACCCGCTTGGGAAGTTTGACTTCCCATGCCTATAGAACAGGCGGGAAGTGCGTTTCTCTCCCCTAGGATGGGCAGTAACACTAAAAACAATTGAGGACATAATATTGATGAATTGCATTCATTAACTGGTATTTCTTTGGGACAATGACATTTTCATCAATACAACAAAATTTCACGGATTGATTTTCATCGATTCACGAACATATATTTCTTATATGTTTTTCGTATGTCGTATTTCGATATGGACTGGTGTTCATTGTATCCATGGAGTTCATATCCATTAATTTGATGAATTCTTTCTCCTATACAATGAACTTGTTCATTATATATGTGAGACAAGACAATCTTAGGAGAATTGAATGAATAAACCAAATTTTGTTTCTGCAAATAAGAGAATTCAATATAATAAAACGATAGGATTCACAATATTTACAAAATCTTTAGCTTACTTGCAAATAAGAGAAACGACAATTGAAGTTTATTATTCGTCTCTCTTTCACGTCTCACTCTACTACTTATTATTATTGATTATAATTATATCACTTCGTTCAATCACCTCGCACTTCTTCTCTCTGGTATCTCTTATGTCTTTCTATTGATTCTTGTATCTATTTTCCTAAATGCTTCTGGCTCATCAATCTTTGATATTGACATCTGACGAGACCTCTAGCCGGTGTCGATATAAGAGTAGAGCCCCCTATTGCATGTGTACACGTGTGTTTAATTTTTTTTTCCAACACGTGTATCGGGTACTCGCGTGTAATACACAAATCCACGAACTACATGTGTATTTATTTCATGAACACTTCAAAAATTATGAGCAAATTTTTCAATGTTTTTGTTTTCCTTTTTCATCCATCGGAAGCCAAAAAAAAATTTTATTTGATAGATTTGAAGAATTTATTATGCGATCTAGGATCAGATGGGGAACGAGGAATGAGAATTTTGTTTGCAATAATATGAATGAATGTTTATTTATCACAACTCACAAATTTGGCTATGTTGTGGAAATAGTGAAAACAAAAAAAATATCTCCAATATAGAACAATTCAACATAAATAACATGTGACAGGGATAAACACAACAAAATAATATATAATTTAGATGAATCATGAAGAATATACTATAATTATCATAGTAATAATACTGCGAAAGATACATAATTTTTTTCCTAAGACTCTTCTGATTGTTTAGTTTGTATGCTCAACCTGTTCTTTCGAAAGTTTTCGATTTTGGTACAGAAACACTAGCAAGTTGACGTTCCCGGGAAGTAATGATGCTCTCTGATTAGTGACCATATTCCCAGCTGTAGAAAAGCAGCGTTCCGAGCTAACAGAAGTAGGTGGTATGCACAAGTATCTTTTGGCTAATAGAGCGATAGCTGGATATTTATCTTTTTTGAATTTCCACCACTCATACGGATCTGAATCAAATTTTAATTAAGGTTCGGCAAAGTATGCTTCCCACTGATTTTGAACATTAGATGATGCGTTATCATGTTTTTTGTATAAGAATTCTGGAGCAGTATTTTTCGTTGAAACTTCTTTGTTCCCTACACGTTCAATTGGAGCATTTTTTTCCAATAATTCCTTCACCATGTTCCGTACAGCTATTTTAGATTCGTAAATCTCGTGATCAAGATCTTTATACCTTGAGTCCAGAAGAGAAGCAATTTGCCTTGTTGAGACTAGGCTTTCAGAGTGATATTCTAAATTGAATCGTTCTTTTATGTTATTTGTAAGATTTTGATCGAATTCTTCTATCAGCTCAGAATCCTCGTCATCAAGTATCATATGGTCTTTTAGTGACCTATCCAAAATTGGTAGAACCATAGAAATAGAAGCATCTTCACTGCAAAGAACTAGAGTGGCCATTTGAGAAGGCTCAAGGACTTTCGTTAGATTCTTCATATCAATCCACTCACTCACTGAAATTTCAAGCTTCTTTGCCATAGTACTACTTGTGATGTTCTGATCACTTAAAACGCTCATCACTGGATTTCTATTCTTAACAAGTCTATCAAGCATTAAAAATATTGAATTCCATCTTGTCTTGCAATATTGTAAGAGCGACGACACTGATAGTCCCAATTCTTCTTGTTTTTTTTGTAAGGCATATTTTGCGACATTTGAGTGCTCAAAATGACCTACAATTTTGCTCGCTTTGGTGATCAAATTTTGAACACTTTCAGAAGACAGTGAATCGTTAATAGCTAATTGTAAAGTGTGAGCAACACAAGTCACACCTGATTTTTCCTCAACATTCGTCGTACATTTGCCTGCTTTAACTACATTGGCAGCATTGTCAATGACGATAATCATTATTTTTTCGTTCAGATTCCATTTTCTAAGTATATCAGACATTTTATCAACGAGATTTTCGGATGTATGTCGTTCATCCATTTCAGTCGTTTCTAAGGTAAATGCTTTTCGAGTCCATGCATCATCAATGAAATGTGCAGTCATGGTTATATAAGACTGTTGAGCAATTGGTGACCAGCAATCTGATGTACAAGCCACCACTTCAGTATTATTGAGTTCTGTTTTCATGGGAACTTGAATATTGTCTCTAAGAACTCTCAGCCTCTTTTTGAGAGCTTATTCCTTCAATGGCTTGTGATTTGGTTGCACGATTGACAAGAATTGAAGAAAACCCTCGCTTGCACAAAAAGAAATGGGCATCTGATTGATTGCAATCATTTTTGCTAAAGCTTGATGAATTTCCTCGGTTTTAACAGATGAACAGTCATTTATATTAGAATCTGTTCTTCTTTTGTGAATTCTTTGACGCTTAAGAGATAAGGATCCTGTAGTTGATGCAGATGAAATTTGAGGTTCATCAGTTAAATTTTCATTGGCTTCTTGACTGAATTCTTTATTCTCAGTATCATCTTCTGATCTGTGAATAGTAAAAAGTCTCATATTTAGACTTGGAATTCTATAAATTATGATTAAGGATGAATTACATACATTTTGAAAATCATGAATTGCTGATGACGCGTGATTTGAATCATGATCCATGGCACAATGAAACTACTAAACATAAGTTCAAATGACTCTGATCCAAATGTTTTCGTGAATATTGAGACACATTTTTTTCAGTTCCACTCTACATACATATAGTTTCAATGTAAAACCTAGGAATCATTGGACTTTAATCCTCATATAACTTCTGAAGGGAGCTCTGAATCGACTTGAAATTTTGTATGGATATTTGTTCGATCATTGACAATCGTTTCGCCGATTTTCGTGAAGTTCTAATTGATTTCAAAATAGGTGTAATACATCCTCAATCAAATTAACGCTCCACGATTGTGCTCGTTAGACTAATGATATGAAAAATTTATTGTTATATGACAAAATCTGAAGGAAAATTCAGGAATGAGAAAAATTACAAACTTCAAACTTATAATTGAAGAATTAAAAGAATGAGAAATGCAACATAAGGCTGAGCTTCCATTTCAATCGATGGCAAACTTAAAATTGACGAAGAACAAAAAGTTAAAAATATGCAATAAAATTACTTTCGGTTTTATGGTGATTTTGTTTGATTTCTCGAAACACCATGAATACCTACCAAATGTCTCATCGAAGAACCAGTCGAACCACCGCGACAAGAGAATTCGTTGTTAACTCCTTCACTGCATAAGTTGCAGTAAGCTTTATCACCTTCTCGCTGTGCGTATTTCCAAACCCAACTCTTCATTTTCCAATAATTTAGAACAATCTGTATTGAACAATCACTCGGTGCACATTTAAATACGACACACTTGACACAGAACCGTTACGCCCCACATAGTTGAGATCCTTTCCCATAGAATTGAAAATCTTTTCATCGTTTGTTTACATTCTTCGTGTTATTTAGGGAATATATATAGTATTGTATACATATTTACCAACGATTATACATATTTCTCGCACTACAAGTTTTAACATTTGAATGCAATCTTAAGATTCGGGAAAAAATTTTTCATATTATGAATGTACATATATGTATGTATGTGAAGAATTCTTTTCTGAGGGATACCAAAATAGTGTCGTGGAGATACAATATCTAAATACAGAGTGTCCCATTCTAATCTGTTACTTAGAATATCTCGAAAACGAATTGATTCAGGAGAAAATGTTCCAGGAAAAAAATGTGAGAATCTGAGGGGCACCTCCGATGGTGAACTTGGCTCCGACCTCAGATCCCACTTTCAAGGTCGTTCTGAGGTCAGCTCATGTTTTTTAAATGGAATTCCCTATTTTTTACTACCGATTTAGATTGTACGCTGAAAACCGAGGAACTTTTGCCTCAAACTTTTTTTCGAAATCCCCATAGATGGCGCTCTAATTGATGAGAAAATGAGAATTCTCAAACCCTCGGATTGTATTCTGTCTAACATAATGCTCAACTCTTGAGTGTTTCTCATCTCCCAGAAATTGCCGTCGGTTGTGTTCCGTTTTGGTTTTGTCCTTGGAAATTGTTATTGTTTTAATTCACGTGTGAATACCTTAGAAATTTAGCATTCCCAAACTGCTCAGTTCTCTGTTATCATTTGGAGGAGACACATTTCTAAATATCATGTCTGATTACGCGCCAAACGATATTGTTGACGTTTTTTTGTGTCTTGGTGAAGCGCGGGGAAATTATGTTGAAGCTGTGAGAACGTTTCAACGTCGTTTTCCGGATCGGAGGTGTCCAAATCGCATTACGATCCGATTTTTTTAACAACGTGCTCGTCAAGGTCTCCTCAATCGACAGAGGAACAAGAAAGTTCATGCGGATGACAATGATCCTGATGTAAGGTCGCTGTCTGTGCTGGCATTGATTCATATTAATCCCCATATCAGTCTTCGGGATATTGAGGAAATGACCGGGATTCCTCGATCCACAGCTCAGCGTATCTTGGAATCTTCGGATTATCATCCGTACCATATCACTTTGGTGCAATCTCTAGCAGCTGAGGATTCCATAACCAGATTGAACTCCTGCACGTGGGTCCAACAGAGAATTGAAGGAGATCCTACTTTCATCACGTTATGTTCTCTGATGAGGCAATATTTCACGATGTTGGAATTCTCAATAGGCACAATTGCCATTATTGGAGTGCTCAGAATCCTTCCTGGGTTCGTACAATTATTCATCCACACCGTTGGAGTGTGAACGTTTGGTGCGGAATTGTAGATTCCAGAATCATAGGGCCGTATTTTTTTTAAAGAAACCTGACTGGCGCGGAGTATCTTCGTTTTTTGCAGTTTGAACTCCCTGCTCTTATGGAAGACGTAAGTCTTGACGTGAGATCAAGGATGTGGTTCCAACAGGATGGAGCAGCTCCTCATTACATGCGAATTGTTCGAAAATTTCTGGACGAGAAGTTTCCCAGAAGGTGGATTGGCCGTGGAGGACCTGTGCGATGGCCACCTAGGTCGTCAGATCTGACGTCGCCTGATTTTTTCTTGTGTTGTAATTTCTCCAGAACGAAATTGTCGTTTTGTAAGACAAGACAATCTTAGGAGAATTAAATAAATAAACCAAATTTTGTTTCTGCAAATAAGAGAATTCAATATAATATAACGATAGGATTCACAATATTTACAAAATCCTTAGCTTACTTGCAAATAAGAGAAACGACAATTGAAGTTTATTATTCGTCTCTCTTTCACGCCTTACTCTACTGCTTATTATTATTGATTATAATTATATCACTTCGTTCAATCACCTCGCACTTCTTCTCTCTGGTATCTCTTATGTCTTTCTATTGATTCTTGTATCTATTTTCCTCAATGCTCCTGGCTCATCAATCTTAGATATTGACATCTGACGAGACCTCTAGCCGGTGTCGATATAAGAGTGTGTAAAGCATACTAGGCGCGCGAAATTCAAAGAGAATACATTCTCTCTACATATATGTATGAATTCATACATCAAATTTGATGAACTTCCCTAAGAGAACATAAAGGGACGTTCGACAGAGATCCATCTGATGCCCGAACATTTCCCAAACAGACAGAAAGATATCTTTTAGAATTCTAAAAGATATCTTCCAAAAGTAAAAGAAATCTTGAAGAATTTTCAAAAAGATGTGTTTTCGTATTCGAAAAAATGTCTCATGCAAGATGAATAGATGTCTGAAAGATCTCTCGCAGACTTCTCAAATATATCGTTGAGAAAGAATCAAGACATCTGAAAGAGTTTTTGAAGATTTCTCAAAGTTGTTTTGAAGATTTCTGAAAGATTCCCAAAAGATGTCTTCAAGACATATTCAAGATTCCTTAGAATGTCTTGAAGAATTTATAAAAATTTTTTGGGAACATCTTAAATTCGTTCACAAAAAAACTCCTAAAATTTCCCTCTTTCTTTTTTCCTCCCTCTGTCCACTGTTCTCGCGTTCCTATGAATTCCATTGCATCTCGATTTTTGAGGTTATGGGATTCGAACCCGGGGATTTCACGACGTACCTACCAGGGGAATGCAACTCCAATGAGTACAATGAAACCTTATTTGCGTGCCATCTCCTAAATCAACATTCATGCGAATTGAAAATCAATATGGCGATCTGGTAAACCGGGATAACCTCAAAATTATTATAATTAGTTTGTATTCCGGAACATCAACGATATTTCAACAATAGAGCATCGAAAAATTCTAAAATCGAATTATCAGTTGGACTCATTCACTTTCAGAGTTGTTCCTGATGCTTTATTGTTGAAATACTGTTGATTTTCCAAAATCCAAACTGATGAGATTGATATCAAGGTTATATCACTATACCAGGCCGCCATTGCTGTTTTAGCCCCTGATTGACACGCCATGTGAATAAATATGACCGTAATCGAAATACAGTTTGAGGTCATCCTATAAAGTTGCATACCTCTGGTACCTACGCTTCAGTAATCTGAGCTCTACACGGACGATTTGGTTTGATCCGTATAATTGTCAATATGAGGAAGGACATTAAAAGGCAGTGACGTACGTTCTCGAATTAACAGTAATTCTTTGAACAAACTGTCATCACATTGAGAAATATCAGATGAGTTAGGTGTACTGACAAATAAAAAAGTTGAGTAAATTCGGTGAAACATATTTGGGAATGACTTCCGTGTTTCAATGATCTTTGAAGTATCTTGCGAATACCATGGACACTGGAATTATACAGGGTGGTCCATTTGAAGTGATATAGTCAAATATCTCGGAAACTAGTGGAGATGGAAAAAAATGTTCCAGATCAAAAGTTGAGGGTTCCAAGGGAGAAATATGATGCTGACCTTGAAGAATCGCTCAGAGGTCATTTTGAAGGTCATGTAGTGGTCAAGATGGTTTTTTTGAATAGGACCTTCATTTTTCATCATGGCATGGGAAAGCTGGTTTCAAACCCTTTACGAAACACTGGTAATGGACCCCTTTCCGCCCATTGGGGTGCACGGTATGGAGCGTCGAAGTTATTGATGAACTACTTTTAGCGCTACCCAGGAACAACGACGTTGACGTGGTAGTTCTCTGTTCCCTCCGGAGGGCTTGATTATTGTGAGTCCCTTTGCCTCTCACATGTGAGGTGCTTGATTATTGTGAGTCCCCTTGCCTCTCACATGAGGGGTGCTTGATACTGTTACAATAATTGCTTGAAGTTACCTCCCTCTGCCTGGATACATAATTCCAGTCTCTGCCGAAATTTTGTAACCGTCTTCAGAAACACTGATCGCGGTATGTTGGCACAAACAGTGCGGATGCGATCGATCATGTCCTCCTTCGTTGTTGGTTGGGCCTTGAATACTTCGTCTTTCAGAAATCCCCACAAGAAAAAGTCGGGAGATGTCAAGTCGGGTGAGCGTGGAGGCTACGCAAGTGGCAGACTCACCTCATCCAATCTACCTCCCCAGGAAATGATGATCAAGGTATTCTTTCACGATCAATGCGTAATGGGGTGGCGCTCCATCTACTTGGACCCGCATCCTCTGCCTTGTTTATGGATCCAGATCCTCAAGCAAGCCTGGTAAATGATCCACCAGGAATTCCAGAAACATGGGGCCGTTCAAAGTGCCGTTGAAAAAATGTTGACCGACTAAATAGCCATTGACGATCCCGCACCTCACATTTACGCTCCAACGATGTTGGTTGTCGATTGCTCGATACCAGTTGTTGTGTCTATCCAAATGCCCAGTGCTCTGAAAAGATGCTTCGTCGGAGAACATTACATAGTCGAAGAATTGAGGATCGTCAATCAGCCTTCCTCGTGCCCAGTTGCAGAATCTAATTCGAAGTCTCATGTTGTTCGGAGTGAGATGTTCGAAGTGTTTGAGTGAGTTAACGTAATGTGGTATGGTCGATATTTGACATGCTCCAAGATTCTCAAAACAGGAGTCCGGAGTATACCAGTTATTCGTGCCAACGATCTGCTACTAACATGACCAAGTCCAAATGGATAAGTCCCAATATGGTGAGTGCCCGGATATCATTCTCATCGTACCGGTGATGTCTCAGATCTCGCTGCAATACTCCTCGTCGAGCCCTCAATTCGAGTCGACGGATGGTCGTGGGGTGTGCGATGCGGTGATCGGGATACCGATCCCGGTAAACTCTTGCGGCTTCGTTGTAATTATTGTGACGTGAGCCAAGCACAAG
The DNA here is from genome assembly GCA_018340375.1 of Gonatopus flavifemur. Taxonomy (NCBI): domain Eukaryota; kingdom Metazoa; phylum Arthropoda; class Insecta; order Hymenoptera; family Dryinidae; genus Gonatopus; species Gonatopus flavifemur. Next base: position 3,082,727 of record JAFFJZ010000027.1, on the reverse strand, counting down.
CATCATATCAATAATTCCAGAGGGTGGATAGTGATTCATTTCTTCGATTGAATCGAATGGAATAAATTGATAAATGAAGGCTGAGAGTTCAAAAGGACCTAACCCACATCGAAATAATTTTTCAGGAGGTGATAAAAACGCTCTCATTTTTCCTATTCGTCATAATCAACAGATTCATGAGTGATCTTACAATTAATTTGACCCTTTCTGTTACCCTGTATGAATTTTTTCGGAATTTATGCATTCTTCTTCATTTCATAAGTACTCCAAGTATTCAGGGGCCTCACCCAAGGGGGTTTGAGAGTTCAAAAGGGCCCAACCCACAAAGTCATGATCTTGATCTTGCCTTAATTGTCACGCATGTGGCATTAGTTCCGCTTGGAACTTGATACACCATCAGGACAGCATGTTATTATTGACCTTTATGTGTTCAAATAATGCTCATTCATGAATACTCCCTAATAATCCGTAATTCTTTTGAAGATAAATATGTCAAGATATAGTCGAAACATTCGTAGAGAGTTATAATGGGAGGATTTCGAAATCAAAACTCACATTTGCCGACGAAATTACTTTGAGGAGGGTGTTTTTGGTCGCTGATTACAAATTCGTTGTAAAAATTCCCAAATTCAAAATGGCGCATCTAGTATGGTGGGCCGAAATTGACAATCCATCGGATTGCCTTCAAACTGGTTATCTAAGGGTTTTTGGGGTCGCTGATTACGAATCCACTATGAAAATTTCCAAATTCAAAATGGCGAATCCAATATGGTGGCCGAGAATTGAAAATTTCATCGTATTCCCTTCAAACTTGGTTTCTGAAAGGTTTCCAGATCGCTGATTACGAATTCGTAATCAATGACCATCAAAACCCCCGAATGACAAGTTTCAAGCGAATCCAGTGAGTTCTCCAAGCGAATTCGTCAATTTTGTTAACGGATTCGTAATCAGCGACCCATAAAAACCCCGGATAACGAGTTCCAAGCGAATGCGAGTGATTTCTAAATTCGTGTCCGCCATGTTGGATTCTGGACTGAGTCAAAATAATATTGAACTATCTTCATCGTACCTGTTCGGCAGGAGAAGCTTTCGCACGTACAAGTTTACCTCTGATTATAGTATACTCTTCCCCTTTGCGACGTGAGTCACGACGCTTTTTGTTCTTTACGCTCATACTCCACTGTTTTATGACTTTCGCTTATGAATAAAACGCCGAAATGCTCAAAATAACTTGGGATATAACACCTCGTTTGCAATTTTCAGAATCAATCTGTAGCGGAACAGATATACACAATAAAAGTCGTCAACACTTATACCACTCAGAACATTCCGATCAACAGGGTAGGTGAATTTCACAATATCAACAAAAAGCGATTGCCAAGTTATTGACTGAACACTCAAGTATGCACCACTTTCGATAGATGGCATTCTCAAACGAACGTTTTCGTGCAAACCTACCCGAAATGATGAAAAACATCGTTTTTCCATAACACTACGTATGGGGTTAGGCCCTTTTGAATTCTCAGGACCACTCGGGTTAGGACCTTAGGAATTTTGACTCTCGATTACAAGGGAACTACGTCGAAATTGGAAGTTTCTATATCACCTTGATATAAAGGCATTAGGATTAGAATGACAATCCGGAAATGAATTGAAACCAATTTCGAATTTCGTGTGGGTGAGGCCCTTTTGAACTCTCAGCCTTCAAATGTAGATGATTGGATATGCAAAGGAGAAGAACGATTGTGATGGTCTCAGTTTAGAACCAGTGTTTAAATGATCACGTATTTCCGTAATCATCCACATAACCAACCATAATAAACGGAAATTCGATGTTTCTGTTTGTTTATGTATTCATGTTCATCGCTTTTCTCCGAAGATCGGAACTGTTTCAATGCAGATTAGAGTTAATTTCATTGGACAAAAAAACATAAACATAAACAAACGGGAACACTGAGTCTCTGCTTATTATGGTTGGCAGTAATATGTACGATTTGTTAGGATTATTGCGTTTCAAACCGAATGAATTATTCCATTTGATTCAATGAGGGTCATAAATGAGTATCGACTCTCAAAAATCGTTGAAAGGTGGCTGGAAACATTGGAAGTATTGACCATACCACATGACGTCGATGAGGATGCACCTTCGAACGGATACAAAAATCCTCCGAACTTCCAGAGAATTCACCAGAGAGAGTTACACTGTAGAAAATTTCTTTGTAGATTTACCAAAAAAATTTGCAAGTTTTTTTGTAAATGAGGGAGGACATGATCGATCGCATCCGCACTGTTTGTGCCAACATACCAGGATTAGGTATCCAGGCAGAGGGGGGTAACTTCGAGCAATTATTGTAACAGCATCAAGCACCCCTCATGTGAGAGGCAAGGGGACTCACAATAATCGAGCACTCCGGAGAGAATAGAGAACTCTCACGTCCACGTCGTTGTTCCTGGGTAGCGCTAAGAGTAGTTCATCAATAACTCTGACGGACCATACCTTGCACCCCAATGGGCGGAAAGGGGTTCATGACCAGTCCTTCGTAAAGGGTTTGAAACCAGCTTTCTCATGCCATGATGAAAAAATGGGGATCCCGTTCAAAAAAACCATTTTGACCCTCAAATGACCTCCAAAATGACCTCTGAGGGATTTTTCCAGGTCAGCATCATACTTCCCCCTTGGAACCCTCAACTTCTTATCTGGAACATTTCCTTCCATCTCCACTAGTTTCCGAGATATTTGACTATATCACTTCAAATGGACCACCCTGTATATATACAGGGTGTTTCAGTACACGCTGAAACTGGCTGGAGGGATTGTTCTCCAATGGAAACTAAAAAAATTGGTCTTTGGATCAAGTCGATCCGACGTTTCGTCCTCGAGATATTAGCTTTTGAAAGTGACCAATCAGCGCGCGAGTTTATCGGGTAGACAAGCGCGGCGTAAGAGTCCTTGCTGTGGGGGTTCCTTCGGTGCCCCGCGATATGACAAAATCCAACGGAGTTTGCAGCCCCCACTGCAAGGACTCTTACGCCGCACTTGCCTACCCGATAAACTTGCGCGCTGAGTGGTCACTTTCAAAAGCTAATATCTCGAGAACGAAACGTCGGATCGACTTGATCCAAAGACCAATCTTCTTAGTTTTCACTAGAGAACAATCTCCCCAGCCAGTTTCAGCGAGTTCTGAAACACCCTGTATATAATACAGTTTATTGTTAAGGGACTTAGATTGTCCGTACAATGGAGTTCGTACCAGGTTATATAAAATCGGATAAAAAAAGAAACAAGAAGAAAAAAGGAAAAAGAGAAGAAAATAGCTTTGAATGAATAAAATGTATAAGTATTGGGTTTGTGAATATGACTCCACCGTTTTTGGATCAAATAAGACACATTTGCTTGTTTAGAAAATTGGAGAACGGTTCATTCGAAGTATGCTCCATCTGCAGCTACAACTTTTGCCCATCTTTCAGGTAATTCATGTATTCCTTGCCTGGAGAAATCCTGATCTTTTGAGCTGATTCAATTATTGGGGTCAATAAAACTTGTGAATCAAGGATGTTAGAGATTGCGGTAGGATTACACTAGACAAGGTCGATGACTGAGGAACCATTCCGTGGCACAAAAGTGTAATTGACAGGAGAAGTGCTCAGGGTACGGCCATTCAAAAGTATAAAATCACTGCTCTCCAAAATCTCCACCAGCTTATATCCCCTATTATTCAAAATCAAATCGCAGGAAGATCTGACTAGTGAGAATTCAAACTGGTTTGATAAAGAATATCGCTCATCCAATTGATTACTCTCTGCTACTCGGCAGTTGAAATCACCTTCTAACATAAGCGAGAAATCAGGATATTTCATATCAAACACAGTATTTAAATCAGCAATTTTAGTGAGAAATTCATCGATATCTGATAGTGGCGAAGAATAAATGCAGCCAATGCTAAACTTTGAATGGTTACTTGCAAATTTTACAAAAATACAATCCTCTGCGATGTACAGTTCTTCCGTAATGACTGGAGAAAAGTGGAGAATCAGCAGTCCTCCGGCGGCCCTTTTCTTGATAGCGGTTTTTGTAGCAGGTGAAAGAAACATCTGATGATTGTTAAAGCTCTGTGGAATTCGATCTGGTAGAGCAGTGAGCCATGTTTCATAGATACAGATTATATCCTCATTGGCGATTATTTTGAGTAAATCAGGAAAATTTGCAAAACCATGGCGGTTCCAAAAAATGACACGGGGGCAGAACGAGAATGCATACCTTTCCTCTCTATTATCAGCTTCTGCTATTTAGGGTCGCTAGATTGAGTAGTTTTGAGATCGCTGCCTTGGGTATCTCGTTGTAGAAGCGTAAGAATCGATTGTCTCTGATCGTTAGTTTTGGTTCTCTTTCCTGTCGTTGACAGAGAACCCTTTGGGCGACTTCTTTTCCTGCTTGACGCAGTGGAGTCTTGAGAGGCGACGCTGCGAGAATCATTTTCACTGTCATCATTCAGAACAGGAGGAGCCAAGGTCATAAGGAGTTTGTTGATGTTAGATGCATCATATGCAATATTGTCGACAAAGAGACGTCCTTTCAAGTGCAATTTTTTTCCCGTATGTTTCCAATTGTTTCTGGGCCTCTCTTAATACTCGACGATTTTCTCGTTGTCCTTTTGTCAAATCATTAGAAATATTAATATTCAACTCGCGAAGGTCGGTCGCATATTGGAATAAACTGGTTTTGATACGTGTGTTTATAAATTCGACGAGGACAGGTCTCTTTCCTTCCATACGACCAAGGCGACATACGTTTTCAATATGAGACTCCGGCATGTCAACACCGACGGCGTTGAAGATATCCATTATCGAAACGAGTAGATTTTGGTTTGTGTTATGATTGTCTGGAACGTTGAATACGATTATATTCCGAGAACGAGTTTGTAGCTTCAATAATTCAATCTCTTTGTTGAAGTAATGCACTTGAGCACACAAATCTTCACATCTCCTCTCTAATGTTTCACACCTTTTCTTATACTTCAATAATTCACTAAGCACTTGTTCATTTGAAGTTTTTACTTCAGCCATTGTGAATTCAACTGAGTTTATTTTAGATTCAATGTTATTTCCTTTTATATTCAGATAACTTATGTGAGTATTAATATTCTCTAATAGAGATTTTGAATCGTCTTTCGTCGTTATCGTAGGTAGTGAAATTTTCAACACTTTACATTCAATTCAAGAGCGATGCGATAGATTGGATTATGAACCCGAGACAGAGCGCAATACAAACACAACCGTTCGCTTCGAAGGCGAGTGTCGAACTCTAGATACTGGAATTATTGCGTTACCCTGCTGTGAAATCTCAATCAATACAGATGAAACCTCATCGATCCTGTTTCGAAAACACGTATCAAATCTCACGGAAATTTGAATCAAAACCCATAAAATCAACCTATGCGGTTTTATGGGAATTTTACAACAGGTTATCGTTATTAATTTATTGATGAGTGCAAATGAGGATTTTTGGAATTGACTTGAAGGCGTAAAACTCTGCGGAAGGAGGTTGGTAATTTGTAAAATATTGTGACTCGGAGATTCGTTAACTTTAATGCGGGAAAAAAAGTTACAAAGTTCCACAAAATTATACCAGAGGGCTCCGCCCCCTGACTGCTTCGCTTCGCTCAGCAGTCCGACTCCCTTCAAAATTCGCTCCGCTCATTTTGAATGAATCGTAGCCCGCATATGCTCGCTCCGCTCGCATTTTGAACAATTCAGGTATCCGGGGATATATGGAAAGGCACTCATCGGTTTTCCCTTCAATTGAGAAACATTGTGAATGTAATGTTCAGAAAGCCTGGAACTTATTGCCTACCATCCTTTATACCATGCCCAAATGATTCAGAAACATGTACCTGGATAACTGTAGAATTTCAACTGTCCTGGTAGAAATGGAGCCTGGAAGCGCGAAGAAAGCGTAAGCTAGAAGTGATTTGAGCGTAATAAGCGTGACGAAGGGTTATTTAGGTGTAATTAGGAAATGAATCCGAATATGTTCAGGCTTCATGTGTCATATAAATCTGTCCACGAATGCGAAGTTGACTAAATTCACGTCCGCTATCTTGGATCCGCTATCATGGATTCGGGATTTGACTCCAGATTCGGATTCAGCACCCTCAAAAACCCCTAGAACCCATGTTTCATAAGAATCCGTCCATAAATGCCAGAACGACTAAATTCACGTCCACCATTTTGGATCCGCCATCTTGAATCCGTTTTTCGACGTCAGATTCGAATTCGTCGCCCTCCGAAACCCCTGGAACCCATGTTTCATATAAATCTGTCCGCAAATGCAAAATTGACTGAATTCACCCCGTACAGCACAACCACCGATCCTCCACCTAAGACTTCGGTGGACCAGAGGTGGAGAATTGGTGGAGAAATGGGAGCCGTGGAAATAAGGGAGAAATAAGGGAGAGTCTCCGTTGAGGCAACGGAGAGGCGACGGAGAAATGTCCGCCCCCTGTATTTTCAGTGAAACTTAAATTCGTGAATTCATACATTCAGATTTGGTTACGTAAATGCACCAATAAGAATTATATCGAAAATACAGGGGGCGGACATTTCTCCGTCGCCTCTCCGTTGCCTCAACGGAGACTCTCCCTTATTTCTCCCTTATTTCCACGGCTCCCATTTCTCCGCCAATTCTCCACCTCCGGTCCACCGAAGTTCTAGGTGGAGGATCGGTGGTTGTGCTGTACGGGACGTTCGCCATTTTGGATCCGCTGCCTCGAATTCGGGATTTGACTCCAGATTCGGATTCAGCACCCTCGAAAACACCTAGGACCCATATTTCATAATAATTCATCGATTCAAGCCAAGATAACGAATATTCAATGACTGCGGAGAAAATGACATATATATACTATATATGGGGGCATTCCATACCAAATCGGCCACTTTTTAGGTCAGCCTCTCCGATCTTTTTGAAAGTTTTTGATGTTTTTGAGACTGATGAGAAACGCTTTCATGAATCTTCTCAAATTTTTTTGACCACCCGTTTCCGAGATATCGATTTTTTTCAGAATTCGAGGTTTTTTTTTCAAATGCACATAACTTCGCGAAAAATACACCAATCGGGCTGGGTTCTTTTTCGAATTTTCGTTTTTAAATGTACTTTCAAGAAAGAAATACGTTTTTATTATCCATCAATTCTTTCATGGTTTATTTTGAGATTCAAGCAAAAAACCGTGTTTTCGGAATGTATGCCCACTTCGATTTTTTTGCAAAAATTTCCAAGAAAACTTGGATGAATTTGGAAAATTTTGAGACCCATCCCATCGTGGGCAAATGTTTCGTTCTATTTTTTTTCTTAATTCGAAAAAATTTTTTTTCTCAAATTCAATGGTTCAACTCTATTTTTCTTCAGAGTATACCTGGATATGTGTTTTTTCTCCTATAAAAGGAAAATTGTAACCGATATTCCTCATAATTTACCATTTTTTCATCGATTTATTATTCTGTAATTTCATAAGTTGAAGTTTTTCCGTGACATTGCAATAATTTCACTGTTTCAGATTTATCATAAGTTTTTTCTGCACGGCAGATTGAATTTCACCCACATCTAGTTACATATTCTTACCGTTGAAGACGCGTACACGATGTTTGACCGTTCCTTATTGAAACCGTAATTAGTTTCCGTTGCATCTAGTTCGCGGGACCCAAGGTTCAAGAGGAGGAAACGTGGGTTACAGATTATCAAAAATAAAGATATCGTGTATTTGGAGGGAACATTGATATTTATTCACAATTTTTTTTCGAGGTAAGGTAGATGACCCCATTTATGAACGCGACCCCTTTAATGAACGTTTTGGTTTTTGATTCATAGTACTTTTCATTCAGTGCTTCAATTTCATCCACGCATGACTGACTGGATACTAAATCAACCGCTGTTATGTAAATAAATTCAGAATAATATGTCATAGGAAAGATATAATGAATAAACGGTTGTTCGCTAATGGGGGTTAAGGTGTTCATTAATGGGGCCGGTCACCTTATATTTTTCGGTTCAATTTGACCAATAAAAATTTTAATGAATTTATTGAATGGGGAGAAAAACTTTGAAGAGTAGTAAATTCTGAGAGGCAAAGTGATTGGAAAAGATTTGTAGCAGCAGAATAGACCAATATGAAAATTTTTATTGGTCAAATTGAACCGAAAAATATACCTCGAAAAAAAATTGTGGATAAATATCAATGTTCCCTCCAAATACACGATATCTTTATTTTTGATAATCTGTAACCTACGTTTCATCCTCTTGAACCTTGGATCCCGCGAGCTAGATGCAACGGAAACTAATTACGGTTTCAATAAGGAACGGTCAAACATCGTGAACGCGTCTTCAACGGTAAGAATATGTAAAATTTGAGAAAATTCATGAAAGCGTTTCTCATCAGTCTCAAAAACATCAAAAATTTTCGAAAAGATCGGAGAGGGTGACCTAAAAAAGTGGCCGATTTGGTATGGAATGCCCCATATGTATATAGCGGAGAAAATTTTCTCCGAGATCACCTATTTTTTCAGAAAATGATAAAAAAAAATAGAAGGACTTGTCCGATTGCAATGAAAAAAATGGTCACTGGGGAAGGGTTTGAAGAAGGTCCTCTATCAATTTCATTCAATTTGGTCCACTCGGTCCAGAGTTATCCCGAGTACAGACAGACAGACAAACAGACAGACAGACAGACAGACAGACAGACAGACAGACAGACATACAGACATACAGACAACCCCACGGATGATCAATCAGTCTTGCATGAAATGAAAAACTATCCAAATTCCAATTGGATTACTCAAATATTTTAGAAGATACGGTCAGAGCGTACGATAACGGGTGCCTAAAAATTGTACTTTTTTCAGTTTGCAGTACTTTTTCGAATACGAAAAGATATCTTTTAGAAAATTCTTCACGACTTCTCGTACTTTTGGAAGATATCTTTCGCAATTCTGAAAGATATCTTTGTGTCTATTTGGGATGTTATTAAAGTCTTCCACGAAGATATCTTCCAAACACTTCTAAAAGATATCTTCAAGGTATCTCGCATGGTCGTCCTGGAAATGTCTCGAATCAACAGATCTTTCAGAAATCTTTCACAAGGTGTCTTTCCAACACTTCGGAAAGATATCTTCAAGAACTCTTCAAGATCGTTGTTGAAGATTTCTTAATTGAGTATTCTTCCAGATATCTATAAGAACTGCGTGCTGTGTGGGTTGAAAGTACATTGAACATTCCATGAACGTGAATTTACGTACAATAGACGTAGATTTGATCTAGAACGTGTGTTCTCTTGGGGTTGTTAATTTAATATCATTAATTGACTGGTGAAGTACTATTCATCAACGCAATGGAATTCCCTAGTTTGAAAAGTCTATCGAATCCCATTGATTAATCAGATTGAATGCAAATTTTGGGATGGTAAATCACCATTCACATTCATTTGAACCCGTTGAAACCCATTGAAATCGATAGAATTAATAGGATTCAATGAGACTTGAATAGATTCGAATGGTGATTTACCATTGCAAAATTTGTATTGAATCTCAATAATCGATGGGATTAAATGGACTTTTTTTACCACTATTCTTATTTTTGTGACTGTTAAAATCATGACCGAAAAAGTACATTTTCAAATGAATGAAATACTTCTCCTACTATGAGCTGGAAGACAATTTTATTCGAAATTACCGGTGTATGTAGTTTGTCGAAAAATATTTTTTTGACTTGTTCAGGGAGAAACTAAATTTTGGGCCTGGAAAACCTGGAGAAGTCAGGGGATTTTGTAATTTAGAAAAAGTGGGAACCCTGGTCTTATGCAAAAACATGGTGATTGAGACTCAAACACAACCTATAAAAAAAATTTCTTTCATTTTCCGGCAATTTTTTTCTAGCATTCTCCCGCGATGGATATCCTTGATGCGTTTGTTTCAGATTGAGGCTATCGAACAACACAACATATATTTTTTCCATTAAAATTGGTCGAGACGTTTTGGAGGAAAACGATTTTTTCGGCTTTTTTATTTTTTTTTAAGTACGTTCTACCCGCTCAATCGCTTTGGAACTCAGGAATGTGTTATAGGGGAACAACATGTGTTTTGTAAAAGAATGGTGATTGGGACTCAAACATAACCTACAAAAAAAATTGTTTTCAGTTTTCGGGAATTTATTTTTGGCATTTTTCCGCAATGGATATCCTCAATGTTTCGCTCTTATATTGAACCTATCGATAGCCATAACATATATTTTCCTCATTGACATCGGCCCAGCCGTTTTTGAGAAAAACGGATTTTTCGTTTCTTTTCTCGAATCCTCATAACTCCCGTCAAACTTATTCTTACGGGATGAGGTTTTGAGAGAATCAGTGTAACAGCAATGTCAACTTACTGTGAAAATATCGACCGAACAGGGCTGAGGGCAATTTTCACATGCTTATCCTGCTATGCCCTTTTTCAGTTGTAGCAACTATGCAGTTTTCTCAGGCAGGTGAGTTTTATGCTTTGAAAATTCCCCAAAGTATAATCCACACAGCACAGCGACGCTCTTGGCAACACACAGTGGGAAATCTTGCACTGTCAGAAATATCTGATTGAACTTCCAATCACATGTAATGAAAGCAAAAGTTATTCACGTGACTGAAAAATTTATTGAAATTTCAATTACATTTATGTATATAGAAATATATATTAATGTATGATATAATGTAGCAAAAATTTGAAATTCAGTTGCGTGTAAATGAATTCTCATTTCAATCACCAGAAATTGGAAATTTCATTTACAAATGGACATGAAAAATATGTTAAATTCAAAGACATTTCTAACAGTGTAGTACATTTTTGCACAAAAATCCGCCTACAACTCAATTCCCATCCGTAATTCCATTTTTGTAATTCTCAACTTGACCTGAGAAAAATTTCAAAGTTGAAAAAGAGGATTTGGTGAATTAATGAATCACTATTTTCCTGAAAAAAAAACGTTTTTCCTCTGATTGACGTTACGAAGCATATTTCTTCATATAAAGGCCCAATCAGAAAAATTCGAATTACGCCAATGTTGATAACAGGTGCAGTGCAGTGTAGTGCCATGTAGTATTGAATCTCTAATACTTGGCCAATACGTACGGGATCCGTACTGGATACATAGAAATACAGTACTGCGCCTGTACTGATAAACCAGTACTGCACGGTGCTTCAGGAACAGCGATAGCTATGATAAAAATGGGTTCCCAAACGGGATGCAGGGTTCAAATCAGCGTAACTCATAGATTCGGGATTAGTTTGAAACGAAATCCTAACCGTAGCCGTTTTCGAGAAATCAATTGATACATTTTTGTTAATCTTATCGAATGGGATAAAACAAAAACCGCATCCTTTTCACATTGTATAGTAGTAAATTGGAGCTCAAAACTCACATGTGAACATGTTTTAAGGATGACTGAATGTATGAATGAATATAATATATCAATTTGTTATCTTGTGTATACGCGAAGGACGGAGAAGAAGTGTGTGATAAATGATAAGAGTGAAAAGGCATGTGTCAAGTATCATTTCATTTATGTGGTATTTTCTTGGAGTATTGCACCATTGAATGATTAATCTTTTTTATCAATCATGAATTCTTTTCACTAGAAAATAGATTAACAATTTTTGATGTAATAGAACCCGAGTCATTGTATCAGCATGGTTTGGGAATTGATTATCAGGCTTTGATTATCCGGCTGCGTTCGTGCTGATTTAGTTCGGTTTATACAATATCCGGAACAACATTTGATATGAATTTTTGGAACTACATTCGAAGTACCTGACCCATAGTGATTGAAAATCATGACATCTCGTGTTTTCTAAACGGATCTTATTTCAAATGGATTCTGAATCTGTAAGTTACGCCAAATCGAACCCTGCATCCTGTTTGGAAACCTGTTCTTGTCATACCTATCGCTGCTGCTAGAGCACCGTGACTGAGAGCCTAATGTCGGTCAGGTACTAATCCAGTAGAGGCACTGCTCTGATTTCGAATAATACACTCAGAGAAATTTATAGTCATGGCAACTATGTTAGAGGACAACTATTCAATTATTGTTTTTCCAATTCTTTTTATAGTTAAGGCAACTATGTACATAGTTTTCATTACTATAAACAAGTTACTGTAACTGTTTACATAGTTGTGTATATGAATGGTTGTCCTCAAATAGTTGATGTGACTATTTGAATTTCTCTCAGTGTAGTATTGATACTAAATCTCCAGCACTCACTGACAGAAAGGATTAGTAACAGTTATCGAATATATTCTGAAATATGACCCATCAAATATTCGATAACATTGATCAAAAATCAATAATATTCATAAATATGAACATATATAATATGATAATTATGAATATATATAATATGATAATTGTCATCAATTATCTTATGAAGATCATTGAATATGTGATTAATGTTATTGAATTTATTTGATTGGTCATATCTGAAAATATATTTTATAACTGTTGCCAGCCTTTTTTTCAGTGCAGAAAAGCGTTATCATCACAGATAAATGCTAGTACCCTACAAGTCCTGACCAGTACTGGTGCACCTATTATAAATTTCTGGTTGGGAGGACTAAACTTGCGATGGAGAAGCACAAAAATATTATGAAAATCTGACTGAAATCACATAATCCATCCAAAGATCAAAAATTTTTGTGTATAGGAATAACTTCCTCAAAATTTTGATGGAATAAACGAATTTTGAAACAAAATTTATTGCTCATAACGGAAAAGGCTCAAACACACCATGGAAACTCTATATATCTCCCGACAATATTGAAAAGCCGAAAAATTTCATTAGCAACAAGTGATATTCAATAGTATCAATGTTTTTCATTGAAAATTCATCAAGTTTTTGTTGAATTATATGAATATTGAATTGCTACAAACCAAAATACCTCAGTGATACATAAGAGTAGAACTCTTTCCGAATATTTGAGAACGAAATTGATTGACATAGAATGAAAATTGATTTGTAGACCGATTTTTGTCCATAAATGCATAAAAATCTCCGACTGTGTAACATCCAAAGGCGTATCCAGAAATTCATAATTTTTCTTCAATCGACGTGTAACGCAGGACAACTAAGAGGTGTTTTCCCACTAAGTTTTTCTTTGTTACACATCAATTGAAGAAGAATAATGAATTTCTGGCTATGCTATCAACGACATTCGCAGGAGCTCCTGAGGATAAAGGTGAAGACATGCGCTATGTGGGCATGATTATCTTGTACACTGTAAAAACTTTCTATGGTAAACTTCACATAAATGTCCAAAATTAATCAACACATACATGCGTTAGGAACTCCCTGTATTCAACGGAAATTTACTGGGAAATGATGGTAAAAATTTCATGAAGTTCAGAATTTTCAGTTAAATTTATGGTAAATTTCATATGCATATACCGGAAATTGATTTCCGGTTTCATGATCGAGATCATTCTTCCAGTCGTTGTATATAGAGAAATTCCGATTATTTTCTGGACAGCTGGACAGTAATACATCCTGGGAAACGCAGTACTTCACAGTATGAATTTGAGCTTGAACCCATGCAGAAAGTTTTTTGAATTATATTTAATTTGTGTATAATTCAATATATTTTATATACAATTTCTATACAGAGTGGTCCATTTGAAGTGATATAGTGGAATATCTCGAAAACTAGTAGAGGTGGAAAAAAATGTTCCGGATAAAAAGTTTAGGGTTCTAAGAGGGAAGTATGATGCTGACCTTGAAAAATCCCTCAGAGGGCATTTTGGAGGTCATTTAGGGGTCAATATGGTTTTTTTGAATCGGACCCCCATTTTTTTATCATGGCATGAGACAGCTGGTTTCAAACCCTTCACGAAACACTGCTCATGGACCCCTTTCCGCCCATTGGGGTGCAAGGTATGGACCGTCGAAGTTATTGATGAACTACTCTTAGCGCTACCCAGGAACAACGACGTGGACGTGGTAGTTCTCTGTTCCCTCCAGAGTGCTCAATCATTGTGAATCCCCTTGCCTCTCACATGTGGGGTTCCAAAATTAGGAAGTTTTTTTGTAAATGAGAGAGGACATGATCGATCGCGTCCGCACTGTTTGTGCCAACATACCAGGATTAGGTATCCAGGCAGAGGGGGGTAACTTCGAGCAATTATTGTAACAGCATCAAGCACCCCTCATGTGAGAGGCAAGGGGACTCACGATAATCAAGCACTCCGGAGGGAACAGAAAACTACCACGTCCACGTCGTTGTTCCTGGGTAGCGCTAAGAGTAGTTCATCAATAACTCCGACGGTCCATACCTTGCACCCCAATGGACGAAGAGGGGTCCATGACCAGTGTTTCGTAAGGGGTTTGGAACCAGCTGTCTCATGCCATGATAAAAAAATGGGGGTCCCATTTAAAAAAACCATCTTGACCCCTAAATGACCTTCAAAATGACCTCTGAGGGATTTTTCGAGTCCAGCATCATACTTCCTCCTTGGAACCCTAAACTTTTTACCTGGAACATTTCTTTCCATCTCCACTAGTTTCCCAGATATTTGACTATATCGCTTCAAATGGACCACCCTGTATAATCATATAAAAATATAAAAATTATATATGATTCGGAAAACTTTTCCACATGGGAATGCATTATTGGAATTCACAGTAACTATTACTGTTTGCATGTCCCCATGTAGAGTGGTCCAACTCTTCAATTATCAATATTGAGTGCTCTTGACGATACAACATCATTGAAACTCACCTGCCAAGCTGGATCAGCGTGTTTGTAATATATGAAATTCTCACGGATCCATGTGTAAATGTTGGAGAGAGTGAGTTTGTTATCGTACGCACGCATGGCAAGGCATATCAGAGTAGCGTAAGAAAAGGGTGGTTTCAATTCTGGATCTGTTTTGTACCTCTCGGCGTTCTCTCGAAGATCTGTAACAATAATTTTAGCAGTATCGATTTAATAATAGCCCAAGACTGTCTGTACATTCAATTCAATACCGTTTGAAATTCGTTGAAAAGGTCGTGCCAATTGAGAAATAATAATGATCCTAGATGGAAATAATTGTTCCCGCCAAAGTTTAGCAAATATAACCTTGCGAGCATCGGGCCATTTGTCAACTTCGGCAATTTCTACACGAGTAGTGTCATTCGCAGACAACTTCAGTTATGCTTGCTGAAAGAGTTAAAAAATATACTTTCAGAAGTAATAGAAAAACTTTACTAGTCATCTGCCAATTCCATTCGAAGTTCTGAAAATCTTTCGGGATTGTGCACCTTCGAAGGCCTGCGATACGGGATATCGGGGTTTCGGACAATGATGCCCAGACTCTTGGGCGATAATGCAACACTCTACCGTTTTGTGTAGTGAACTGATTGAACTTCAAGGTCATAGGTCATATTTGGGAGAAAAATAATTCCTCTCATAGAGTTCTATAGAATACACTAGACCGCGGAATTGCTATAGGATGTGTTTTTCAAGTTGAGGCAAATGAAAATTCGGACAAATTCATATTTGTTAATGGTGAGCACCGCCATTTGTAATAGGAGAAAATGAATATACAGCTCCTAATGAGATGTAAACAGTGAATCCTTCCGATCTTCGTCCAAATTATGCAAACTTCAATACTGTGTTTTTATTCTTGAAAAAACCTATATGTTCTTAGGTGTTCCGTGGAGATCTTGTTCTTTTTACCTTCGAAAATCATTCCTAATAGTCACAATCCCATAGGATACCATGTTCAAATCCACATTTTCAATCTTCCGTTTCTCAATAATATGGTCATTATGTATTCGTTGCTTGACAGCCAATAATTCTTGGGTAATTTAACATAACGTAATATGCATAATTTAATATAACATGTTGAATTTTTATCAGTTCATCATATTTTATTCAAAGTCGCGAAACCCACCTTAATTTATTAATTTGGCAAATTTATTTAACTGACTCAAGATCAATCAATCTTCGATTGATTTTTTGTGTTGCTTCAATTGTGAGTTGAAAAAAATTCCAATTAGGGATTGAATTTTATTTGTGATTGACAAAAATTTCCATCGTTCGTTGTGTCTTCCTTCAATCACCTAATTCTAAACCTCATACGAAATGACACGGCAGTTCATTTGAATATTTGAAACTTCACAAGCGGAAATTCTCAAGTGAATAGCAATCTAAGTTTGCATAAGAAATTCTCATATATTGACTGCGATGTTACATTTTCGACTTGATTCCATCACTTTTCGAGAATTTGATGCTCACCATCGATCTCAGCATCCTTTACAATCGAAACATTACAATCGATGTTGAATTCACCACTCACTTGAGGGGCAAAAATCGACCTTTTTGACCCACCCTTCTTTCATGAAATTTCATGAATTTCATTCCATTATGTAAGATTGACTGGATTTCTTCAATTAGGGATATTACAATGAAATATTCCAGAAATAATTTAGAACTATTGAATGAAATGTAAGATTAGCGGATATTGCAATGTTTCTGAAAGGATTTCAAACCCTCAATACAGTAGGGTCCCGCAATAAGAACACGCACCCTCTTCTTCATTCGAACAGTTGTTGCCTTGCGTTGAATGGAGGAGGGGAGTGTTCTTATGGTGGAGTCTTACTGTATGACATTACACGAATATCACGGGAATATTCAACTGTTTTGAATGAGCTGGTCGCTCGAATAACAGTCCAAGTCGATTTAGGGTGGTTTTTTGGAGACACATATATTTGGGTAGCTAAATTCTCTAGGACCATACATATGAAAACCCCCAATTTACCGAGGTCTGTATATGCCGCATGTGAGTTCCGTGCTGCATATTGTAAATTTTTTTATTCAGACCGACCACGGTACGCTTCGAGGCTTTAAATTGTGAATTCCACCATTCCATCCTCTGTATCACAACATATATTACATCAACAGTTTAGTGAGTGAGGAAAATCGTAATTTTGAACCGTGCATTTTGTAGTTCTATTGCATTATGAACGATATTACAGTATATATAGGAGAGTCAGGTAAAGAGAGAAGTCGGGTAAAGTGGGGAACGTCAACTATCCCCTAGCGTGTATCAACTCTGGCCCACTCTGGCCCAGTCTTCGGCCCATATTGGCAGGATGGGGCCCATGCTGGGCTGGAGTGGGCCCCATAGTACATGCTAGATGTAGTACTCTATAGTACTCTGGAGGTCTCTGTATAGTCGTGTGTGTGAAAGCAATCCAACTGACGTGACGTGTAGTTTTTGACCTCAAATCATTTTTTACGAGTCATAGACACATTAGCATATATCGCTTCATTGTTCTCAAAACAAAAGTGTGAAGGAGATTTTTGAAATTTTTATCGTAATTTTGTTTTCGGTATATTTTGTAATGTTATTCGCGTTATAATTCAGGTTAGTACTTTATTATCCATCCTCCAGACTTCACCTTTCGAGATGCAATCGGATAATGCATTGATTACCCAAGTGTATATTAACGGTGGGCCCCATCTACGCCCAAGATGGGTGCCCATGATACCCAACGTGGGGCCAAGCTGGGCAGACAAATGGGGCCAACTCTGGGATGATAACATCGTTCCCAGCTTGGCCGTATTGCTTTGCCCGAAAATTGGTAACACCACGGGCCCAGCATAAACCCGGACTAGGCAATCAATACTGCCCCAATCCTTTTTGTTTTGAAATTGGAGGATTGCTTTGAATTCTACCCAAGTGAGCATGAATTTCAGCCCCACTTTGGCCCAGTCTTGGGCCCAGTGTTGAGCCCCATCCTGCCCATATGAGGCCAAGACTGGAACAAAGTGGGGCCAAAATTCATACACGCTGAAGATTCCCAAGCGTGTATTGCCTTTATTGGCAATGGGCCCCAGGCTGGGTCAATCTTCTTTAACCCAGTCTTCGGGAATGACGATGGGGCCCATGTTGGCTCAATCTTGGCCCTGTTGTGTTTTCCCATACAATTATGGTTGGTAGAAAATGAAAATAATGAACCTTAGTGCGGGCACATTTGAACTGGGCCCCAATTTGGCCCAGCTTTCAGCCAAGATTGGGGTGAATTCATATCCCGAGCATGTGTGTACAATCCTCAACGTGTATGAATTTTGGCCCCACTTTGGTCCAGTCTTGGGCCCATATTGGCAGGACGGGGCTCAACACTGGGTCAAAGTGGGGCTGAAATTCATGCCCGCTAGGGTAGAATTCAAAGCAATTTTTCAATTTCAAAACAAAAAGGAAGGGGCAGTATTGATTGCCTAGTCTGGGTTGATGCTGGGCTCATGGTGTGACCAATTATCAGGCAAAGCAATACGGCCAAGCTAGGAACGATGTTATCATCCCAAGGTTGGCCCCATTTGTCTGCCCAGCTTGGCCCCACGTTGGGTAGCATGGGCACCCACCCTGGGCGTAGATGGGGCCCGCCGTTAATGCACACTTGGGTTGTACACACATGCTCGGGATATAAATTCACCCCAATCTTGGCCGAACGCTGGGCCAAATTGGGGCCCAGTTCAAATGTGCCCACACTAAGATTCAGTTTTTCCACTTTCTACCAACCATAATTGTATGGGAAAACACAACAGGGCCAAGATTGAGCCAACATGGGCCCCATCGTCATTCCCCAAGACTGGGTTAAAGAGGATGGACCCAGCCTGGGGCCCATTGTCATTAAAGGCAATACACGCTTGGGTAATTACAGTTTCAAAGGTGTGCATGTATGTGTAATAGCGTGGGTCGAAAAAATGCGAATATTTTATTCCAAGTCGTTATCCCGCGGGGAAGTTACGATTCGAAGAGACACAAAGTATGGGAAAAATTTCAATTGAAAATATTCATGTCTTCCGGTTGCGCAAAGTCCCCAAAGTTCATGGAGACAGGTGAAAATCCAGACGAAAACAAAGAATACTTGCAACAGCTACTCGCGTAGTCGATTTTCGACCGTCTACGAAAAATAGTCGGAGAGAAAGTTGTATTATAAATTACAATTTTATTAGCACATACGGGACAGACTTGTCTATATGATACCATTCAGTCAGTGCCCCTAAAAATTGCTATATTTGATAGCACCTATTGAGAGAATTCTTCCATATGGTACTATCGAATACAGTAATTGTTAGAAAGTGTGTGACTAAATTATATCATACATGCAAGTCCCGTACGTGCTAGCGAAATCCTTAGTGGAAATAAACCATATATGACCCATATATGGATCATATATATTATGAGCGATCCAAAAATATATGAACCATATATGAACCATATATATACCATATGTGACGCATATATGACCCATATATGGCACATATATGTCCCATATATGATTAATTTCCATTCATTAAGGGGTATAAAAAAAGTCACTCCCACGAGAATTGAACGCGGGTCGTTGGGACCGGACGCCGTCAGCCTTTCACTTGAGCCACCGCCGCCCGTACAGGACATATGACGAAGGAACACGGTTCCCGCCTGCCAAGCATATTCAAAAATATTTTCATTTAGTAAGAAGGTGGGAGGAAGATGAAAATGACCGCGGATGTGCGCGATTTCATGTTCTAGGCATATTCCTTTTGCCACGTGTGTTGTATGGGCGGTAGCTTGGAAGAAGATACTTTTTTTATGTATATAAACTCCCGCTCATTCTTCAAACCAGAACATATCGGAAACTAAGCCGCGTTAGGATAAAAACCTATATGATTTTTCTCTAAGGTACACATAACCGTAACTTGTATTGCGAAATAGTCCTCGACTCTAGCGATCTGTCCCTGTTGATACGTTCATACATTCTTCACAGATTCCTTGCATCACCATATATGACTCATATATGAACTCCAAATTGGTAGACCAACAAATCTGGATCACCTATAAAATATATATGAGTTATTCCAGGTCAAAGTCACAATGAATTTCCGAATATTTTTAGAATAATTATTTTCGAATTTTTCGTTGAAAAATATGAGACAAGTGTCACTTGTTTGGTTTATTTGTTTCTTCTTGTGTTTTATTGGGTTCACCGTTTTACAACGT
Organism: Gonatopus flavifemur; assembly: GCA_018340375.1. Lineage (NCBI taxonomy): Eukaryota > Metazoa > Arthropoda > Insecta > Hymenoptera > Dryinidae > Gonatopus > Gonatopus flavifemur. The sequence goes on along the minus strand of JAFFJZ010000027.1, from coordinate 3,062,685 downwards.
GTCAAAGCTTTTATGGTAGTTTAGGCAAATCTAGTTTTCTTCAAATCCGTGTATCTCGAAAAGCTCTCAACACAAAGAATTATTAATAAGGCATAAGAGTTGAAATTTTTTTTGAACTTTCCACAAATTCGAGTGAAATTTTTTTTTCAGTTTGTATCTTGTGGAATTCCTACGGTGAGAATAAAAATGGTAGTTCATTCGGATTTGGACATTTTCAACCCTTGTAGATCACCAGGAGTCCAAAAGGCCCCAGGGAAAGTCTGTGGCTTCGTAGCTTGGAGTGCTAATTGAAATTTGAATTTGTGCTGCCTTCTGTTAATGCCAAAGAGACCCTGATGTGAATTTTACCAAGATATCTTCAACAATATTTGAAAGACTGTGTGAATGGCATCTGTTGCTTTGGTTTTGGGTCCGAAAGACTCTGTGTAACCTTTATGTGAGTATTTGGAAGTGTGATCTCGGGTTAGTTTTGAAATTCCACAAACACAATCAGTCTATGGTGCGTAACAATACTTCCGGTTTGTTTCCAAAACCGTACATTTTCTACGACATCCAAGAAATATAAAGAAAACAAGACCAAAAAGATGACTCAATGATTCGAAATCACACTTTAATTCGTCGATGAAAAGTCACGTATCTATCCTGCACTACAAGCCATGGATGATCAAGCACGCGAAGTTCTCACGCCGCTCACATTTTATCTATATCTCTTGAATGTTGTGGAGTACCATTTCCGGAAACGAAAGAAAAATCATCGTCATGTTCTATAGATTATTTGAGCTTGTGGAATCTGAAAATTCAACGTATTCAAATTTGAGAGGAGTTACGACAGAATACATCATTGGAGAGGAATTTTCTCTTGACATTGTAAGAAGCTGAGAAAAAATCCTAACTTTCATCCCTTGGTAGGAATTTTGTGTGTTAAGAGCTTTCCAAGATACAGGCATTTGAAAATAACCGGAGTTTATCAAAACCAAGAACTTTGACATATTGTAAACCGGAAATCGTGATGAAATCAGAAAAGAAGAAACAAATGATACGCATCCCACATTTTACAACGAAGAATTGAAGAATAATAATTCAAAAAATATTCATGAACTCTTTGCGAATTCAATATGATCCATGTATGGCAAATAATTATACCAAATATGAATCATATGTTTTTTTATGTAACGCAGTACAATTTGTGCGTGTTTTCATGCGCGTCTCTGCGCATGAAAACGGTAGTTTCGACGACTGGGGGAAAAGTCAATGGTGGGGATGCCACACTGAAGGCAAATGTGTTATTAATGTCCTAGGAGGCAAAAGTCCCTCGCGCTCGCACGTTGCTCTTACATACAAAATACTTACAAATCGTACTTTGTTACATAAAGTACTGTGTGCACCACGGAGGCAGAGCCTTCAACGCCTCGCGCGCCTTCGGCGCACACGCCGACGACTCGTATTGGAAACATCACGCTCATCGTTGGAAGACGCTCTTTACCTCCTTGGTACTATTGATCTTCTCCTGCAAACGTATATGTTGCGCGCGATACCATATATGCTCTATATGTGTCACTGATGACTCTTCTGCCATACACATGGGTCATATAGGGTCGTGTACGTTTTGTTGGAATCATATATGGGTCATATATGGCTCATATATGGGGCATATATGATTCATTTCCATTAGGGATAGTAATTTATAACGTAACTTTTCTCACCGTGTATGCAAGTAGCTGCTGCAAGTATTCTTTTTTCCCGTGCACTATTTCACATGAATTTTCAGAATTTAATCATTAGATTTGTCACTATTTCAAAACTATAGCTGTCCTTAATGTATGTATTTTACATATTTGGAACACAATGATTCATAATATAAGGATAGTGCTTTATTGCGTTCGCTTTTCACACAAGAAGTATAACAGAGTATTATCATCAACAGAATAATTGAAGAATACGAAAAAAACCAAAAATTCAGAATACAAAAACTATAAGGATCTTAGATTTAAAAATCAGAATCAACGATTCAATTGACCCCAAAAGTATGAATATTAGCCAGACCTTGGATATCAAATTACGTAACTTCCCAGACAGCACAAATGATCATTTTGAATTCACAAAAACTCCTGAAAGAACTTCTTGAACAGTCCCCGTTATGACAGTAAGAATGAATTCAATATGAACTCAATGAATTCAAAATGCATACATGTTGAATGCCTGAATAGTTCTTCACCAATTCGTGATATGAATTCTTTCTGAGAAGATTAATTCATTCATCAAGAGTTCATTTTGAATTCAAACTATTCATAATGAATTCATGTTTACTGTCATGACGGGAGCTCTTTGTGGGCACTTTTGTGCTGTATGGGTTATAATCAGCTTGATCTGAGATGCTTTGAAGGGAGTAATGATACTCTTTCTTATGTTTCGGAGGTAGAGAAAGCCCGAATTCTGAAACTATCAACTGAAAAATAATATAGCGATTTAATAGAATTTATATCGTTATTATTTAATAACTAATTCCATTCGCTTTTTTCTAATGTTTCGCATGCAGAGTATTGTGGTAAATAATGTTGTCGGAAAGATTTATACAGAGGGTAATATAAAATTATATGTTCAAGTAACTCTTTGGCATTCATCTCGCACATTGCATAGTTCTGCTCTGGATCATATTGAAATACAGACTGACCCAGGACCACGCGTTTGCCATGAATATTACAAGGAGAAAAAAGGTCTGCTAAGAAGTACCATACTTTATAGTGTTTGAGCATCAGTCTTGTCCAGATCAAATTATTCACTTGGAAATACCTCTAAAAGTACCATACTGGCTTGGACTTTTCTAAAGAAGTATACTACTCTTGTAGATATTTTCATGTAAATAATTTGGTCTGGATAAAACTGATGCTCGAACACTATAAAGTATGGTACTTTTTAGCAGATATTTTTTCTCCGTGTAGCTAATCTAATCTGGATCTTTGCTATCACAAATATGAGGGGGTATCTTGGCGGGTAAAATCTGAGAAAGTCATCCTCGCTAGTTCTGTGTATCGGAAATTATGTGAATTGCTCATCTCGTGCCTTTCTAAATCGGAGTTTCTCAATTTACATTAATATCTATGTGATGGAGATTCCGACTTTAGCAATTTTAATTCCCAGCTTTGTTTTTATAGTCGATCAGCGGTTTGTGCTGGGACTATTTTCTGAGTGTGAATTTTCAATTGTGCTGCGGTGCTATCATTTGCTTGAACGGTTACTCGCGTAGTAACACTTGTCTAATCAGTCGTTGCGACACGCTCAGCACGGGCACATCTGATACCCTCCTCTGAGGTCCCTGTAAAGTTGAAGTTCTTTGTCCGTGGATTTCGTTTGAATCAGATCGATGTTAATAAATCCTACTGGTTCATCCCTTTGTGGAATAGATCCTACTGATCTATTCAGCTCTAATTGAAAGAAGACTCTTTTGTACAGTAGTCTTTCATATACCACCTGTGAAACTTTGCGCGGGATTCTATGCGCGTGAATTTGTGAACCGTTGCGTGAGCGTGTCACAACGGCTCTGTCTCGAGGACTTTGAATAATTTAAATCATGTATTAATAACTATTGTTCTCTTGTATATAGCTACCAGTGTGAGAAAAGTGAGTGTGAGTGTGAGTATGGGATAACAACAATGTAGATTAAGGATATAATTGAACACTGATTTGTTTCAATCGTTCGTCTCATTACAAAGAGCGTTCAAATTCAGCCCGTTCCGGCTATTCTAAAGATAGGGAACAATTATAAATCGTTCTTGAAATTAGAGATTTTTGCTACGAGTTTCTTTTATTTCTTTACGTTTTCCCTTCAGCATAATCTCTATCACTATGTATAATTTCATTTTTTCAGTCTTCCCAGTATTAAGCAGACAGGGTCTCCCACCCTAGTAGAAATCACTCTAGTCATTCTCTAGGCGATTACAAGGCCTCACGAGGCCTTGCAAGTCCCTCACAAGGGCCTGGTGAGGCCTTGCAAGGCCTAGAGAATTACTAGAGTGATTTCTGCTAGGGCAGAGATCTAAGGTTCCTACTTCATCCAATACTCTCCGCAACTGAGAAATCCAATTCAACTTCAAGGTGTCTCTACCAGAATCAGCTGACCGAATCAATCGACGTAGATAAATTTTAGGGATTCTTGATTCCTCCATCTTCAGAATTCTTATGACTCATCCATATGCTAGTTTGAGTAGAGGTCCAAAGCCAATTGAGGACTACCAAGTTCCAGGCGTACAGCGTATCCAACAATATTTCTGAGAAGATGAACAAGTATTTTGAAGTACACCTGTGTCGATTCTATGGTCCCAGCGCATCGTAGATCCCATATGGGGGGGGGGGGAGGTAAAGTAGGACTGAAGATACCATGCTTCTGTATAGCTGCAAAATAGATCCCCAAGAGTCTAGTTCGGAGGATCGGATTATACAGAAGCTGCTGCAATCTTAGTTTTCGATACAGCGGTCGTTGCAGCCCTATATCCTAAGTCCGGAAAGAAAATGTTGATCCCTAAATAGATATACAGGGTGATTCAAAATTCACGCACTCTTTTTTGGGAGTAGATTCCTGATGAAATTCTAAAACGATTTGTCCTTTTGCACAATGCTCTTCGACGCATAATTTCCGAGATATAATTAATTAAAGTTGACTAATTATGGGGTGGATCCATCGGTCATTCAGGAGCGTCATAACAGAACAAGAGAGGAAGGTGCTTGCAGAGGGCGCTCATACGATCAGCTGATCGGTATAATCGATACGATTTACCAACATACAAATTGGTAAATTTTCTATGTAGAACGATTGAATTCGTCGACACTGTGGAAAAATTGATTATTGTCATGAATTCTTATCACGATATGCTGTAGGTGAAAGTTGTAATTTCAGTAATGATTTTTATTACGCAGACAAATGTAAAATAGTGTTATTTCGTAGGGATAGGGATTCAAGTGGGAGAAAAAAGTATAACTACTCGTTTCCAATCAGAATTTTCATGTAAAGAAGAAAACATGAGAATTTTCGTTCATCCTATACCCAATTTGAACGGTTTGATTAGTAAGTTTAACACAAGAGATTGGATTCCGAATCCTGTATTCTGATTGGTCCAGAATCAATGTATGTTAGATCAATCCTCGGCCGTTTCAAATGATTCTTCTGAAGAACGTGTTTTCGACTTATCCCAACCACAACATTGAACAATGATGAATTTATTCGAATTCACCCTTTTTACATCATTCGATGATTATGAAGGGTTTATCGAACGTTAATAACTTACTTCAACTTGCACGTAATTATCGTGATAAGAATTCATGACAATAATCAATTTTTCCACAGTGTCGACGAATTCAATCGTTCTACATAGAAAATTTACCAATTTGTATGTTGGTAAATCGTATCGATTATACCGATCAGCTGATCGTATGAGCGCCCTCTGCAAGCACCTTCCTCTCTTGTTCTGTTATGACGCTCCTGAATGACCGATGGATCCACCCCATAATTAGTCAACTTTAATTAATTATATCTCGGAAATTATGCGTCGAAGAGCATTGTGCAAAAGGACAAATCGTTTTAGAATTTCATCAGGAATCTACTCCCAAAAAAGAGTGCGCGAATTTTGAATCACCCTGTAGGAGAAGGGTGGCATGAAAGAGCCGTTTTCATTTACGTGGAGTTTTTAAATAAATCGAACAGGTATTCACATTTTACAGTTAACTGAATGTAAACAGTGCCGTCACGGCGTTTTGAAGATTTTGATGTGAAAAAGTGAGTTTTTCAGTTCATTTGAATTTGTTTTCTAACGTTTATACAAACAAATATGAATAGTTATATGAATATACTATGATTTTATAAATATATTACGCTTTATAATAACATATGTATTTTGCCGACAAATCATTAACTTTATACTAATTCTCGAGGTTATGTTTTTTGCGAAGATATGTTTTGGAAGAGCCAGGCTGCAGTGTAATAAAAGAGCCAGCTTTTTTATTCAATTCAAGGAAACATGTTTATCGATTATTCAAATAATTTAATAATTTTATCAAATATTTGACCAAAATAGATCTTTTTTACTGTACATAACAATGGCATCTGAATCAGCGAAACCAAAGAAGCGTAAAAGACCTGCAGCTTTGACAATAGAGGAAGCTGTTCCTGATGTGATCGAGAAAGGGCGGTCTATAAATGAATCCGCCCTCTTCTTTAACGTATCAAGAACTCACTTGACTGGAATAGTTGAGAAAGTAAAGTCCTCTGGAAAGTCATCATACAAACATAACCCTAATATAGGTAAAGAACGTATTTCAGCTGTGGAACGAGGACTTATGCTCGCAGATCATTTGAAAACTGCATCTAAAATGTGTTGTGGAGTTACAAGACAGCAAACCAAACTAGGACCCATGTTTCATAAAAATCTGTCCACACATGTAAAGTTGACTAAATTCACGTCCGCAATATTGGATCCGCCATCTTGAATTCGTTTTTCGATGTCAGATTCGAATTCCTCACCCTCCAAAACCCCCTAGGATCCATGTTTCATATAAATCTGTCCACAAATGCAGAATTGACTAAATTCACGTCCGCCATCTTGAATTCGGTATTTGACTCCAGATTCGGATTCAGCACCCTCGAGAATCCCTGGGACCCATGTTTCATAATAATTTATCGATTCAAGCCAAGATAACGATGCATACATGTATACAGCGCAGAAAATTTTCTCCGAGATCACCTATTTTTGCAGAAAAAAACAAAAAAATAGAAGGACTTGTCCGATTGCAATAGGACAAAAATGGATTTTGGGGAAGAGTTTGAAGAAGGTCCCCTATAAATTTCATCCAATTTGGTCCACTCGGTCCAGAGTTGTCCCAAATACAGACAGACAGACATACATACAGACAGCCCCACTAAGAAACTATCTAACTTCCAATTGGATCACTCAAATATTTTAGAAGATACGGTCAGAGCGTACGATAGCGGGTGCAATAGGCACTCCGTGCTGGTATACAACGTATACCGATGAGTGCCTAAAAACTGGCATTTGATCATGCAAAAGCGAGTTCTATCTGTCCAAGTAAATGGGATGACTCTCAAAGTGCTAGTGAAGATTGGCTGAAAGAATTTACGAGTCATCACAAAGAATTATCACTCAGAAAACCTGAAAGTACTCCACTTTCCAGAGCAACTAGTTTTAATAAAGATGATGTGAGTTTTTTGAGAATCTTACTGATGTTCTTACAAGATTCAATTCCCCGGCGCACATGATATTTAATACAAATGAAACAGGCTGCAGCACTGTAACCAATCCCCTGAAGGTTATTGCTGAAAAAGGATCAAAACAAGGGACATCAGGTGAATGAGGAACTTTGGTGACAACTTCATTTTTTATCAATGCTGCTGGTACTTTTTTACCACCAATTTTTGTCTTCCCGCGAGTGAACTACAAATACATCATTAATGATCCACCAGGAGCTCTTGGACTGGCAAATATTTCTGGATGGATGAATGAAGAATGTTTCATGAAAGCTCTCGAACATTTTGTAGTACATGTGAAGCCTTCTAAAGAAAATCCAGCATTGATCGTTATGGATAATCATAGCTCACATGTTGACCTCAAAGTAGTTCAATTTGCTAGGAAGAACTCTATTGTAATTGTCACTTGTCCACCACATTGTAGCCATAAATACCAACCCCTTGATGTTACAGTATATGGCCCCTTCAAGACTAGGTATAGAGGTGCCATGAATGAGTGAACGTTGTCATATCCTGGTGAAACAGTGACCATTTATCAAGTTGGACAGTTTGTGAAAGATGCGTATCCTCCTCACAATATCACACAAGGCTTCCTCAGAACAGCCATTCATCCCTTGAACTCAAATATATTCAAAGATGAAGATTTCCTACCATTATTTGTGACTGATAGATCTGAACCATCTGCAGAAGTCGATGGTGATGAAGAAAATAATAAGAGCAACGTGGATGGAACAGAAGAGAATTTGCCTCGTACGCCTTTACCTCTAATTTCTGGAACTTCTAAGAAACAAACTGTTTCACAGAATAATTTAGGACCTCCTTCAGCTTTGCCTGCTTCAATAGTTTCAATTGCAAGCACATCAGAGCATCAAGGTATACCACGACAAATGATTAGACCATTTTCAAAGGCCGGTCCCAGGAAAAATACGCATCGTGAGAGTCAAAAAATGTCATCTGCTATTATAACTGATGATCCTGAAAAAATCAGGATAGGAGAGAAGGAGGTGAATGCAAAGCAGAAGAAGGAAAATGTGAGGAAAATGACTACAAAAAAATCTAAAATAAACCACGATACAGACTCGAATACATCAAATTCTGATGATAACACAACTTTGTCGCGAGTAAAAAAGAAGACATCAATTAAGGGTAAAAATCAAAGCGGACGAGAACAGGATAATAATTGTACAGTGTGTGAAGAGAATTACAGTAACAGCCATCAAGAATGGTATCAACGCGAAGTTTGTAACGGTTGGACACACGAATCCTGTGGCGTGGAAGGGAAATCACACTATTTTTGCCGAAAATGTGTTTAAGTTTTTTGAATTATTCATTTCCGTTTTTAATTCTGTTTTATTTTCATTAATATCATATCAGTTCTTGTGAAGAATAATTGGCATTACATGAGTCTCTTCAAAGATACTTAGTCATTTTGCAAAGACTCCAACGGCTAAGTGTATAAGTTTCTTAGATTTAATTAAATATTTTATCCAGAGTTTCTATTATATAAGACGATTTCTAATTATATGAGATATTAAATGATATCTTAAGATTATAATTGAAAAATATCTTTGTTAATTTAGAATTCTAGTCCTGTACGAAAAAACTGGCTCTTTCATAACTTTGGGTGACTCTTTCAAGGCCTATGTGTTATGAGAGAGCCGAATTTCATGATTTTCATCAATCATGACAAATTTGAAAATATCGTTTATTTCCGAAAATATGCCATGTCATTACTCACATGAATGAATAAACAATTACTAACTACACTGATTTTTTCATTTATTTATTTACTTTAATATTATTTGTCCTTTTTCCTAAAACTGGCTCTTCCATGCCACCCGTCCCTACGTGTTACCAACTTCTACACATTTGTTTTCATAGAAAAACTTTGATTCCAATTCACCAAGTTTACCGCCAGATCTGAAAATCATAATTTTCATCTTATTTACTTTTACTTGCCGCACAATACTCTTGTAACAAAATTAGTTTTTTCTTTAGGTCTATGGGCGAATGCCCGAAAATTACAATATCATCTGCGTATAACAGCATTAATAATTCGTGGAATTCATTTATATTGATTCCTATTACATTCTTATTCCTCAAATAGTCTATTACATAGGCTAGAAGAATTATACATAGTAGAGGACTAAGAATCTGTTCTTGTAGAACGCTCTCACTAACTTCTACTTCATTGGAGGGACCACAGGGGTTTTCACATGTCGGTGTGCTCCGTCATATACTGCTTTGAGAATTCTTATGAGCTTGGCATCGATACCTAGCTTGAACATCTTGAACCGGAGGAGAGACTGGGAATTGAATCGAAGGCTCTTTTGACGTGCACAAAGAGAGCGTATTGATCATCTTCTCTTTGTCTGAGTCTTGAATAGATTGTAGTCAACAAGACGAAGATATTATTCATCACTCTCCTTTTTCCCGGAATCCACTCTGTTCCTCTGGAGAAAGGCCCACATTGCATAGTCATTTTCCAAGGCGGCCATGGAGCATTTTGGTAAACCTCTAAGTGATTGCGTTCACTAGGGCAATCCATTTGTAATTGGTAGGATTGTTCTCACTTCCTTTTTCATGGACTGTGACCATGATAATTGCTGCCCGTTCCTTGGAAATCCTCTCCGTGTCTAAAACCCTCTTGAATACCATCACCAGATATTCCAGCCAAACACTTGAATCCGGGTGCTTTTTTCAGTTTCAGTTTCCTGACAATCGCCTCCAATTCTGAGATGGTAAACTCTCGTCAAGAGGGGGGTCAAAGATACCAAAGAGTATTGTATTTTCGATAAAGCGAGATGGATATACTGGATCAAGGTATTCATTCCAGATTTCAATACTGATGGCTTGTGCGTGATCAGTGTTAGGTTTGGAGCGCCTGATGGTTCCCCAAAAAAGGGTCGGATATCGGAACCCTGCTAATCTATTAGCTAATACTTCTACGTATAATGTGTTTTTCATTTTCAAGAGATTTTTGTAGTCTTTCTTACAATTCAGATATAATTCAAGTATATTGGTAGCCAATCTGAAAGTTTTGGCTTTCCTCAGGAGTGCCCTCAGACGCTTTCTCATTTGATGGCAGTCTTCGTCAAACCAATTTGGTCCCCGTATGACCTTTTTGTTACGGGTGCCAAAACGACACAAGCCAGCAGTCACGGTGGCTTCTTCTATTGCTTTATGAAAATTTGTGCATATTACATTGACATGTGGTTCGAAGGGACTACAGTTGACTCTCCCAGATAAAACATCAGAGATGATTTTCATAAACCTATGCTTGCTCTTCGTGCCATAAATATTCTTTCTCGTAGTTATTTACGCTCTTTGGTTGTAAATTACACGTTTCTACTTTCTGACAATCTAAAATAAGTTGTACTCCTACCGCTAGGTGGTCAAACCTAGAAAACTATCCAAGACATTCGAATTGTCAACCAAATCTAGGTGCTCGGCCGATACCCATACCAGATCGATGGGACTCGCTCAATTATCAGGAACATAAGTGTATGTAGAGCCTAAGAAACCATGAATAATGGAAAAAATTCTCGATTTAATTAATGAAAGAAGGAAATACAAGAATGAGAGTAGTGAACAAGACCAGCAGACATACAAGGCACTGAAGAATAAAATAATCAGAGAATCAAGGAGAGCAAGAGAACAGTGGTTAGAGGAAAAATGTCAGGATATAGGAGAAAGATTACATTTAGGAAAAAGAGATGAGGCATATAGGATTGTTGAGATATTTTTTGGACGAATGAAATCTAGAAGCAGTAAGATTGAGAATTCTCTAGGGAGACAATTGATAAGAACGGAAGAAAAAATAGAATGGATTAGTCATTTGGAAGATCTGTATAAAGGAAGCGATAATATGGGATGTTTAGAGAGGGAGGAAGATGTCGATGAAGAAGAATTGGGAGATTCAATTTTGAGATCAGGATTCGACAGGGCTTTGAAAGAATTGGAAAATAATAAAGCGCCAGGAATAGATGGCATAAGTGCGGACCTCATCAAAGCCTCCAGTCAGAGAACTCGTGATACACTGTTTGAATTGGTCAGAGATATGTACGAAATAGGCGAAGTACCGAAAGATTTCCAGAAGGATAAAATTGTCGCCATCCCAAAGGACAAGGAGCAGACAAATGCGAGAACTACGGAACGATGAATTTAACTTCACATGCCTCCAAAATACTGACAAAAATCATATATAGAAGAATAGAGAATAAAATAGACAGTAGATTAGTAGAAGATCAGTTCGGTTTCAGGAAAAATAGGGGAACGCGGGAAGCGATATTAGCACTCAGAACAGTAGTAGAGAAAAGTCTAGTGTTGAAAAAGTCTGTGTATATAGGTTTTGTAGATATACAAAAGGCATTCGATAATGTTGATTGGGAGAAGATTTTCACGATTTTGAAAAAGGTAGGAATTGATTTCAGGGATGGGAGAATAATATATGAATTATACAGGGCGTCCCATTTGAAACAGGACAGCTGAATAACTCTTCAGGGAATGGAGGAGGAAAAAAATTGTTCAGATAAAAGTTGTAGGATTCGAAGGGGACCATAAGATGGTGACCTTGAATTTGACCTTGAGGTCAGTTTTGAGCATAATTAATGGTCAAAGTATGTTTTTTCAAATGGAAAACCCTCCATTCGACCTCAGAAATGGAAAGAGCGGAAAATTTTACGTCCGAATATGTTAACATATCAGGTCATTTGGAGGTCATTTGAAGGTCAAAAAACCATTTTCTATGGATTTTCACGGAAAAGCCTCAAACGAGTTGTTTCTCTGACCAAAGTTATCAGAGTTGAAGTGAAACCCCAAGTTTCGACCTTGAATTGAAAGTAAACAGAACTAACCTTCAGAGTTTGTTCTTCATATCAGTACGAAAATGATCATTAAGAAGTTTTCATCGTTTACGGTGTAAGTGCGGGTTCAAAATGATTTATTCACCCAACGAATGTGTTGATATTTTAATGATCTTGGGTGAGTGTCGCGGAGTGTATCAAAGAGCGTCACGATTGTACAGAGAGCAGTTTGGAGATCGGCAGCATCATCCTTCTCCAGAAGTCATTCGCCAAGTTGGAAGAAATTGTCGACAAGGAAGGATTGGTCAACGCCGAAACAATCAAGGTTTCAACTTTAACGACCCTCGATGCGTTGCTGTTTTAGCAATAATACACATGAATCCTCATGTTAGTTTACGTGATATTGAACGCGATTTGGGTATTCCACGCAGTACGGCACACAGAATTCTACAAGCTGCTCAATATCATCCGTACCACATCACACTGACCCAAGAATTATCTCAACAAGATATGCAGAATCGGGTTAACTTTTGCCATTGGACTTTACAGAGGTTGAACGAACCGCCCGATTTCTTTCGATATGTTCTTTTCAGTGATGAATCAACGTTTCAAAGTACTGGCTTGTTAAATCGTCACAATAGCCACTATTGGTCAGCGCAAAACCCGCACTGGCTTCAACAAGTTGATCATCAGCATCGGTGGAGTATAAATGTTTGGTGTGGAATTCTAGACAATCAAGTTATTGGGCCGTATCTTTTTGATGGAACTGTTAACGGTCCTAATTATCTACAGTTTTTACAGAATGAATTACCAGTTTTCATGGAAGATGTGACATTAGCAACTAGGCAGAGGATGTGGTATCAGCAAGACGGTGCACCACCACACTTTGCTCGATGTGTGAGGGATCATCTAAATATCCTTTTCCCCAATCGTTGGATTGGTCGAGGTGGATTTGTACTGTGGCCGGCAAGATCTCCTGATCTCACCCCTCTAGATTTTTATTTGTGGGGTTACGTGAAAAATGTCGTTTATACCAACCGACCAACGACACCTGTGGATCTACAACAACGCATCAGATACGCAATTGCGAATATTCGTGCAGGGGTTTTTCAGTCTGTTCTTGGAAACTTTCGATGCCGGCTGGAGTTATGTATTGAAGTGAATGGCGGTCAATTCGAACATCTCCTGCAATAAGTGTGCCTTACCCGTCAACGGATTTGTGCCATCTGTAATTATAAAACGACGAACTGGAAAAATGAATAATTTTTTAATTATTGTTTCAAATTTGGCATTCATTATCGTTCTCAAGATCGAATTCAAGGTTGAAACTTGGGATTTCACTTCAACTCTGATAACTTTGGTCAGAGAAACAACTCGTTTGAGGCTTTTCCGTGAAAATCCATAGAAAATGGTTTTTTGACCTTCAAATGACCTCCAAATGACCTGATATGTTAACATATTCGGACGTAAAATTTTCCGCTCTTTCCATTTCTGAGGTCGAACGGAGGGTTTTCCATTTGAAAAAACATACTTTGACCATTAATTATGCTCAAAACTGACCTCAAGGTCAAATTCAAGGTCACCATCTTATGGTCCCCTTCGAATCCTACAACTTTTATCTGAACAATTTTTTTCCTCCTCCATTCCCTGAAGAGTTATTCAGCTGTCCTGTTTCAAATGGGACGCCCTGTATAAGAATCAAACCGCAATAATAGAAATGGAGGGTCGAAAAGGAGAAGCACGAGTTAGAAGGGGGGTGAGACAAGGATGCTCACCATCGCCACTGATTTTCAATTTGTATATAGAGGAAGCAGTGAAAGAAGTGAAGGAGCAAGTGCCATTGGAATTACAGATTCGAGGTGAACATGTAAGCATGTTGAGATTTGCGGATGACATAGCTATATGAGCTACGAGTGGCGCTGAGTTAGGAAATACTCTCAACACTATGAGAAAAATATTACAAGACAAATATTGGATGAATATAAATAAGGACAAAACGAAATCCATGATTTGTACAACAGCGAAAACATCAAGAAGGACGAAAATCAAAATAGATGCAGAGACAATTCAGCAAGTCAAAGAATTTAAATATCTAGGAAGCATAATTACAGAGAACGGTAAAAGCGAATGAGCTTTAAGAGCAAGAATAGCACAAGGGAAACAGGCTTTCCACCAAAAGGAACAGTTACTATGTTCGAAGAATATTAGCTTAACCGTAAGGAAGAAATTCTTGAAGAGTTACGTTTGGAGCACAGCATTATATGGTTGCGAAACTTGGACAATTGGAAGAACAGACCAACGAAGACTCGAAGCTTTCGAAATGTGGTGTTATAGAAGGATGCTGAGAATAGGGTGGATAGAGGAAGTAAAAAATGAAGAAGTACTTGAGAAGATAAATGAAAAAAGAAGTCTTTTGAGACAGATCGTGAAGAGAAGAAGTAATCAAGTAGGCCACGCATTTAGCCACAGCTTATTGAAAACAATATTGGACGGAAAAATGAATGGTAAAACTCGAAGAGGTGGACCTAGATTAAGTTATATGAAGCAAATTATACAAGATAGGGGTTGTCGTAGATATGCAGAAATTGAGCGGTTAGTGAATAATAGACAGGGTTGGAGGATTCCATCGAACCAGTCATAAGACTGATTACTCCATGATGATGACTTCATCCACCGCAGTACATCGCCCAAATTTCGAAAAATGAATTTTTTTCACCGACCGAGATAAGAAAATTTCCTTCAAAATTTGGGTGATGGACCCCAATAGATAAAGTCCTCAATATCATTTCCTGTGAATTTCGGACCTTTTTATGGATTCAGTGCGAATAATTCTTACCGAGAAAATGTTTACTCAGTCGGTACGGTGGTATCCCCTCAAACAAAGTGAACAAGAAATCACTAGATGCCCATTCGAGAATTTTCCGATCCACTGAAGGTGGATTTGAAGTTGGTTACCCAAAATTATATGATTGAGGGCCTAGTATAACCATGTACGGTAAATCTCTCCTCGCAGAGTCTAAGGTTAGTCCTCACTTGAACGTCAAATAAATTATCCTCTTCTCGCAACATTCAACAGATATTTTGAGAAAGAAGTGCTTGAGAAGATAAATGAAAAAAGAAGTCTTTTGAGACAGATCGTGAAGAGAAGAAGTAATCTGATAGGGCACACATTGAGGCATGATAGCTTATTGAAAACAATATTGGAAGGAAAAATGAATGGTAAAACTCGAAGAGGTAGACCTAGATTAGGTTATATGAAGCAAATTATACAAGATGAGGGTTGTCGTAGATATACAGAAATCAAGCGGTTAACGGATAATAGACAGGGTTAGAGGATTTTATCCAATCAGTCATAAGACTGATTACTTCATGATGATGTTTAATCCTCTGATCACGATACTCTTTCTCCCCAATTGTTTGTCTCACCTTTCTAACTTTTGTTCCAGTCTTGCAATATGCAATTCAGTCCCCGCAACAATATGTTCTGTGTCAGCGGCTCTAGATATAACTTCGTTCTCAACGCTGTCTATTTTCAGTATCAATTCGGTTTTGTCGTCAATTCTATTCTTATTTATTGTATCGAATCTTAACATTGTATCGGCGTACATTGTATCTATAGTTGTTGCCATGTTCGAAGAAATATTATGATTCACAGTTCTAATGTCAGGCAATGAGTTTCTCCTCTTATTGTGAGGCGGGGAAGAGTAGTGGCCTAAGAAGTGAGGCAAAACAGTATTTATGTTTGTGTCTTATCTTTTTCTTTTCAGTGGAAAGTAATCAGTGAGTAAAGACCAGCTCTCCGTTTTAGTTGAATTCCAAGTTGCCGCTTTGGTAGATTCACCTTTCCTACGCTTGGTTGATTCTGGCTCAATGAGAGGAGGGGAATTGAAATCACGACCCTCCAGGTGGGTAAATGCTGTGAGTATGTGCTGCCTCCCTAGAAGAACTGCCGAACAATTATTGTATGAAACAGTTAATGTCTAGGCATGCGTATTGAAGTATCTAAATGAACCATCCAATAAAATACCACAGCCCCCTATTGCACGTGTACACGTGTACTTAATTTTTTTTTAACACGTGTACTGGGTACCCGCGTGTAATACACGAATCCACGAACTACACGTGTATTTATTCCACAAACACTTCAAAAATTATGAGCAAATTTTCCAGTATTTTTTTTTCCTTTTTCATCCATCGAAAGCCAAAAAAAAATTTTATTTGATAGATTTGGAGAATTTATAATGCGATCAAGGATCAGATGGGAAACAAGAAATAAAAATTTTGTTTGCAATAATATAAATCAATGTTTACTTATCACAACTCACAAATTTGGCTATGTTGTGGAAATAGTGAAAACAAAAAAAATATCTCCAATATAGAACAATTCAACATAAATAACATGTGACAGGAATGAACACAACAAAATAATATATAATTTCGATGAATCATGAAGAATATACTATAATTATCATAGTAATAATACTGCGAAAGATACATAATTTTTTTCCTAAGACTCTTCTGATTGTTTAGTTCGTATGCTCAACCTGTTCTTTCGGAGGTTTTCGATTTTGGTAGAGAAACACTAGCAAGCTGACGTCCTCGGGAAGTGATGATGCTCTCTCATTAGTGACGATATTCCCAGCTGTAGAAAAGCAGCGTTCCGAGCTAACAGAAGTAGGTGGTATGCACAAGTATCTTTTGGCTAATAGAGCGATAGCTGGATATTTATCTTTTTTGAATTTCCACCACTCATACGGATCTAAATCACATTTTAATTGAGGTTCGGCAAAGTATCCTTCCCACTGATTTTGAACATTAGATGATGCGTTATCATGTTTTTTGTATAGGAATTCTAAAGCAGTATTTTTCGTTGAAACTTCTTTGTTCCCTACACGTTCAATTGGAGCATTTTTTACAATAATTCCTTTACCATGTTCCGTACAGCTATTTCAGATTCGTAAATCTCGTGATCAAGATCTTTATACCTTGGGTCCAAAAGAGGAGCAATTTGCCTTGTTGAGACTGGGCTTTCAGAGTGATATTCTAAATTGAATCGTTCTTTTATGTTATTTGTAAGATTTTGATTGAATTCTTCTATCAGCTCAGAATCCTCGTCATCGAGTATCATATGGTCTTTTAGTGACCTATCCAAAATTGGTAGAACCATAGAAATAGGAGCATCTTCACTGCAAAGAACTAGAGTTGCCATTCGAAAAGGCTCAAGGACTTTCGTTAGATTCTCCATATCAATCCACTCACTCACTGAAATTCCAAGCTTCTTTGCCATAGTACTACTTGTGATGTTCTGATCACTTAAAACGCTCATCACTGGATTTCTATTCTTAACAAGTCTATCAAGCATTAAAAATATTGAATTCCATCTTGTCTTGCAATATTGTAAGAGCGACGACACTGATAGTCCCAATTCTTCTTGTTTTTTTTGTAAGGCATATTTTGCGACATTTGAGTGCTCAAAATGACCTACAATTTTGCTCGCTTTGGTGATCAAATTTTGAACACTTTCAGAAAACAGTGAATCGTTAATAGCTAATTGTAAAGTGTGAGCAACACAAGTCACACCTGATTTTTCCTCAACATTCGTCATACATTTGACTGCTTTAACTACATTGGCAGCATTGTCAGTGACGATAATCATTATTTTTTCGTTCAGATTCCATTTTCTAAGTATATCAGACATTTTATCAACGAGATTTTCGGATGTATGTCGTTCATCCATTTCAGTCGTTTCTAAGGTAAATGATTTTCGAGTCCGTGCATCATCAATGAAATGTGCAGTCATGGTTATATAAGACTGTTGAGCAATTGATGACCAGCAATCTGACGTACAAGCCACCACTTCAGTTTTATTGAGTTCTGTTCTCATGGGAACTTGAATATTATCTCTAAGAACTTTCAGTCTCTTTTTCAGAGCTTCTTCCTTCAATGGCTCGTAATTTGGTTGCACGATTGACAAGAATTGGAGGAAACCCTCGCTTGCACAAAAAGAAATGGGCATCTGATTGATTGCAATCATTTTTGTTAAAGCTTGATGAATCTCCTCGGTTTTAACAGATGAACAGTCATTTATATTAGAATCTGTTTTTCTTTTCTGAATTCTTCGACGCTCAAGAGATGAAGATCCTGTAGTTGATGCAGATGAAATTTGAGGTTCACCAGTTAAATTTTCATTGGCTTCTTGACTGAATTCTTCATTCTCAGTATCATCTTCTGATCTGTGAATGGTAAAAAGTCTTATATTTAGACTTGGAATTCTATGAATTAGGATTAAGGATGAATTACATACATTTTGAAAATCATGAATTGCTGATGACGCGTGATTTGAATCATGATCCATGGCACAATGAAACTACTGAACATAAGTTCAAATGACTCTGATCCAAATGTTTTCGTGGATATTGAGACACATTTCTTTCAATTCCACTCTATATACATATAGTTTCAATGTGAAACCTATAAATTATTGGACTTTGATTCTCATATAACTTCTGAAGGAAGCTCTGAATCGACTTGAAATTTTGTATGGATATTTGTTTGATCATTGACAATCGTTTCGCCGATTTTCGTGAAGTTCTAATTATTCTCAAAATAGGTATAATACATCCTTAATCAAATTAACGCTCCACGATTGTGCTCGTTAGACTAATGATATGAGAAATTTATTGTTATATGACAAAATCTCAAGGAAAATTTGGGAATGAGAAAAATTACAAACTTCAAACTTATAATCGAAGAATTGAGAAAATGAGAGATGCAACATAAGGCTGGGCTTCCATTTCAATCGATGGCAAACTTAAAATTGACGAAAAACAAAAAGTTCAAAATATGAAATGAAATGACCTTGACTTTTGTGGTGATTGTGTTTGATTTCTCGTAACACCATGAATACCTACTAAATGTCCCATCAAAGAACCAGTCGAACCACCGCGACAAGAGAATTCGTTGTTAACTTCTTCACTGCATAAGTTGCGGTAAGCTTTATCACCTTCTCGCTGTGCGTATTGCCAAACCCAACTCTTCATTTTCCAATAATTTAGAACAATTTGTATTGAACAATCACTCGGTTCACATTTAAATACGACACACTTGACACAGAACCGTTACGCCCAGTGATGTAAAATGACCGGTCATGCAAAATTCAGGCATGTCATGGTCATCATGACCGTCATGTGGCCGTCATTGACGGTCAGATTTTTCACAGTTTGTAAGTGAAAATGACCGTCAAAAAATTATCTGACTGGTCATGACCAGACAATTAATAATTTTTATTAGACTTTCTGCAATAAAAATCTCGAATATGTTTCATTACAAATCATGGTTATCTGTTTACAAAATAATGATAATAAAATGAATATTTATATGTAGTTCTACACGGAAGAAGAGGAATCGTTGCAGCAGCCACTCGCGTAGACGATTTTCGACCATCTACGTAAAATAGTTTCGGCAACTGCTTATTAGTAGATGATCGAAAATCGTCTACGTGAGTAGCTGCTACAGCTATTCCTCTTTTCGTGTAAGTATACCAACTCGAAATTAAATTGTCCATCAAGGTTCCGGGGTTAAATATATCCTTAAAACCTTACAACATTATTGAAGTATGTCCCGCTGCACTAGATCACTTTAGATGTGAGTTTTACCGTCAAAAATTTTTCTGACTGGTCAGTGTGACCTTACCGTCGAAACTGACAAAAATTGTTCTCATCAAGTGACAGTCATGACCGTCACATGACCAGTCATTTGACCGGTCAATAGACGGCCTCATATCACTGGTTACGCCCCACATAGTTGAAATCCTTTCCCATAGAATTGAAAATCTTTTCATTGTTTGTTTACATTCTTCGTGTTATTTAGGGAATATATATAGTATTGTATACATATTTACCAACGAATCTCGTACTACAAGTTTTAACATTTGAATCCAATGTTAAGATTCGGGGAAAAATTTTCCATATTATGGATGTACATATATGTATGTATGTGAAAAATTTTTTTCTGAGGGATACAAAAATAGTGTCGTGGAGATACAATATCTATATACAGGATGTCCCATTCTGATCTGTTACTCAAAATATCTTGAAAACGAATAGATTCAGAAGGAAATGTTCCGGGGAAAAAATGTAAGAATCTGAGGGGGACATCCGATGGTGAACTTGGCTTTGACCTCAGATTCCACTTTCAAGGTCATTCTGAGGTCAACTCATGTTTTTTAAATGGGATCCCCTATTTTTCACTACCGGTTTAGATTGTACGCTAAAAACCAAGGAACTTTCGTCTCAAACGTTTTTTCGAAATCCCCATAGATGGCGCTCTAATTGATGAGAAAATGAGAATTCTCAAACCCTCGGATTGTATTCTGTCTAACATAATTCTCAACTCTTGAGTGTTTCTCATCTCCCGGAAATTGCCGTCGGTTGTGTTTTGTTTTGGTTTTGTTCTTGGAAATCGTTATTGTTTTGATGCACGTGTGAATACCTTAGAAATTTAGCATTCCCAAACTGCTCAGTTCTCTGTTATCATTTGGAGGAAACACATTTCTAAATATCATGTCCGATTACGCGCCAAACGATATTGTTGACGTTTTGTTGTGTCTTGGTGAAGCGCGGGGAAATTATGTTGAAGCTGTGAGAACGTTTCAACGTCGTTTTCCGGATCGGAGGTGTCCAAATCGCATTACGATCCGATTTCTTGAACAACGTGCTCGTCAAGGTCTCCTCAAACGACAGAGGAACAAGGAAGTTTATGCGGATGACAATGATCCTGATGTGAGATCGCTAGCTGTGCTGGCATTGATTCATATTAATCCTCATATCAGTCTTCAGGATATTGAGGAAATGACCGGGATTCCTCGATCCACAGCTCAGCGTATCTGAAAATCGTTGGATTATCATCCGTCCCATATCACTTTGGTGCAATCTCTAACAGCTGAGGATTTCATAACAAGAATGAACTTCTGCACGTGGGCCCAACGGAGAATCGAAGAAGATCCTACTTTCTCTCATCACGTTATGTTCTCTGATGAGGCAATATTCCACAATATTGGAATTCTCAATAGGCACAATTGCCATTATTGGAGTGCTCAGAATCCCTACTGGGTCCGTAGAATTAATCATCAACACCGTTGGAGCGTGAACGTTTGGTGCGGAATTGTAGATTCCAGGATCACGGGGCCGTATTTTTTTGAAAGAAACCTGACTGGCGCGGAGTATCTTCGTTTTTTGCAGTTTGAACTCCCTGCTCTTATGGAAGACGTAAGTCTTGACGTGAGATCAAGGATGTGGTTCCAACAGGATGGAGCAGCTCCTCATCACATGCGAATTGTTCGAGAATTTCTGGACGAGAAGTTTCCCAGAAGGTGGATTGGCCGTGGAGGACCTGTGCGATGGCCACCTAGGTCACCAGATCTGACGTCGCCTGATTTTTTCTTGTGGGGTTACATGAAGAATGTTGTATTCCGTGAACCTCCAACAACACGCGATGATATGAAAGATCGAATAAGAAGAGCATGCGCAACAATAACACCTGCTACGTTGCAAGCGACTGTAGAAAACTTTCATAAAACAATTGCGCTTTGTCAAAGGCAGAACGGCGCTCATTTTGGACATCTTCCGAATGCCTAATGCGTCCCCGAACATACACCCCTATTTCAGACAATCAGCCCTTTCAGGGCCACAACGATGTGTAAAGTCCGATCGCGCAACCTCCTCGTGGTGCACATCGGGTAACGCTGATGCCGACGGCAATTTCCGGGAGATGAGAAGCACCCAAGAGTGCAGCATTATGTTAGACAGAATACAATCCGAGGGTTTGAGAATTCTCATTTTCTCATCAATTGGAGCGCTATCTATGGGGATTTCGAAAAAACGTTTGAGACAAAAGTTCCTTGGTTTTTAGCGCAAAATCTAAACCGGTAGTGAAAAATAGGGGATTCCATCTCAAAAACATCAGTTGACCTCAGAATGACCTTGAAAATGGGATCTGAGGTCAAAGCCAAGTTCACCATCGGATGTCTCCCTCAGATTCTTACATTTTTTCCCCGGGACATTTTCTCCCGAATCTATCCGTTTCCGAGATATTCTAAGTGACAGATTAAAATGGGACCCCCTCCTGTATACAAATACATATCTAGTAAGTGAGGAACATTATATCAACCTTTTGAAACGTTGAATTTAAGATGAGTTTATAAACATTTTCATATAATATTTGAGAAATTTTTCGGAAGTGTTAGTTTTCAATCTGTTATTTGCAAATATTCAAATCATATTGTACAAATTTTACTTCAAATATTTCAACTATTTTACTTTTTGGTGAGTAAAAAATATTGAATCAACGTTTAAAAATATTTCTCTTCATTTGTTTTCCTTCCTTCTCTTTATTTGTCTTATCTATATACATCTTTGAAATGTTTTTATTTTTTACATCAATATTCAAGTTATGTTTTTGGAAAATGTATTGATATTATTATTTCCGACATTTATAGTTGATATTATTCAAACGTTCATTTAATTTTGATTTAATTATATCTTTCAAATGAATGAATTGAATTTTCATGATTAGATGTATTCTATAAAATTTTTGCATCTAGTACGAGATGGATACATGTATGTAGTATATTCGGAAAAATTATGAGTGAAGAAATTGAATGCTGAAAATGTAAGGACACAAACAAAGACCTAATTGATGTTCATTTCGTCTATAAAAAAAACCTACCGAGTAGTATATGATCTTAAACTAATCTGGCACATGATGTAAGATGCAGTGAATGAGAATTCATTATAATTACCCGTGTACACGAGTGTGATCAATTACACGTGTATCTGGGGAGATCCGTGTTGAATGTAACGCGTAACACGACAACACGTGTCACGTGTATCCGTGTATTCCAAAACACGGTGCTAATCGGGAGCTCTATAAAATACACAAAAGAAACACTTTTTCTGTAAAGCACAGGTGCACAGGACTCACCACAAATTCGCATCGAAATTGCAGGTTGTACAAGTACCTAGCAACCAGGAACATAAGTTGTACTCAAGACGAGAAACTCTTCAAACACATCAACAAAACCGAAGAGTGAACACCACAGCGGCTATTCCTAACAAACACACATTAGCGCCCTAGCTCTCCTTAATGAGAATTTGAAAGATCGAAAATAATTCAAAAACATTACCGAGATCAGTCATTGCTTGCAACCTACGCATCACCAAGAAACTCATGCGAAATATTGAGGAAACAAGTGCGTGGGATCCAGAGGGGATGCAACTCCATTGGAAATACTGTTATTATGAATTTTTGTTTAGTGTGAGGGCGCAATGACCGCACATAGCTCGTCAAATGAAATTTATTATTGTACAATATGGATTTTCATTGGATCATTGATCATCCAATGAAAATTCATCTTGTAGAATAATAAATTCCATTCGACAAGCTATGCGCGATCCTTGCGTCCTCACACTAAAAAAGTTTTATATTGAACTCAATTCATAACAACAGTATTTTCGATGGAGTTATACCCCCCTGGTGTGATCATGCACTGAGAGAAACAATGTACCTCAAGACAAAGAAGAAAAATTGAATTAATAAGAGGAGAGTCAGGTAAAGTGGAAAATGTCAACTATCAAGAGACGCGGTAGCGTCTCGACGCCAAGTGCGTGAGAAAAAACCTGGAAAAACGCAAAAGTTCCCGTCAGGCGCTACCGTGTATATATACACCTAAACTGACATTAACCTCATTTACAAAATTTTCAATGCACAATAACTCATCATATAATAGCACGTCATTGAAAAATACTTGAATTTTATTCAAATTTGAAACATACACTTTCGATTTATCCCACTATGAACTCTCAGCTATAATCCGATACTGAAATATAAATTTGTCATCAATTTGATGCGATCAAAATATCTTGTTCATGAAGTTCTTATAATCTCGATGAAATTTTGTCAACCTAAATTCGGGTGGGTGTTCATCAATATTTGGTTATGTTTCCAATAGTTTATATCTGTCTCGTTCTCTTTCTTCTACCATCCAATAGCATTCATTTCAGTATCTTCCAAACATCCAATAGTGTTAACGTTCATTTTAGTAAAAAATATAGATAATGTTCAATGTTATTATGTATAGTGTTGACAGGTTGTAATCCGAAATAATACGAAATGTGAGTTGGTTGATTCTATTGTAATCTGAATCACAATACATAAAGAAATAATATGACAATACGAGATGGATGAATCACAGGTTATTAAAGGTTATCACAACATGAATGTTAATTCAATCAGTGAATAATAGCTTATAATTAAGAATTGATGAATTATAGCAAGTTTGAGGAACATTCGAAATGAAGGTTAGTCACCGAGCACTTCAGGTATACTAAAAACATATGACATCCTGAATCAAAATTATGAACTATGTACAAAATGATTTCCCTAGATTTTTTGAGTAAAATTACAGGTGGATCAAGAAGAAGTAGAGAGGATGCAGGTAAACTATACATCTGTATGTTACGTACCACTACAATCAATATCATCAAGTAGCGTAGAAAGAAAATGAAGAAAAGCCAGGAGTGCAGTGGTATACCGCAGGTCCTCCCGTTAGGTACACAACTATCAGATTCTCCCAATAGAATCACAGGTAGATAGAGAAAAATCAAGAAGGATACATATGTACCATACATCTTCATGTTATGTACCACCATGATCAATGCCATTAGGTAGCGTCATAGGAAAATGAAGAAAAGGCAGGAGTGCGGTGGATATACAAGTCCTCGCGTTAATAATTCCACTATCAGGTTCTTCCAACAGAATCATAGGTGGATGAAGAGGGAGCAAAAAAGATGTAGATGTACCATACATCTGTAAGATAGATCCTACCATGATCATTAGGTAGCGTTGAGGGAAAATGCAGAAAAAATAGGAGCACAATAGATATACCTCGAATCTTTGCATCGGGTGCACTCCACTGACCAAATGACGAATGATTAGAGAGACTGTTTAGGATCAACTCGACGAAAATTGAGCAGATACAATATTCTGATTATAGAAATTGTTTGGGAACAACTACAAGTCAACTTGACTGATGTGGCTGATGATTATATTTGATATTTGATGAATTTCACTTTCTGATTATAAGCGATGATTCAGTTGTTGATTCATCACATAATCTTTGATCATTCATTTCATGCCATTCATTATCGATTGAATCCACTTCATAATCTGTAGTTCACCCATTCAATACAAAATTGCCCATGAAATTACCTAAATGGAATGAATAGTGGTGGTGGCCGACGTACAGATCGCAGGGTATATTTGCTTGGTTTTTGTCTTCTCTCATTGGCCTGATACTTCCTTGACCCAGAGTTGTTATCGGATGGCTTGAGTAGTATCACAGGTTTATAAGAAAACACGAAAAAGAAGTGAATATACCATAGACCTGTACGTCGACTACCACCACTATCAATTTCATATAGTTGGTCTTGGGAAATTTTGTATTGAATGGATAAATTACGGATTACAAAGTGGATTCCATTGATAATGAATGGCGTGAAATGGATGATCAAAGATTATGTAATGAATCAATAACTGAATCATCACTCATAATCATCAAAAACCCCCAATGCAATATAAAAAGTTTTTTGAAAGTGAAGTTCATGACAAAACCTCAAAGAGATGTGAATAGTTTGACTAACGGTAGAAGTTGAAGTTGGTCTCCAGTTACTTCAGTCACATTGAAGTATTTCAGAACGATTTTTGCAAAGGCGAAAAGTCAGTAGATATGTCACAGATTCTTACAACATGCTGGGCTCATCAGTTCTTTGGAGTAGAATCATAGGTGGCTGGAGACGAAGCAGAAATGAAGCAGACGTATCACAAATTTGTATGCTAGCTATCGTCACTATCAATCTCATTTGGTGGCCCATAGTCGAACGAAGAAAAGGCAAAAGCGCAGTGGATATATCACAGATCTATCCGATGCTGGCATCAGATTCTTTGTGTAGTGTTTCAAAGGGATAAGAAAGAACCAAAATGAAGCGAATATACCATAGATATGTGAGTTTGCTATCACCACTATCAATTTGCATTACAGATTACAAAGTGGATTCAATTGATAATGAATCCCTAAATTCTTTGAGTAGAATTACAGATGAATGCAGGAAAAACAGGCAAGATGCAGATATATCATACATCTGTATATCATGTACCAGGAGAATCAATATCAATAGGTAGCGTTGTAAGAAAATGAAAAAAATGTAGGAGCGCAGAGGATATACAACAGTTCTTTGCGTCGAGTATACTACTATCAGATTCTTTCAATGAAATCACTGGTAGATGAAGAAAAAGCAAGAAGGACGCAGATGTACTATACATCTCCCTGGTGGAAATATTTCCCTGAGAATTTCTGAGAATCTTTGAAAAACACTCAAAATTCAGACATTTCCTACGGATCTGTGCAAGTCTCTACAAAACTCAGCATAATTCTGAAAATCTCTGAAGATATTCTGAGCATTCCTGAAAAACTCTTAAAATTGGGATTCCCACGAAGGCTGTATGTCACTCACCATCATGATCATGAGGTAGCGTTTGAAAAAAATGAGGAAAAGACAGGAGCGCTGTGGGTATGACACAAATTTTTGCATCGGATGCACTGGACTGACCAATTGACGAATGATTACGCAGACTGTTTAGGGGGTGCATGCAAAAGATTCGAAATGCAAAAGATTCGAATCCTTAGTTGAAAAGGGACGCGGCATCTGACCTCTTTTTCTATCCAAGGTTTCGAATCTTTTGCATTTCGAATCTTCTACATGCACCCTGTTTAGGATGAACTCGACGAAAATTGAGCAGATACAAAAGTATTCTGATTATAGAAATTGTTGTAGAATAACTACAGGTCAACCTGACTGATATGACTGGAGATACAATTCATTCTAAATATTTTCTTCCAAAGTTTCATTCCTCCAGATCTTCCATTCGAGCTGGATTACATTCCTATCTTTGATATGAAAATATCTTTATTTTCATATATTTTGATATTCACAGATCATCATCCTCAGGTATGTGTCACAAATGAGATAATCTTATTCAACCGCCCATTTTCTCCTCATTTCAACATACATTTAATGATGAGGATTTGTGAGAGTGGAAATATGTGGGGATAGATATTTATTAACAGTGATATGTAGGAAAGAATTATCTGAACATTAAGATGATTGAGAATACAGATCTCTAATGGAAAATGCTTAATTGAGGATCGAGTATTTGAGAGAAATAATATTTTGGAGTATTAAATATGTTATGAATGATATTATAATTATAGATATTGTTTTCGAATGACTGAAGATCAATCTGATTGATGTAGCTGGAGATAGAATTGATTCTAAAATATTTTCTCTCAAAGTTTGAACCTTCCAGTTCTTTCATTCAAGCTGAATTGTATTTCCATTCTTACGAACTTTTATCTTTAGTCTCAATTACCCAGGCAGAAGGCTAATATCAATTCGATATCAAATTGATATCTAGCTGATCAAGATCACATCAACAAAATATGATTGGCTAATTCAAGATCGACACTCTGTATTTTTCGACTTCTTTTCGATATTTTTCTAAAGCATATTATGTATGACAGAAACTCCTTCATAAACACAGTTTGAGAATATTTTAATCGGAGAAGAATTTTGAAGGTAGTTTAAGATCCAGTATCGAAATGATATCGAATTGACATCCAGTCGAGATCATTTGTTATTTTTCCTTACAGCGGATGAAAAACCATACACTGTATTTATCCAACAGTGTTTTTTGGAGGTGTAATTGTTAAAAACCGTTCCTCTCAAGTGCTATTCATTTTTAATTTCAGAAGATTCTGAATCGATTGGTATATATCCCACGGTGACAAATTTTTGAAATTTTTTCATGAGTTTGCTCCAACACTTGGCAAAATTTGGAGGTGCGCTTTTAAAAAAACGTTCCTCTCAAATTCTATTCATTTTTCATTTCAGGAAATTCTGAATCGATTCAACTGAATCGATATTTCTATAAATACACCTTCAAAGCTGCTAACCCTCGAATCTATTGTTCAATTTCAAACATTCTTTCTTATCTCACTGATTGGTCCCATCATCCTGAAACGCTATTTTTGAAATACATTGAAATCCTGCCAATTTTGTGACAACTCTCAACGATTCTGATTGGATTCGCCATTTCCAGACGGAACCAATCAATCCTAATATCAAAAGTCAGCCAAACTGTTATAGAAACTCAATCCAGCAGCATTCGGCAAGCATCGGCAAGTTCACCACGTTAAAAAAACAACTGGTTGAGTTCAATAAAATATTTATTGTTAATAAATATAACGATTCAATATATCACAGTATATCTACTCATACTAGGAAAAATGAATGATGACAGACCAGTAAGGATTTTTTTCGTATTGCACATTTTTCAGACGAACCTTTCAATGAAGTCTACAAAAAATAACCTCAAATAATTTCCATGAAAATGATATATTTTTAAAATTTCGTGTATTCATTTCTACGGCAATTGATGAAATGATTCCTCAGTTCTTCTCATTGTAGGACATATTTGCGATGAGCTTTGTCATAACCAAAAAAATTACAGAAGATTGAAGATTGAGGTTAAGTTGTATTTTTCGGTTTTTTTGATACCCTCAATTTTTTTTCTTGTGTCTTTGATTACAAATTATACGTTCGATTCAAAATTGGTACCATAAAATAACTCTAAGCTTATTAGAGTCAACTGTATGCAACAGGTTTGAACCGATAGGAACATGGTTTCATCAATCAAAAGTGCAGTGAGCTTTTTTACTCTTATGATTGGCATGAATTCTTGCCACAAAAAAACTCATCATTTAAAACTCCCAATAACAAACATGTATATACATAAACATTTGTATACGTATCCGTACATGTGAGGATACTCACTACAATATCAAGTCATGAGGCCATTTCCATATTGGTTCAGGTTTTATACATGTTTCTCGCCATTGCAAGATAGATCTAAAGCAATGCGAATGTCATATTACTGAATATTTTAAATCCATATATACATGTAATTATAAGATGAATTACTTTGCAGTAACAAAATTTCCTGTCATGAGATGCTCATCACTTGTGAAGGTTTATAAGACATTCAGAATGTACAAATGTTACTAGAATATATTCCTAAGAGAACACGAAGGTCCAAAGAATGTTTAGTACAGGTGCATTGAACGTCCGGACATTTGATGGTCCATTGAACATTCCTTGCACGTGAAGGAACATACAATGAAACTAAATTTCACCTAAGAAGTTTATGTTCTCTTGGGGATTTGAATGATTCATAAGTTCCTATAATTGGTAGCTGCTTATTGGTGTTCAATCGAATTTGATATTTACCAACTTTCAGTATATATTTGTGTATTGTAATACCGAGAAATCACTATAAGATATAATTTTGTTTCTCTTCCACATTTATATTCAACCATTTGTCACAAAAAACTTGGGCAAAGATAAACCTCGTCTTTTATAACAAGAGTGTACTGTACACGTAGAAAAATATATTCCAAAAAGTCCCATAATTTACTGAGGATCAGCACTAGTTTATGACGGATCTAATTATCGACCTGAATATAGCGTCAAAAGTATCCTAATTTCTTATAGAAATACATTCCAGCAAATACACAAAATTCTTTGTAACATGCATATTGCATGTAACTCACGTACAATAGGTGATTTCCTACTCACGGATGTAACTGGTTACATCCATGAGTAGGAAGTAACTTATTATATGTGAGTTGAATACAGTATGCGTGTGACAGAGAATTTGGTGTGATACTTTTAAAGTAAATTCAAGTAAATAACTCTATCTGTCACAGACTAACACGAATTCTCAATAAATTATGGGACTTTTCAACACATTCATTTTCTCTGTGTATATTTATGAAACCATATACACATTTTTCATGTGTCATAATTCTACTATCGTCAACTGAATATAAACAAAGTGGTCCCTATCCCTTTGAAAATACACGAGTCTTCCATATTTCGCTTATGTGAATGGATATGTAATTTCACAGTGACTAAACTAGTTTGATATGTCTTGGAGCATTCGTTCTAGCTTTGAATTGTACCATGTCTTTTTCTGTTGTTATTTCAAGTTGGTAAATCAAGCTGATATTGGCACTGTTACTAAAATCATAAACCTTATCCAACAAAATGCCTTCGGATATACAACGAAAATCTGTCCTAATAAAAAGGCTCCTGATATTGGAGCCAATTAACGAAAAAAAAACCAATTGTATTTCGAAAGCTCGAAATTCAGCGTTGATCGAGATCAAAATGAGTTCGGAATAGTAACCACTGTACAATCGAATCGATCTTGATTTCGAGATTATTTCGATGTTCCCATATTGATATCAAATTGACATCTTTTCGACTCTTCATTTCTGCCTGGGATACGTTCGTTTTCAAATAATTCTATTCTTTGATATCATAAACGTTGAATATCTTCATCTTCACATTTTTTCACTCCTGCAGGTCTGTATTCCCAAATATGTGTCGAGAATGGAAGAACATTTCATTTAACAGCAATTTTTTTCCTTTTAATATGTACTAAAAAATGAAGACCTGTTATATTACATTCAACAATAAGGACCTGCTAGTGTAAAAATATGTGGAAATAGATATTTATGATCAGGTATGATATTAAAGAGAAGAATTTTCTGAAAATAAACAAGAATGAAAATACGAATATTTCATGAAAAACTAAGTACTTGCAAGTAAACCATTTCGGAATATCATATATGTCATAAATGAGTTTAAAATCATAAAAATTGTTGTAGAATAACTATCAGTAGCCTGACTCGTGTGACTGAAGATACGATTTATTCTGAAATGATCTGTGCAAAAATTTTATCTCTCCTGTTGTTACATTCAAGCTGAATGAATAATGAGGGCCCAAGTGGTTTTTCATGTCACAGAAATAATCTGAGGACATTTTCTTCATTGCTATGGTTCCTATCAAGCTCGACATGAGGATTCAATTCTTAATCGTTTTCAATAGAAGATATATTCAGAAAAGGAAGTGAAATCCCAATAAAAAAAGCTTCCCTCTAAACGAGGAAGCAAAAACTCCAAAAAAGTAAAAAAAAATGACGCCAAGCACATGAAAATGCGATCAATATCTACAGAAACAAATCCATAAACCTATTCTCAACAGAAATTTCATTACATTTGAAGTTTCGATGCAACACAACAGGATATGCCCCATCTGACAAAAAGATGTGAAATCAATATGTGCTGCCAAGTACATTTGGTTATCCAAATGGTATGTAAACGATTTCTTGTATATTGTAACTTCAATTTTTTTCGATTCTATTCAAAGTGATTTATGATCTCTGAAAAATATCATTGTATTGAAAATTAATATAAAGTGGAGTAGAAGAAAAATTAGGTTCAATCATTTGGCATACCTACTAGAAACAACTCTGACTTATCTCGAAACAAACGTGTTGGTCATTTCTGAACAGTTTTGAAATTCATGTCGATGCGGAACACTTGGCGTGGCCAATAAAGATTTTATGATAAAAGTGTTCAATAATAAGAGCTAAGAATTTTCCATTAGCCACGTCCAGTTTTTCCTGTGAACATGAATTTCACACCTGTTCAGAAATGACCAACACGTTTGTTTCAAGATAAGTCGGAATTCTTTCTAGTAGGTATGCCAAATGATTGAACCTAATTTTTCTTCTACTCCACTTTATATTCATCTTCAATACAATGATATTATTCAAAGATTCCAGTATAGTCGTGTGTGTAGTTTATTGAAAGCAATATTAGAAGAAAAAATGAATGGTAAAACTTGTGAAGGTAGATCCCCTGGCGAAAAAGTTTTCCATAATTTCTCATATCTTCCAATATTTTTTCACATTTCTTATAACTTTTCATAAATGTCATAAATTTTCATAATTTCTCAAGGATTTGGAACATTTAGTTTGAGAAATATTTTTTTATAATAAGTCATAATTTCTCATGAATGGAATCATATTGTTCCATATATTTTCTTAATTTCTCATAAAATTACATGAAATTCCTTATAAATATAATGATGACTATGAGATATGGTTTTTCATAAAACTTCATAATTTGTGACCAAAAACCTTATACTTATTCATAAATGAAAATATATCATATAATTTTCTAATTATTCAAAGAAAATTAATCAAAATTTGATGCAGTTTCTTCTTGAATCCGTAAAAACGAGACAGGGTGGTGAGTGACCTGAGAAACCGGGAATTGTAAGAGAATTTGAAATTACAAGGAAATTACGGGCCTGGTGCAGAGGTGTTGCGATCTTGTGAGGTACTGTTGCAGGCGTAGTGCGGGCGCATCATGCCTGCAGCAGTACCGCACCAGGACCGTTTGGCGAATTTGGAATAAAAAATTTTTACTCGGGTAGATAAAATATTAGATTCATTATCAAAATATTCCAGACCTTTTTATGAATTACATTTCAAGGAGTTCCACACAAACGAAAACTCCACGAGTTGTATGATGTTATGAACATAAGTGACAATGAGCCACTACATAACCACATGGCGTGTTGGCTCAAACTGTTAGGACCGGTTCTTCAAGTAGATGATAGGTTAAGTAGGCAGGTTCTAGTCCCTTCCAAGGAATGAAGATTTCTCAAACAGAAAAAGCATACCCCAAATACTTACCGACAGTCAGTACAGTAAACATTTGGGAAGAATCTTTTTTTTTATGCTGATTGAAAATTATTATTTTTGTATTATTGTTATTCAAAGCATCTTAAATATATCGTAAAAGGATCTTAAACATATCTTTGAGATATCTTCAAGATATCTTGACCCATTAAGTCCAGGAAATGCAGGATTTCAACTGTAATTTTAAACGTTGCAAATGATATATAAATCAATGAAAACTCATGGCAAAAATACCTTACCTACTATTTTCGAGGTTGCTCTCTCGATTGCTGAGGTCAAAATTGAGCCATCAGAATGCAATTTTGACCTCAGCAATCGAGAGAGCAGCCTCGAAAATAGTAGGTAAGGTATTTTTGCCATGAGTTTTCATTGATTTATATATCATTTGCAACGTTTAAAATTACAGTTGAAATCCTGCATTTCCCGGACTCAACGGATCAAAGATGTCTGAAGTGAAATCCTGCGCGATGAACATCAGACATCTTTTATATATCTTTGAGATAACTTTCTGCGAAAATCTTAAGATATCTCAAAGATATATCAAATATATCTCCTTACTTATCGGGTTCATATACTTTCCATGGAATTTTGGAGAAAGTAATGTTACGTTTCATGAAGTTTATGTTCATGGGTTCATATCCCGCCAAGTCATCACAATGTTTATTTTCGGATTTTTCTGTGTACGCTTCTCTTGCATTGTTAATACTCTCTATGGAGCGTTAATTCTTATATGCTTTCTTTGTTTCAAACTTCGCTTCAAAAATTCTTCAAATCCATTCTATCTACTCTATGCTCATCTTTCCTCAACGTTTCTCTAACGTCCACCGTTCTCTTTTCCTTTATTTCAGTTTCAATTTTCACTAGGGATTCGAGTATATGCACTTTCACTCCCATATAATTCCTAAAATTTCCAATATCCTACCCGCATTTTCACAATCCTCATTTTTTATTTTCAGATTTGATGCTTTTGAGCGATAGTTTGAGAGAATGTCTAACAAAAAATGTCTATTCCAAGTCGCTTGGCTGAGTGAACCTCAATTCAAGACTTGGTTAAGTCAAGTTGATAATGATATACATTCGGTGCGATGTATAAAAGGTTCAAACATCATAAATTCGAGTAACATGGGTCGTCAAGCTATAACGAGTGATATGAACGGTAGCAAACAAAAAAGCATATGAATGCTATTGAAAATACAGCTCGTATAACATCTTTTATTCCTGAAGGTAATCCATCGAAATCTGATCCCACTAGCAATGGTTTCAGTACATTCCGAGAGGCTGTTCATCCGTCTACATCATCAACGTCCGAACCTATATTGCTACCATAACCGAATAGAACCTCCTCAGCCGAACCATCGAAATCCCGTGGACTTCAATCATTCACAGTAAGAGATGATGTTACGGGAGCCGAAATATTATGGACCATCCAAAGTGTTCTAACACATACATTACATTGTTCTGCTGGACAAGATGTGTATCCTTTCAAAATGATGTTTCCGGACAGTGACATCGCAAATAACATGCGACTACAACGAGATAAAATTAGTTATCCAATTTCATTTGATATTGCTCCTTATTTCAAAAATATATTGATTGATCAGCTTTCAGAATGTGAATTCGTAACCATAGGTTTCGATGAATCTTTGAATAAAGTTGCTCAAAAGCAGCAGATGGATTTGAATATCCGATATTGGTCTAAAGATCAAGAAGAAGTGAAGACACGTTTTCTCACATCTGTTTTACTGAAACGTTCGACAGCATCAGATTTGATATCGGGGTTTTTAGAAGCTGTACCTCCGGGATTTTTAAAGAAACTTCTCCAAATATCCATGGAGGGGCCCAACGTCAATTTCAAATTCCTCAAGGATATTAAACAACATCTTAAGGCTGATCCAAGGGATGTTGAATTACTCGAAATAGGTACACGGAGAGAAATGGATTCTAAGGGGTAAGGTCACTGACCCCATTAGCGAACGCGACCCCTTTAGTGAACCTCGAGATAATAAAACCTCTTTGACGAACAAGAAGTGTTCACCTATTACGTGCTGTGAAGATTATTCCAATCTTCGAACATTATTGTTCGTGATGAATGCGAAAACAAATGGAAGAAAGAAGAATGTAATTCACGAAATAAATAAAGACTCATGCCGAGTGTCACAACGAGCTTTGCTTCCGTGAATCTTACAAGGTGAGTTAAGAATGGACATTTTTTCAATTGTGCATTTTCATAGTATTAATGTGACCATTGAACTATTTTATGTATCCAACCTATTGATATCATTCAAATTAAGATAATATAGGGTTATTTTCAATAACTGTCAGTCGCTAACCCAGAAAATTGCGCGTTCAGAAATACACACACGCAAATGATCGGTGAATCTATTACTGAACGAATAAACGTAACAATTCATATCATAGGTATCCACTCTAGGAAAATTTTTTCATAAATTCTCATAATGCGCATAATTTTTCAATCAATCTATAAATTTCCCCAAGGATTGGAATAAACATGTAAAATTATACATGTACACATGTACATTGGAATAAACATGTAAAATTATACACTCTACTTGAAATTCACAATTTTTTTGCCAAAGTAACTCAAGCAGCAACAGAAGTTCAAAGTATATATGAAATAAAAACGTTGGTAGAATTTGAGAATGAGATACGAAGAACATATCATGAAAGTTCATAGAATATACGAATGGGACTGTTTTAAATACACTCAGAACGTACATAGTACATTTGAAATGTACGATATTCATTCAATCGACGTTCGACTGACGTCCCGTCATATATTCGATTACATACGTTCGATGAATATGCATAGCACCTATGAAAAGGTCTCATTAGAATGTGCACAGAATATATTTCGAATATCATCAGGAAAGTGATAATAACTCATCTGAGCAACCTCAGATTCTACGCGTTCGGTAATGGGGTCAATCAGCGTTCACTAATTCATGCGACCCGTTCCCTAATGGGGGTATTGTTAACATTTCATTAATTTCATTATTTTTATTGTTATCACTTAGAAAATGAATAAAAAATCACGGTGAGAGGGAATTGAAATGCTCAATCTACCTTATTTACTGGTGGAAATTCATTTTAAAGAAATTATTCATGAAATAATTTATATTTAGAGTGCTTGTGTTCTTAAATGTTCACTAATGGGGTCAGTTACCTTATAAGAAATATTATAAAGACAAGAATATTCTATACTAAGCATGAGGGCAAGGATCTAGATTCTAACCACAAGTATATATTTATTATAAAGATGTTTACTTCGAGGTAGTGAATGTATTTTTTACCCAGTAATATACTATTTCATTGAAGGCAAGAATAAACTCGGGCTCATAACGTCACAGTCGGTCACCTTGACCGCTCAGCTACCGACGCTCGCTTGAGTAGATAAGAATTGTAGCTGTACTTAAAGTACATCAGATCTTCAAACGATATAAATTTCAAGAAACTTATGGTTCGCACTTGATCTTCGTTGGAAAGGGAGATTATAATGATTAATGAAAGATGGTTATTCATCGTAACTATATATTTTGTTGGTCCTTATCATACTATTGATGAAATATCCATTTGATCACTGCAAGTAACCGAGATTCTTATGGATAAAATATGGATTCTAATGATAACTATATATTTTGTTGGTCAATATAATACTATTTTTAAAATCTGCATTTCATTACTGTAAATAACAGAGATTCTGACGATTAAAATACAGATTTCAACGGTAAGTATATTACTTTTATAATAAACATATTTTGACCGTAAGAATCTTGTATTTTAGGACTAAAGAAATAGTTAATACCTCTAAGCATACAGATATTAACAGTTAGTATCCACATTTCTATAATACGATTTGTATAATCCATTTCTCTCCGTGTAGCTGCGGTTTTCATACAATGCATTGTGCGTTCAAAGCAGGGATCCAAGGAACAAGTTGGAACCTCATCATTTCCTTAATGGCTCTATATAATTTTTTTAAAGATGTACCAGCAAGACGCCAAATTCATTCAGAATATACCAATTCTACATTGTATCTATTGAAATTTTGTGCAATTCGATGGTTGAATAATGGTGCTGTTGCTCAAAGAGCATTGGATATGCTTCCTCATATGATAACCTGTATAAAAGCACTTGAAAATCACTGAGAAAATAAACTAACAAGTGCAAGTTTTCACAAAATTGTAAATTCTTGCAAAGATCCCCTCCTATCCGCAAAATTAACTTCTTTCAAATCATTAGCAGATGATATAGAACCACTCCTCACTGAATTCCAAACAGATTCCCCACTCTCTCCCTGACTTTATGGTGCTCTCACCGGTGTTATTTGTGATCAAATGAAACGTAGGTATAATTCAACCTCATGTTATGCCAGAAACAACCTCAATACACAATTGAGACATGAAGGATGAACGTAATTTATTGAAAGCGGCTGACATAGAGCTTGAAATTGCCACTTCAATAATTTTCAAAAAAATGATGAAGAATTGTGCGAATTCGCAAGTTCTTCAATTCCGTGGAGAAGCAAAAATATGTCTGACTAAATTCATACTCAAGTTGCAAGAACGCTCTCCGCTTTCGTATAAATTAACCAAAGCCATAACATGTTTAGATCCTCTGTTGCCATAAATTTGAAAGCTGGTGAACAAAGATTGAAAACACTATTAATTGTTCTTGTAGAAAAGAATTGGATTGATAGTGTGAAGGCAGAAAAAGCAGCGCGAGAATTCCAGAGAATATATACGATTCCCACGGTACAAGAGTCGGCAAAAACCTTTTCAAAAGAAAAACAAGGTTTGGACAGTTTTTGGTTCAAATTATTCAAAGGCCATAAACAATCAGGAAATATTCAGATAATTCTGGAAATAGTCATGATTTTATTCCATGGGAACGCCAATGTCGAAATTGATACCTCGATAAACAAAGAATGCTTGATAGAAAACATGAAGGAAGAGAGCCTTGTCGCAAAAAGACTCGTTTATGATACTGTCACCACTCTTGGTGGTATTAAGAATGTACAAATCACAAAGCCAATGATTTATTCAGCTCGTAGCGCTCACAGCAGGTATAAAGAAGCAATTGAAGAAAAAATAAAAAATATAATTGAAAAAAATATCTCAAAGAATTGCGATAAAAATGTACTAAAAGGGTAAAAATAACTTTGGATTTATAAAGGCCTTATCAATTTTGGGGATGAGATATATTTTAACCGAAACCAACCTTCAACGTATTTCTTTACCCCATTTTTGTACTCGTACGACTATAAATAAAAGCTTGGGCGCTCATCACAGAGTGAACAGCGTGATGAAATTATCCTTTACATTCTAATTACGCTGTTCACTCTGTAATGAGCGCCCAAGCTTTTATTCATAGTCGTACGAGTACAAAAATGGGGGGGAGAAATACGTTGAAGGTTGGTTTCGGTTAAAATATATCTCATCCCCAAAATTGATAAGCCCTTTATAAACCCAACGTTATTTTTACCCTTTTAGTACATTTTTATCGCAATTTTGAGATATTCTTTTCAATTATATTTTTTTTTATTGTTAAATAAAAGCTTTTTTTTGAAAATATTTTTTTATATATTTTTATTAGACACCCTTTCACTGTTAAGAGCTGTTTTTTGGCTTATCAAGCCTTTTCATTCGATACCCATATCGTAAAAGTTTTGATTGGGTGGGTGGGGGGTTGGGAGTGGGCTGGAGGGCATGGGGGTGGTTATTCGTGTATTGTCACCAGAACCAAACATGTGTGCAAAATTTGAGCCCGATCGCTCCAGTGGAAGTGGGTGAAATATTGATTGCAAAATTCCAGGACATACATACAAGTGAAGTTAAATAAAAGCTTTTAATAAAATCAGAAGAAAGTGAAAATAGAAAGTTCTCAGAGGGCAGAAAAAAGAATTCAATCCCTGAAAATAAGAGAAATCGAGGCCGAAAAAGCCAAAATATTGACAGATATGCTTAAACAAATAAAATCGCTGATTTGAAAAAATAATAAAATCATTCAATTTGAACTTAGAATATTTCTCGTTCGGTACCGAGTGCGAATTTCTCGCATGTGCAACGTGCCGTAGATTTGAGCGAAACTCATTTCATTCAAAGTCTCGTTGGGTTGCTCTCGCCCTATAATTCTTCGCACTCAAAATCCTTATTTCGAGTCAGTTTTAGTAGAGTCAATGCGTGCTCTTGGACCAAGGATCCGTCCTGGCATCCTTTCCCCGAACTGGAACAAACATTCCTGGTAACCAACAACATCCTGCGTGCTGTCCTGGTGCAGAAAGCATCGATCACATTATCATCTAAGGGTAAGAAGTTACAGCACAAATCGATGTAAATTCCATACACACACTCACACTTCTTATATCAGAAACCATCTCGATCTTGACATGAGTAATCAAGAAATTGAAGATCCATTGATTCTTTTCTGTCATTCTATTTGCTGTTGTTTCGGTGTAGTATCCCACTTTTTCATTTTCAAAAGAATAAATACTACTGTGGGCAAAAAATAATGAGACTTTGTTCATAATTCAAAAATTCTCAATTTATTCTTCAAAATCTATTTCGTCCCCCTCAAAGTAATCCCCCTTGACCCCAATACACTTGTGCTAACGTTTTTTCCAATCCTCGAAACAGTTGTTGAAGTCAATTTCCGGAATAGCCTCCAATGCACGTAGCGACCCAGGAAAAAATCATTAGATCTATTCAGATCTGAATAGATCTGAGTGGATCTGATTTTTGGTTAGATCTGGTTCAAAAGGTCAGATTAGATCTGTCCAGATCTCAGTAGATCTGATCAGATCTTGGCACATCTGGTTAGATCTGAGTACATCTCGTTAGATCTGAATTGAATATTAGATTAAATCTTAATGAGCAATTGGTGGTTCAATTGTCAGAAATTTTGTGATATCTGTCTGTATATGAATTTGATTTTGCACATATATTGTGACGAACACAAGCCAAAATCGCAGTTTTTCAGATCTTGATAGATCTGTTTAGATCACCAAAATTTAGATCTGGTCAGATCTGATCATTTTTTCCCGGGGATTCACGTTTAATGTCTTCAATTGACTCAAAACGGTTTTCCTGGAGCGGTCGTTTGAGTTTGCTGAATAGCCAGAAATCACACGGAGCTAAATCAGGCGAATACGGTGGTTGCGGCACGCAATTCGTGATTGGTTGAACATTTGGCGAAAAACTCGCGAAGAATCAATGCAGTATGCGAAGGTGCTTTATCGTGGTGCAAAAACAAAGATTTGTCGGCCCATAAGAAGGAATTCGGAGTGCACCACACCTCGATAATCAAAGAAAATTGTCAACATAACCTTGATTTTTGACCTGCTTTGACGTGATTTTTTCGGCTTCGACTCACCTTTCGCACGGTATTTGGCCGATTGATCGTCTGTTTCCGGGTCGTAAGCATAGATCCAAGACCCATCGCCAGTAATAATACGTTTCATGACATCCTGTTAGTCGGAAAGCATTGTTTCACAGACCTCAATGCGACGCTGTTTCTCGAAAAAATCGAGTGATTCTGGAACCAATCATGCTTTCACTTCTCTTAGGACGGAAGGTTTTTGCAAAATGGTTTTCACTGATCCTTCTGATATTCCAACGATGCCAGTAAGGCCTCTAACTATTGATCGTCGATTCTCAAGCACCAATTCCTCGATTTTATTGACGTGTTGATCATCAGTTGATGTTCATGGCCGTCCTGGACGTGGTTCGTCGTCAACGCGTCCTCGACCTTCCTTGAATGATTTGTATCAATAAAAAACACTTGCTCGCGACAAACAATTATCACCGAAGACCTTTTGCAACATTCTGAACGTTTTGGTACCAGAAATTTGATTCCGCACACAAAATTCAATGGAACTTCTTTGTTGAATAATTTCACTTTTTCTACTCCAGAAAGACAAGGATATACTAAACACTAATAATCATTCTGATGTGACATTTCGCACAGATGGCATTGACAGTCATACCAACCTAGAAGAAAATATTTCGACGAATGGGTTTTCGCGCGAAATTTGAATTAAAAAGTCTTACCTATTTTTTGCCCACAGTAGTATATCCGAATAGTACTCGCAAATTAAACCAGGAATCGAATTTTTAGTTCATTTCTCTTTCTTTTCACCAGTGTGCGAAATTCATGAACGTAGCTACGGGTGCTGCCTTAGAACTTCAAAGCTCTTCGGCACGCTTAGAACGTGAGCAGACCCACACATTCGATTCGGTCTAGCCGCTCGGATCGTTTCGAAAAATAAATAACTTGTGCCTAGGTGGAATAAACAACACTTCTCAATTTCACTTCGTAACAATCTTCTGATGTATTACAGTCATCAGATCCTTTT
The DNA here is from genome assembly GCA_018340375.1 of Gonatopus flavifemur. Lineage (NCBI taxonomy): Eukaryota > Metazoa > Arthropoda > Insecta > Hymenoptera > Dryinidae > Gonatopus > Gonatopus flavifemur. The sequence goes on along the minus strand of JAFFJZ010000027.1, from coordinate 3,021,529 downwards.
GATCTATTAAATCGATATGAAAGACCATTTACGATCTTTGGGTTCCGAAATAGGTCTCTCAATTGTTCTTTAAAATCTATGGTTGTGAAAAATGGTTTAATGTTGGAAGGTTGAACAAGTTGCTTACATTGGCACATGAATTCTTGATCCATAAAGCCTTGTTTACTCATTAACCTTCCGCAATTTTCACAAAGAGCATGGTACTCCAACGTTTCTTGTTTATTAGGAAAATGCTTGAAAAGAGAGTACTTTGTATTTGGTAGGACTTTGCGACCGTACAATTTATTCAGCATATTCATGATGTCTTGTACAAGAGCCCACGCGCGATTGTGTGGCATGCATATCATGATAGCCATCAATAAAGCTTCTCCACGCGTTGTTTGTGAACATTCACATAGAAATTCATTGAGATATGATTTCTCAGCCTGTGTACTCCTCATAACCTGCAATATACAAAAATTAAGTATCAATTATTACCCCAACACCGTTCGGAGGTTCTTGTAGACGTTTTGGAGACATCTTAGAAATTTTGTACTACTATGGTAAGAAATCCCATCTTATATGAGGTGTTAGCATCAAATAGAATGCTGGTTTCATGACCCAGTCAGAAATTTAGAATCTGTCTATATCGAATGAATTGATGTCTGGTGTTTCGAAATCGAATTGAAATTCAATGAAATTGATTAGGGCAATATCGATCTGATCCTATATTTGCTATTAGTCTTCTGGCTGGGAATGAAATGGAAGGGTACATGAGATATTCACCGGATTATATTCACACATGGCGATTTTGAATAATTCCAGTTTCATCTTAGGTTGATGAAGTACACTCTAAAGAATCTGCAGCTGAATCTTCATTGGAGATAATTATTCCATCCATTTGACTATATGAAGGGTAACATCATTATTGACACATATTCTAAGAACGTTTCAATGTGAAATTATACTCGATTACATTGATAATACTCAAAAATTCATATTGCCATCCTGTTCTATTCCTTCCACAAAGTCCGTATATGAAACATCAGTATTTGAACAATACTCTATCTGCAATTGATCAAATTGAAATCAAACAACATGTGGATACGTAATCTTGGGAAAAATAAAAATCTTCATCACCTGTTCACTATCACATTGTTCTATTTTTTCATCAACATCCATTTTAAGGGCGGGGTATGGTTTTAAAATTTGTTTTTTCACAATTTTTTGTATTTTCTTAACTGAATGTATAACATCTCAAGAATATTGTGTCCAAATTTCAAGTCAATCGGAGCAAAATTGACGAAGTTATGGGTATTTGAATGTCCGATGTTCCAGGCTGGATTTTTATTCCTGATCGATAGCTACGCGGCACGCTCACCCGGCGCGCTATTGTATTTATTTATCATTCTATGATCTATTTTTTGCTAGAAACGTGTGTTTAGGTTGCGTTGTTTATATTCGGGGCATGATATACATCAATTGCTCGTTGTATGACGTGGGAATCAGTGAGAAGTATCACTCGGAAAGTTTGATTCTGTTTTCGCTTGTGATCATACCTCGGAAAATGCCTCGAAAAATTACCAGAGACGATCGTAAGAAAAATAAAGAGTACTTGTGCCGTCCGAAAAAAGGGGCCCTCCTGAAAAGCATAATAACGACGAAACGGTAGCTAATAACACTTCAGCAGAAAAAATTAAAAACAGTCCCGCTATAGAGGTAGAAGAAAATATCCAAATATATTACAGAATAATAGATTTTGTTCTTGTTTTTTCGGCTATTTCTACATTAGTGAAATGTGTGATGGCAAAGTTGCATTCGAAACATGCAAAGAAGAAGGTCTTGGTTTCCATATCAAGGTTACATGTGAAAAGTGTGAACAAGCTTATTACATTCCTTCCAATGAAAGGATAGATAGTGGTAGATACGATGTCAATTACCGATTTACTTTCGTAATGCGAGGGTTAGGCTTAGGTTTAGCCGGATGTAGTAAGTTTTGCGGATTAATGGATTTGAGGAGTACTTTCTTATCAAAAGCAACGTATAATTCATATGTAGAGAACCATTGTGAATCGATAAAAAAGGTTGCCAAGAAGTTCTTCGTATCGGCTGTACAAGAAGAGAAAAAAGCAATGTGTGAAACGAATAATTTAGAAGAAACGTCAGAATTGACTGTATCAGGCGACGGCACGTGGAAGAAAAGAGGGTTCTCTTCGTTATTCGGCGTTGCTTCTCTAATTGGACATTATACTGGAAAGGTACTTGACATTTCTGTAAGAAGTAGTTACTGTCACGATTGTGAAATTTGGGAAAACAAATTAGATACTGTTGAATTCGAAGCGTGGCACGAAGAGCATATAGATAGCGGCAATTGCAAAGTCAACCACATTGGACCCTCTGAAAACATGGAGGTATCAGCAATTTCAGAAATGTTTGAACGATCGGTGAAAAATCTTGGGGTGAAATATCGTAACTACATCGGAGACGGTGACTCAAAGACATACAGCGGCATTGTTAATGCAAAACCTTATGGTGACAATTTTGTGATAAACAAGAAAGAATGCATAGGGCATGTCCAAAAGAGGATGGGAACACGTCTGCGTGACCTGGTGAAAAAAAGTATAGTTGACACAGAAACCAAGGCCGGAAAGAAGATAAAAAGAAAAAGCCTCTCTGGAAAAGGGAAGCTTACTGCCAAAATGATTGATAAATTGACTGTTTACTATGGTTCGGCTATTCGACGTAATCATGATTCAATTGGGAAGATGAGAAATGCCATATGGGCAACTTATCATCATTACAGGTCAACCGATGAGAACCCACAGCACGAAAAATGCCCAAGCGGCACAAACTCTTGGTGCGAATGGCAGAAAGCTGCAGCCGCAGATGCTCTAGAATCAATCAAACACAGTTACACAGCCCTTCCTACTGACGTTCTCGAAGCCATTAGGCCCATTCACGAGGATTTGAGCAAGGACGCACTTTTGCAGCGATGTCTTGAAGGTTTCAACCAAAATAATAATGAGAGCCTCAATCAACTTATTTGGAAAATCTCTCCAAAGTCAGTCAGTGGCACCTCTAAAATTGTCGAAATTGCAGCTAATGTAGCTGCATTTACTTTTGATGAAGGTTCTTTTGCTTTGTTGGCCTTTATGTAAGAGATGCAAATCGTCACAGGGTCAAGTTCTCATGAATGGGCGCGAAAAGTTGACGAGTTGCGAATTAGTAGATCAGAGGAGCAAGCGACTCACGATAGTAAAGAAGGAAGAGTTTTGCGTAGACAATTGCAAAAAGATGCTCTAGAGCATCTTGATGGAAGCGTTTTGCTCTATGGACCTGGCATTGACGACTCTGTGTGAGTATAAGAGAATTATCGAGTTGTATTTCGAATTTTGCAGTGTGCAAAACTTCAAAGCGTTTTTCTGAAGTTTGTCATTTTCAAAGTCCGTGTTCACGATAGCTCGAAATCTACTGGACCAATCGTTTTGGAATTTTGCAGAGTACTTTTTCACATGATTTCCCAGGTAACATCGAGGGCTTTTTTTCAATATTTGTTGATTTTACAACAACAAATAGGCTGATTGTTTCATGCGAAAATCGGTTTTCTTGCTTCAAAGTGTCGCGAAAAATTTAAAAATGAAGAAAAAAAAATCCTCTCGTCATTACCTCGAAAAACATCTCCTTTAACGGATGCATCTTGGTTTTTTTGTTTCAGATGATTCTGTCACATGTTATCGTGAACACCGCAAAACAACTTTTTTTCGAGGCACCTCCGGAGATTTCTTATCACTCGCTCAATTTCCAATATTTTGCGATGAAAATTTAGTAAAGTATTGTTGGAATGTTACATCATCATATGGAGATTGACTCAATAAACTTACAACACCTGTATAAGTAGAAAAAAATCTTAAAAACATGTCTTTTTTCCGTCGAAATAACCATACCCCCCCCCCCCCCCCTTAAGAGAACCTGTATCCGAAGTAACTGTCTGGAAACGAACAAATACAATTGATTTCATTATACCTAATATACAATATCTTCTTTGAAGGGATATTTTTTGTATCTTTTATTTAATAATACTTCCATGCTGAAATACCAGAGTTTATCGAAGTGTTGAATGATATTCGAATAATCCGCTTGATTATATCAAATGATGCAATTCGACAGTTATGTCAGTTATGATCCGACAGTGCTTCCATGCGAGTTTCATCTCAATTGGGTGAAAATCGTGAACATTTTTCCTCGAGTTTCGCATTATTGAACGATGTTTTAGAGGGGTGCTTTTCCTGTGTTCGTATCATCCATATTTCGTGGCATTTTGGGCATACTCAATCCGCGGAGTGGTGATTTGGTGATATAAATTTCAAGCAAATCGAGAAGGAGGGAATGAAAAGGTCAGCACTAAGGTTTGGAACAATTTGTGAAAATTTCGTGAATACCGTTCTCATGCAGATATCTCGATCTCATGCACATATTCGATTGCGATGAACTTAATATCACGTTTTAGTTCCGAATACACAGTACTTTCATACGAGTTTGGATTGCTCCTTCCTTAGAGAAAAGCTTTGTGATCGTTTCCGGGGAGCGAAAAATTTTCTGTGTCCAAAATGAAAAAATTTCTTGGACCACACGACTCCCCAGAACTCAAAGAATGAATCTGGTTCCGTGCAAACCGGTGGATCTATGGGAAAGAGATTTGACGAAATTTGATATTAAAGACGGGAATTGCGAACCTAATGAAAATCAGGATGCAAATTACAATTCAACAACCGAACAGGTGCAATGAACATGTATTTTCATTCTCATTGAGAACATAGAAGTACTGTATGGTTCTCCATACCGATTTTTCATAACGAATGATGAAAGTTTGTAAGGGGAATACTGGCGATGAGATCGAACCTCTTTCTATTGCATGAGCGTGTCCTTTTCTAACCAACACAGTCGTCGTGTGCGATAAGCAGTAGTCCTAGGCATCTTTGATTTCCCTTCGGATCTAAATACTTCTTTTTTTCGTCTCTTGTCAAACATTGGTGATAATCAGAATTGTTACCGCAATACCTCCTCTTCAACAAATATAATTATTTAGTCATGATTTGTTGAGGTTCAAGATGAACCCACAGGGATATCGTTGAAGTTTGAATCGTTCATTGTAACGACTCGTACAGCACAGTGATCCCAAGTCCAAGTAGAACGGTTTTTCACCATCGATCTGAATTCGCCATGATTCCGACGTTGACATCAAGAACTCATCGAAATTCGACCAAGTCCAAGAATTCGACCAAGTCCAAAATTTCGATGTGTTTCGCTTGGGAAGGTATTCATGAAGAATTCTCCGTAATGTTCTCAAAGAACTCCTGTTATGACATTCCAGAAAGAATTATTGAAGACTCCTTGGTAATTGAAGAATTCTTAATAGACTCTTGAGAATTCATAATGAATTATTTTGGTCTCCTCATACCGGGTGTTCATTTGGAACATGAAGCTCATGTTATATGGAGACAATTTTTAATCATAAACACAAATACTAAAGCATATGCTTTTAATTTTTCTATCAGCATATTTTATATGATTATTACATTTTATTAGGCACAATGGATTTCGAAATATCATCATCAAGATAAAGTAGGGTGAGATGAAACGGGGGGAGAGATTGTACACTACTACTATCTCCTAGGTTAATTCATAGATCATGATAAGGATCAGTGTGATAGAACCTTTCGACGTGTAAGTGAAAATGTTGGTACAAGAAATTGGATTCATCATAAGTTTCATGAGTTATCGGCGTTGTTTTCTCAATACCGCCTTGAAAAAGTCGAAAGTTCTCCTCACACTCAACAGCAGAGTCGTTTTACGCCGGTTCATTATGGGATTTTGAATCCAAGTGCACAGGTTCGATTGATTAGACCTTGTAGGATGTACGAATACGATGAACGCTTTTTCTTATCTGCTCATTGGAATCTCATTTGATGTTTCATCTCTCCCTACCGATCCGGGACATAGGGAACACTTCTGGTGCGGCGAGATGAAACAATAAAAGGACCCATTTATATTGTCACTCGTCGCTCATTTCTAGTGAAATTCTTTGTTTAATCATTCTGTTTCTAATTTCACCGTCTGTGCATGAGTGGGCGATAAGACACAACATGAAAAGCCACTTTGAACTCACGCGCGTCGTGGTGAAGAATCAGCCATGAGTTCGTGATTGTGGCTTTCTGTCGTTCGTTTTGTTCTCTCATTGGTAATTGGTCGGGGTAGGGTTGAGAAAGATCGAAGAGGTTGCGTATTCGGCTGAGTAGGTCATCTGCAGTCTCAGTGGTGAACCACTCGTTTCCATCATGTGTATTTCTTCAAAATGGTTAACCACTTAGATGCGAGGTAGCGCTGGAACCCGACGCGGAAAATTGTGCTGTTCTCTTATGGCTGCCTCCACTCTATCAGGTTATCTTTGGGACGAGTGATGTGAACGTCTGTCGTATCTCTCTACAATTCTCGCTCGTGATACGTGCTCTATGGTTGATACCTGCTGCGTCCCGAGTAAAGATGTTAATCTCGGTTCGCCAAACGGGACTGCTGCAGAACGCTGCTCGGAATATCCGAAATGCCCCTCACTCGAATCCTGTCGATTCGCCCGCGTCATCGAGTCTATCAGACCCGACGCAAGCCGAAACAAGCCGAAGTCAAAGCTTCTCAGTATGACAGTAGCGTAGCCATCATTGTTATCGCAACCGTGTAAAAGTTCGCAAAAGAAGTAAAAGTGTACTTGATTGCTGCGGTATATGCTTTTATCAATGGATGAGAAAGTACAGGAGATTTTAAAAAGTTGGAACCTGGGAGATCTGCTTTCCATATTTGACGGTAAGTTAAAGGTAAGTTTCCAGTTTTCAGAAGGAATGAAAATTACAAGGTTACGTTTGGTGAACTGATCTGGGTAATTATACAGATGTACTACCCCACCTCGAAGTTTTCTGGAACTCACTTATCACATGTATTTTTTCGCGTAGATTACGATTCTGCATGTTGGAATTGTCGCTCGCCCTTAGTTTCTGAGCTACAGTCACTTTTTGGTCCTTTTTTTGCATTTTTTCGACATTACATGGCTGACAAACCTGCGTGTTCTTTTATTCTCACCCACCTTACGTGTTTTTTTGCGTAGATTACGAATCTGCATGTTGAAATTGTTGCTCGCCTGTAGTTTCCACGTAACAGTCACTTTTTTGTACATTTTCTGCACTTTTTCTCTACCAGGCGAACAGGAATCATACGATCTATATGTTTTTTTCCTTTTTTTCATTCAATAAAAAAACAACGCGTGGTCATCCACAATATGAAGCTGAAGCTGGCAGTCATGCACAACCAGTTCCAATCAGTTTCTAGTGTGAACAAAGGTTTCACAAAGTTTAATAAAGAAAATTATAGCAATCGGCTGCTAATTTCAGCTTCATACCCAGAATATAAAGTCGAAATGGGAGTCAGAATGAAAAAATAGTTCCCGAATTTGACACAGTCTAATGTCCATATACAGATTTCAATAATACTTATATAAACTTGAAACATTATATACAGGGTGGGGCATTTGAAGTGTCGCGGGCGTTTTTTCCAAAAATAAAGTGAGATACGAGAAAATTTTTCGGACGAAAGTCGTAGGGTACCGAGGGGGACATCCGATCGTGGCCTTGGCTTTGACCTCAAATCTCATCTTCAAGGGCATTCTGAGATCAACTCTTGTTTTTTAAATAGCATCTCATATTTTTTACTGCAGATTTGGATTCTAGGTCAGAAACCAAGAAACTTTTGTCTGAACCATCTTCCTGAAATCCGCAAAGATGGCGCTCTAATCGATATTGTTCCATTTTGAATCTGACATTCGAATAACTCGAAAACGAAGGGTCTTGCAAAAGAATGTTTCGTACAAAAGTTGTCAATACACAACACATTTCAATCGTCTACATTACCACCATTCAGAGCTCACGCGATGTAAACAAACGACGGGGTTCAGTGTAAATTCACGATTTTGAAAGTCAGTTTGTCAGTTACATTTGATTATTACTTGGTTTATGACAAATTGAAAATCATGGATATCCGATACACGGTTTCTGAAAAGATCGATATGATCTACATTTACGGTGAAGTGCATAAGAACCCCAGACAAGCATATGACTTGTATGCAGAACGATTTCCTGAAAGAACAACGCCATCCATTAGGTATTTTCAACGCATTACAAAATTATTCTCAGAAACGGGAAGTGTTACAAGGGAAAAACGACATCGAATGAGAACTGTTAGCGGAGAAAATGCGGAAGTTGATGTACTAGCTGCAGTAGCCAATAATCCACACGTGAGCTCTCGTGAAATTGAACTCCATTCGGGAATTTCTCGAAGAAGTGTTCTTCGAATACTGAAACGTCACAAATTCCATCCGTATCACATTTGTTTGCATCAAGACCTTCACGGTGATGATGTCGAAAATCGTGCACAGTTTTGTCGATGGGGTCTAGCGCAAATGCACAATAACAACTTCATCAACATATTATTTTCTGATGAGTCGACGTTCACCAATCATGGTCAAGTAAATCGACATATTATGCATTACTGGGCGACAGAAAATCCAAGATGGTTACGTCAAGTAGAGCATCAAAGACAATGGGCTGTGAATGTTTGGTGTGGTATTTTTCGATCTCGAGTAATTGGACCGTACTTCATTGCAGATACGCTAAATGGAGAGAAGTACAGACATTTCTTAGATCAAGTACTTCCAACATTACTTGAAGACATACCTATTCAGGAACGATTGGATATGTGGTATCAACACGATGGTTGTCCATCCCATTATGCAGTCACAGCTCGAGAAATGATGGACAGAGATTATCCTGGACGATGGATAGGACGTCGTGGACCAGTTCATTGGCCTGCCCGTTCTCCGGATCTTACTTCTCCAGATTTTTTTTTATGGGGATACATAAAAGATACAGTTTATCAACAAGCACCGACTACACCTGAGAATATGCGTCAACGAATCATCAATGCATGCGCGAGCATCAATGAAGATATTTTAGCACGAGTTCAGCAATCTTTTGTAAAACGTTTTGAAATGTGTATTGAAGTCGAAGGCCATCATTTTGAGCATCTACTGCATTGAAATTATCCAAGTGATGTAGACGATTGAAATGTGTTGTGTTTTGTCTGTTATACCCCATCACCTCCGTACCAGTTCAAGGGGTCCCCCTTGGAATCAGACAACTTTTGTCCGGAACATTCTCCTCCAAGACCCTCCGTTTTCGAGTTATTCTAAAGTCAGATTCAGTATGGAACAATATCGATTAGAGCGCCATCTTTGCGGATTTCAGGAAAATGGTTCAGACAAAAGTTTCTTGGTTTTTGACCTAGAATCCAAATCTGCAGTAAAAAATATGAGATGCTATTTAAAAAACAAGAGTTGACCTCAGAATGCCCTTGAAGATGAGATTTGAGGTCAAAGCCAAGGTCACCATCGGATGTCCCCCTCGATACCCTACAATTTTTGTCCGAAAAATTTTCTCGTATCTCATTTTATTTTTGGAAAAAACGCCCGCGACACTTTAAATGCCCCACCCTGTATAGCCCACATACACTACCGGTCAAAAGTATTCGAGCACCTCTCGAGAAAACACGAAATTTTCAAAGTTTCATATCTCAGCCGGAAATTATCGTACATTCAAAAACAAGAAACCGTTTTGAAGGGTGAAGTGTGCTCTTTCAAGAAATTTCAGTCTCACTCACCTGACTGCAGTTCGTTATTAACCGCGTTCGGTTGAACTCACAACTTTTTTCGATTTTTTTTTCGACTTTTCAAACCTTTGCATGTTTTTGGGTGATTTTTTCCTGGGAGAATGAGATCATACATTCAATAGAGCATGGATTCAGCTTCAAAATGATCTTTTATTTTCCTCCCTCGGATCATTCCTTCCAGAGTTATGTCTTTTTTTGTGAAAAAAGTGGATTTCCAGACAAAGTGCTGTAACTCTGGAAGTATCGTTCCAGTCAAAAACTGTTGAGGGGAAAAAAGTTTCGTTCCAACGTTCTCTACACGCATAACAATTTTGGGAATCATTTAGGCATATTTAATTTTCGCCACTTTTCTCATCATTGGTGGAATATCTTGCAGTCTCGAGATCATCAATCAATTCAAATATTCAACAAAGAATAATCGTTAGATGAGTCTACAGTGGTGAACATTTTTTTTCTTTGTTGTACATCCATGTTATAATCATGTTTTGTTGGGACCTCCATAGTGACGTGAATTTTGTGGTCAGAATGCCAGTGATTGTGAATATGAAATCCCGGAAATTTCAAAATAAACCGTGTAGGATGAATTATAACAGTCGAGCATGCTTATCATAAAATTGGAAAATCAAATTGTTCTTATTCAAATTATATTTCTAAATCAAAATATGTACATACATATGTATACAATCAACATTCAAATTCAAAATCAATTCAAATTAATTCAAATTCTGATTTCAAATTGCAGATTCTTCGAAATAGCCACCTCTTGCTTTTACCACCGCCTTGCAGACTCTCGGCATCCTCAATAATAATTTCTCCGATGTCATAGGAGATATCTGACTCCAACATGTTAGCAAATATTGCCATAGTTCCTGGTTGTTCGTTGGTCTCATTTTCCTCACATCTCTATCGAGTTGATCCCACAACACGAAATTCTATGGGAATGAGGTCTGGGGATTGAGCAGGCCAGTCCATAATCTGCAACTGATGCGCGTCTTCCTTCTTCCGTATGTATCCCGTGCACAATTTGGAAGTATGCTTGGGATCGTTATCCTGTTGCAGAATGAACCCGTTTCCAATCAACCTCTTTCCAGAAGGTATGAGTGGTTTTTTAAGATACTATGATATCCCTCTTTCTTCAAAATACCTTCAATTTTGAATAAATCACCTACTTTTAGTCCTCCAAAACACCACCATATCATGATTGATCCTCCCCCGTGTTTCACTGTGGGTGTTACACATTAATTAAGCATTCGTTCACCTTTCATTCGACGGACGTGAACTCGACGTTTCGTTCCAAATAATTCAAATTTTGATCCGTCCGTAAATAGTACTCTCGACCACTCTTCTATGCCCCAACCTAAATGTGGGCGAGCCCAATTCAAACGTTTAATTTTGGTTTGCTTACGTAATAAAGGTTTTCGCGCAGCAATACGACCATTAGGCCAGAATCTCGCAGACGACGTTGAACGGTTGAGACAGACAAAGGGGAATCACGAGTTGCATTCAGTTCTTGTTGTAAGTCAGGTGCTGTTCTCATCCTTAGTCGTTTACTTTGAATACGCAAAAACTTATCTTCTTCTTTCGAAGTAACTCGCGACCTGCCAGATCGAGCCCGATGGAATTCGATTTCGTACTTTGGTATCGCTCCAGGGTATACAATACGGTCGAATTAGTTACATCGACTCTCTTCGAAATTTCTCTTAAAGAATATCCCTCTTCACGTAATGCCACTATCACAGCACGTGTTTCTTGACTTGTTCCGCGGGTTTTAGGCATAACTGATAACCCGTAGGATTATAATTGAATAAAACAGTCGCGTGATAGGAGGCTAGCCTGTATTTATCACGATTAACGCATTGTTTTGCATGAAGCAGTTGCATATGAAATTTATCATTTGTTTGTTTCGATAAATGAATATCGATAGTTTTTTACGATGAATGCATCGTTTTGCATGAACAAAAAAATTTCACCACTGTAGACTCATCTAACGTCTATTCTTTGTTGAATATTTGAAGTGATTGATGATCTCGAGACTGCAAGGTGTTCCACCAAAGATGAGAAAAGTGGCGGAAATTAAATGTGCCTCAATGATTCCCAAAATTTTCATGCATGTGGAGAACGTTGAAACGAAACTTTTTTCCCCTCAACAGTTTTTGACTGGAACGATACTCTCAGAGTTACAGCACTTCGTCTGAAAATCCACTTTTTTCACAAAAAAGGACATAACTCTGGAAGGAATGATCCGAGGGAGAAAAATAAAAGATCATTTTGAAGCTGAATCCATGCTCTATTGAATGTATGACCTCATTTTCCCAGGAAGAAATCACCCAAAAACATGCAAAGGTTTGAAAAGTCGAAAAAAAAATCGAAAAAAGTTGTAAGTTCAACCGAACGCGGTTAATAACGAACTTCAGTCAGGTGAGTGAGACTAAGATTTCTTGAGAGAGCACACTTCACCCTTCACAACGGTTTTTTATTTTTGAATGTACGATAATTTCCGGCTGAGATATGAGACTTTGAAAATTTCGCGTTTTCTCGAGAGGTGCTCGAATACTTTTGACCGGTAGTGTATACATATGATCCTTTGTTACCAGGGTTGTGTTATAAGTTATCGTCTCTCGTTTTCAATAGTTCTACTTTACGAATAAAATGGTTATCTTCGCGATTAAATTTTTCTCCGTGTGTATGTAGTTCCGATGATCAATCAGCGAAGTTGAAATTACTCACGATTTTATGCATAATGAATGCAAATTCGAAGATTGGGGCATTGAAAGTGGAGCAAAGTATCTTCTCAACGTTTCCCACGATTCATTCATAATTCCGTGCAGCGTGTGCAAAAGTTAGGGTTGTTCATGAACATTCCAAAAGCACTCAAGTTCATGCATAACGGTAAAGGTGCAGACGAGGTCGGTCACCCCCGGGTTCATTAAAACTCATGTTTTTCATGTATTTTCGAGCGCAGATTACGAATCTGTACACGAAAACTGTCAGTTACGCTCTGCTTCTAATTTACAGGTACTTTTATGCACTTTTTTGAGCTTTTTGGGTGCAAAAAAAGTTCCATACATGCGTTTGCTTTGGAACTGATGTGTGAAGTAACTTCATTTGAAAAAGGAAGGGTGAGCGACGATTTTGGTTTGCAGATTCGCAATCAGCGCTCGAAAATACATAAAAAACATGAGTTTCAGAGAATTCGGGGGTGACCGACCTCGTCTGCACCTTTACCAAGATTTCTTTATGAATTCATTCTGAATTGTGGTGCTGTTAGGGAATATACTTCCAAAATTAATTTTGCTGAAAGTAAACCGAAGTACCTTCTGCACATTATACACGGTTTATTGAAAATCCAATATAGTTTGTATACAGTTTGTATATAAGTATCCCAAAATTATGTGTAATTCTACTAGAGTTGACCATGAATGTTCAAAATTTATTTGATATCGTGCATAGTGAATACAATTTCGCCAATTATTATTATTATAATTCCACTAGAAATTAAGAAAAGTCACTTCCCCAGATCATATACGATTTATTTATAATCCGGTATGGTTTGCATGTGGTTTCTATACAACTTCCCGGGAACCGTATGTAATTCTAATGATAGATCGGCAACGTTCTAATTGTATTCGATTCCGTGGATAATAAATGCAATTCCGAAAATCGGCTCAATAGAAATGGAGCAAAACATTTTCTCCACATTACACATAAAATTAATGAGAATAGCTGAAAAGCAGGTTTGTCAGCCATGTCATGTCGAAAAGATGCAGAACAAGCACCAAAAAGTGACTGCAGCTCAAAAACTGAGGGCGAACAACAATTTTAACATGCAGATTCGTAATCTACGCGGAGAAACGCGTAAGGAGGGTGAAAATAAAAGAACACGCAGGTTTGTTAGCCATGTAATGTCGAAAAGATGCAAAAAAAGCACCAAAAAGTGACTGTCGCTCGAAAACTAAGGGCGAGCGACAATTTCAACATGCAGATTCGTAATCTAAGCGAAAAAACACGTAAGGTGGGTGAAAATAAGAGAACACGCAGGTTTGTCAGCCATGTAATGTCAAAAAAATGCAAAAAAAGCACCAAAAAGTGACTGTTGGTCAAAAACTAAGTGCGAGCGACAATTTTAACATGCAGATTCGTAATCTACGCGAGAAAATACATGAGGTAGGTGAGTCTTAAAAGAATCGGAGGTGGGGTAGTACATCTGCATAATTACCCTGATCTGATATCCTAAATTATCTTTCGTTTTCTAGTCCAATATGAGCTTTGTTTCTTCTTGTTTCTCAAAGTACAGTACATTATAATAAAAGTCCTATAATAGAAGTCTGGACACGAGGCCAATCATAACCATATTTATTACCGATGTGCGTCTTCGATTTTCTTTTTCTCCCTTTGGTAGTTTGTGAATCAACATGGCTGATTAGTCGAAACACACAACTCCACATCCAGATTTGTATTATGTATATAGGGACTGTAGCTCATACACATTTGATTCATTAGAAGTTCGATTATATTTTGATAACAGATAAACGAAGTAAATATGTTTTTTTCGTACTTTTCTTTTTCCTCCCTACATTGTGCGTAGATTTGTTCGTAGCTAATCAAAACAAAATGAGAAGAAACTAATTTCAACTATCAATCACGGTTCATTATTTATAATTTTTATTATTACCGGAAATCATAAGCTTCTCTTTTTGGTGACGAGTCCGTATCTGAATAATATTTCATCTGTATTCAAATACAATGTTCGAATTGTTTGTGAATCCAGATTCATCCTTTTAAATGTACAGTATCTTTCCTTCGTCTCTATTCAAAGACTTTTTGGGCTATCGTATGGAATTATTAGTCATTACGAAACCTTGTAAGCTGAGAAAAAAATTTATTGGTATTGATTACGATTACATCGTCATCTGGGTACGTCGAAATAAATGTTTATTTCACACTGCAACTCCGCTGCCATGCACGAAAAGTAGTTGTGACGGCTAGTTTCGTAGGTGGTTCAAAAGTGTCTACGTAAAGTAGTTCCCACAACTACTTATTAGTTGGGACAACTACTTTTTTTTCCGTGTATAAATGACGTTCTCACGCAGAAATCCCGACAAGATGCAAGTATCGGGATTTCCCATGAGGGATCTCACTGTATATTTTTAATCACGCGTTTAGAGATAGAATAGAATACGATAAACGAGTGAACTTGAGAATATTATATAACATAAATATTAGGAGCTAAAAACTGTGGTCAGGGAAACCCGGGAATTTTTTACTTCCAAGTCTGTGGACACCCTGGAACAGGTCCTCTTCATGCATTCAATATCTCTTACACTTGTCATGACCTGTATAATTTTTCAGATAAAAGTGTACGTCTGCGCATTTTGTTCAACTGTGAATGCATCATTCGCATCTCATCTTGCACATTATGCATTTCATAAAAACTTGGCTAAAATGTCCATTGTGGTTTTCAAGGATGTAAATATTTTGTTAAAACAGAATCAGCGCTAAGGATGCATCTAATTCGTACACACAATGTTCGTTTAAGAACTGAAATTGTGTTTCACAATGCATGTACTCCCAACGAGAATGCTGTATTCGAATGTGAAATAGCAATTTGCAAAAAGCAGTCTGAAAATTATTAGGTTTTTTTAAAACACCTTGAAGCGCATATTAGAGAAGGTTCAACCATGAACTGCCCAGTACAGAATTGCCTCGGAAAGTAGAAGAACATTCAGCCATTCACAAGTCATTTATCCAAGTATCATAAAACTATGACTATTCACGATTTTAAACCTACAATAATACGAAATATTGATGTGGCAATATTCGAAGAATCTACTGTGGAAAATGATGCAATGATAGGAAGTGATATGCTTAACGACGATCATAGTATCATTGATGATCATGATACTCAATACAATGAAGACATGGATTCAAACTTGAACTCTCTTTTTTTATCTAATTTAGCCACTTTGTATCTGAAACTTGAGAGTCAATACCTGTGAGCACTCTGGATTACATAGTATCTGGAATAGAAAATATTCATGAAGAAGGCAAAAAAATAACGACAGATATTTTGAAAACTTCGCTTCACAAAAATGGCATATCAAAGGCAATCATATAGACCGTAGTAAATGATATAGAAGTGAATATTTTCTTATCAAACAATGCATTATTAAATACAGATCACAAGAGAAAAAAATTTTATAAGCAACAATTATCCTATGTACAGTTAGAAGAAATATTTATTGATAGGGTGGATGGAAAAGATATGTATTTTCATTACGTGCCCATTATTGACACTATCAAGGCAATGTACAAAAATAAGTCTATACAGCAAGAGTTGGATGTTCCTATGAATCATGAAGAAAATTATTATCAAGATTTTACTGATGGTGAATTATACCGCAACAATGAATTCTTCAGAAGAAATCCTGATGCTTTAAAAATAATTCTTTACCAAGATAGTTCGAAGTCGCAAATCCACTCGGAGCTGCTAGAAAAAAACACAAAATCTTAGCAATTTACTTTAGCTTGGGCAACTTATCAGATCATATGCGTAAACACATCGATAATATTAATTTAGTGGCTCTTTGCAAAGAGAAGAACTTGAATCATGGAAAAATATATGGACGATTAGTTGAAGACTTGAAATTGATCGAAACTAAAGGAGTAGAAATTACACCGAATACATTTGGGGAAGGTGGTGTAGTTTTTACCAAAGAAAACTCCAAAAAAGTAAAAAAATAACGCCAAGTACATGAAAATCCCAAAAACAAAGAATGAAAAAATCTAAAAACACATTCCAAAGGAAAATTTCACTGCATTCAGAGTTTCGAGGGGATATAAAAGGATATGCTCCATTTGAAAAAAAAAGATATGAAATCAATATGAGCGACCAAGTACATTGGTTATCCAAAGGATATGTGAAAGACGTTTGGTATATTGTAACTTCAGTTTGTTTAAACTGTATTGAAGGTAATTTATGATTTTTAAAAAAGCATTATTGTATTAAAAAAATAAATAGAACAAGCGTATCGTTCTGCTCGTATATATAGATACCAAAAAGTGAAAAAAAAGTAGAATTCCACAAAACATACAGATGTCTCACAAAAACCCCTAAAAACTCCAACACAGTAAAAAATGACGTCAAATCCCAAAAACCATACAAACGTTTTACAATAACGCTTGAAGAAAAATCCTTGAAAAAAATACTTCACTCTTTCCGGAAGATTACTTGATATAACAAATATACCATTTAAAAAAAAGATGTGAAAGGCAACCCTGTTTCGGAATTTGCATCAACCAGCAACACTTGGCGTGGCCGATGGTAGAAGTTTTTAGCCTTTATTATATACAAATGAATTTTTATAGAACATTGAACAAGAAATTTAAATGATATAATTTCATAAAATCTTCTTCGGCCACGCCAAGTGTTACTGGTTGATGCGAATTCCGAAACAGGGTTGCCTTTTACATCTTTTTTTTTAATGGTATATTTGTTATATCAAGTAATCTTCCGGAAAGAGTGAAGTATTTTTTTCAAGGATTTTTTTTCAAGCGTTATTGTAAAACGTTTGTATGGTTTTTGGGATTTGACGTTATTTTTTACTGTGTTGGAGTTTTTAGGGGTTTTTGTGGAATTCCACTTTTTTTCACTTCTTGGTATCTATATATACGAGCAGAACGATACGCTTGTTCTATTTTTTTTTTTTCATACAATGATGCTTTTTTGAAAATCATAAAACACCTTCAATACAGTTTAAACAAACTGAAGTTACAATATAACAAAAATCTTTCACATATCCTTTGGATAACCAATGTACTTGGTCGCTCATATTGATTGCATATCTTTTTTTTTCAAATGGAGCATATCCTTTTATATCCCCTCGAAATTCTGAATGCAGTGAAATTTTCCTTTAGAATGTGTCTTTAGACTTTTTTATTCCTTGTTTTTGGGATTTTCATGTACTTGACGTTATTTTTTTACTTTTTTGGAGTTTTCTTTGGGGATTTCACTTCTTTCCCTGAATATGCTTCCAACTGAACCCAAATGAAAATGGAATACCCCTGTCGAGTTTATGGCAATCGTAGGAATGAAGGAAATGTCCTCAGATAACTTATGTGATATAAAAATCCACTTGGATTTCCATCAGTCATCTCATCATTGGACGGCAATAGATTATCGAAATAAAGAATGAAGAAAAGAAGGGAAGAAAAGCGAATTCCCATGAACAAATATACGTGTGAAGAATTCCGAAAACTAAATTTTCCTTGACTGATAAGTTGGCGCTCAAAGCAGCCCACGATATTGTGCTGAACATGTCTTGTGCGGAAATTTCCAGTGTTTTCAAGAAATCATTGTAAGAAAATCGAAACAATATACACTGTAAAAAATAATCGGAATTTTCCTGGGTACATCAACCGGAAAATTCCAATCACTGATTAGGAAATCAATTTCCGGTACATTTATATGAAATTTCCCGTACATTTATCTGAAAATTCCAAACTTCATGGGATTTTTTCCAACATTTCACAGTAAATTTCTGGACAAATTAGGAAAATTCCTAACGCATGTATGGGTTAATTACTTCACATAAATATATAGGAATTTTCCCATAAAATTTTTTTCAGTGTAGATCTTACAGACAGAGGAAACTTGCGTACAATATATTCAAGGTATCCAACAGAATTTTTTTTGCAAGATAGAATTTGTACTGTTTAGCATGAAGCTGAAAATAGCTTTCCAACAGACATTTTCCGGTCACTCTTTTGAATCATTGTGAAAAGTAGCAGATAGCAGAAGTTCCAAAAATTAGATCTCATTGAATTCCTTCGTGACCACAAAACGAACTACTGAAATGTCAGCAGAATAGAGTCCTTGGAGAATTCAAATCGCCTTTTGTCATACTGTATATTGTACTGTAAATAGTATGACAAAAGGCGATTTGAATTCTCCAAGAACTCCATCCTACTGACCTTTCAGTGATTCATTTTGTGGTTCCAGAAGGATTCCATGGGATCTAGTTTTTGGAACTTCTGCTATCTGGGTAAAGAGATGTCAAATATTCATCATGCAACAAAAAGATATACCTCCAAGATATCAGATTGAAGACACTTTCTAGTACTGTACCAGACATTTTTCAGAATTTTGTGGAATATCCATCGAAATCATTCGAAAAAATTTTTCAAGAATATTTGGTTCGTTATGGTATTATGAAAGTATTCTATATTCTCCAAAACTGTACAATATCACAGTAATTGAATTCTAATTTTATGATGAAGCAAAATTATTGCTTTTCAAAGAAATATATATACGAGTGTTTAGCATTGCGTGGCCAATGTCGCTCTTCAACTTGCAGATCATGAATAAATATCCACTTCGTACCTTTACTTCGTAACATGCATGTGAAATTATCCTCAGAAATATTTTTACCCTGTTGAAAAACAACAGCTAAAACTTTATAAAAGTGTTGTGCAATTATAATTTTTGAAGTTGGTACTGCTTCAATGTTTATATTTTCTACCTTTGTTGCTTCAACATTATTGTGATTAAACGTCATCAATTGCACAATTACATATTGTTCTGACGCTGTTATAAATGATTTTTTAGTTTCATGCAAGTTATTACAATTGTCACAAGAATCTTCGAAAATTTTCGATGTTGAAAAATTGAACTTGAATATTTCTTGAAACTCAAATGATTTTTGTGAAATTGGAGGTAGCCCAAGACGTGTAACACAATTTGTACCAACAATATTTTCGTTATATTCACATTTCGTACATTTCGTTAAGGTAGTTATTTGGTGCTTCACTAAATTTTTAATAGCCATTGAATTCTCGCAAATAGGAGCGATGAATTCTCCTGCATCTTGTGAGTGATTATGCAAGTATTGTGGACCTGCAAGCTGTTTTGAAGCTATGATATCAAGGTTTTTTTGCGAATTGTAGTTCTGAATTGGAATATTTATGATGTCATTGGGGTCAGATAAAAGTAATTGTTTTGTCTTAGAAGCACAGTACAATATACACTGCATTACTGCATTCAAATAAGAAGAAACATCGTCAACAATAGGAAGACCCATTATGTTTGACGCGTGAATTTCTGTTGATTTTTCATCAATATTTTGGCCCCTGGATTATATATTATCCAATATTCTTATTCCTGAGTACCCAGGTGAAAAAGTTTTTTCAGTGAGTAAATTCGTTGAGTAAAATTACAGGTGGATCAGGGGAAAGTAGAAAGGATGCAGGTATACTATAAATCTGTGTGTTACTTACCACCACGATCAATATCATCAGGTAGCGTAGAAGGAAAATTAAGAAAAGGCGAGAGTGCAGTGGATATACCACAGGTCCTTGCGTTAGGTACACTATTATCAGATTCTTCCAATAGAATCACAGGTAGATGAAGAAAAAGCAAGAAGGATGCATGTCACCATACATCTTTATGTTACGTACCACAATGATCAATGTCATTAGGCAGCGTCATAAGAAAATGAAGAAAAGGCAGAAGTGCAGTGGATATACAATAGGGTGGAGTGAAAAACAAAAAAGTCTCCGAATCGAATCGTAATAGGGCGGAAAAATTGCTACTCTTCAAGACGAACTCAGGAAAGAAAAAAATTTTGAAATCGGATAAGATCTTCAACTCGCGCATTTCGTTTAAAGTTTTTGAATTTCATCGAAAATTCAAGAATATTTCGAAATATTCGAGTTCGCTCGATTATTGTCCGATCAAGCTGATTTTTGGTTTGTGGTATTATATTGAGGTTTTTATTGGAGAAAAATATACCCCCTCCCCTCCTTGATGAAGCTTGAAGCGAATCAGAAAGTCCATTTTTCCCTCAAATCGCCCTAAATAACTCTGTCGACACCGTCCCGTTATATCGCAATAATTCCCACTGTATAGAATAATATCATTACTTCAATTGAATCCCCCTTCCAAATAACGGCGAAGGGGGTAGAAAGGAGGGGAGGGCAGGGGCGGATCCAGAGATCTGTCTTGGGGGGGGGGGGCGAAAAGTGCTTATTTGAACTTTAAAAAAAATAAAGATCGTAGGAATACAAGAAAACTCCCCATTGCCGGAACATATTTGGTTGGCTTGGGAGGGGTAATTGCCCCTACTGCCCCCCCTTTGAATTCGCGCCTGGGGGAGGGGTTATATCCATGTTTTATTACAGTATGCAATATATGCAGCTCTTCGCCCGTCACACTTGTCACGACTCAGAACTCACCACGAGAAGGTGGCTGCACCGCGAGTTCCACCCACGCCCTACCCAACCAACCAACCAAATGTGGACATGGACTCTATTTGAAGTCAGACTTTGTTTCGAATTGTGGCATTTCTGCTTGAGAGTTAAGAGTTGCTCGAATGTAGTCATCTCTCCTGTCGTGTCCATATACTTCTTTACTGGCTCTTGTTACCAGTTTTACACACCGTTCTACTGCCTGAGTGTGACAAGGGACTTTTTTCAGGTCTATTCCTAGTGTGGGTTTCTGTTTCTCCTTGATTAGCATGGAAATTTGCTGTGCGGAAAGAGAAGACAAGAGTGGGGGACAGGTAAGTGTAACCTTAGACCAATTGATGATGTCAAAGTACTCTTGCGCTTCAAAATTAAATTCAGGTACTTTAAAAGTCCTTACAAAAGCTTTTTTTGTCACAGGTTTCTCTTTTGTTTCAAGGACTCGCCATCGTTATCCATTACCATAGACAGCAGAACATTTTCTGGATGGGCGAAGAAGCCGTTTGTCTGAATGACTTTATGTACAATATTCCTTACTCTAGGAGGT